>JAODJX010000047.1:15661047-15686991 GCA_026776945.1 Isichthys henryi | reverse complement strand
CCAGCATGCCCCCTCCCCTCCCGTATTCCTGAGATCGCTCTGGTCCGTATTGCCGGCTGATTGATTTCAGGGCAGCACCGAAGCTGGGTTTTTGACGACAGCATGGCGAAAGGCAGAGAGACCCAGTCACGGGGAGACACAGCGGAGCTCTCCACACATCTACTTCATCCGTCTGTTTTGCTCCGATCGGCTTGTTTGTCTTCAGCTTTCAGACGGCAGATAAGAAATGCCGTCAGATCAGTCGATATTTCCCCAGCGTCTGTCTCCGCGGTCGTCTATGTGCGGGCAAGCATTTGGTTTAGGAGACACGTCGTTTTCATGGACCCGCCAGACTTTCCGTCCCGTGTGTCGCTTTGCGTTTAATTACGGAACCACCGGCCCTTCGATAGAGGGGCCCCGTTCTGCAGCGTGTCCATCGACGTAAAGCAAAACTCCAGTGGCCCGTTTTCTCTGTATTTCGGCTCATGTGGCCTTTCACGAGGACTGGCCTGCCTGAAAGTTTCCGAGACTCTGACGGGGCAAGTAAACCGGCCGATTTCCGGGGGCCATGAACACTGGCCGCACCATCTGCCTCCGTTCTGAGCGACGCTGAGCCGCCATCGGGGCAGAATGATGCTAATCCCTGAGGAGTCGCGGAGGAAAAGGCCGATCTCTGCTAACTCCGAAGCCGGAGCCAGAATTCCCTGCTATACACAGATCTACTTTACTTTCTCTCATCCATTCGGGTCGCAGACTATTTGTCTGTGACATTATGATCTGGGATTTTGCCTCCTTTTTTTTGAGAGCTATGCTTTTAATTTATTAGCCCCGGATTAGCATTTTCATGTTCCCGTTGATATTTGATGACGTTAAATCTGGCGCCAGGCTTCTCATGGGGGGGCGGATGTCGTGTCTTACATTAGCCCTTTAGACTAATCAGCTTTGAAGGCAGGCCCTTTTCGAATCAATAACGACTAGACAATTAACAACTCCCCGATTTAATTCGTGCATTAACGATGACATATTAACATTGGCGTCATTCTGTTTTGACAGCTAAACCTCATCTTCCTGATTATAACCATGTACAAAATGGTGAAGCATGCGTCTTCACTGAAACCCGACTCCAGCCGGTTGGAGAACATCAAGTAAGTGAAGTTACTGGCTTTCCATGACATGAAGTCATCTTTAACGAGATTATAACGTCTATCTGCCGCTAACCGCCTGGCCGTCGCGACGTCACTGCACTCCCAGCCAGACGCCCAGAATTAAGTTTTATTTAAGTTTTAATAACAAAGGTAAATGGAATAACAGCAGTGGCATATTTCATTGCTCTATCCCACGCAGACCCACACCTCATCTCCCCTGTAAAATCAGCACAATTTGAAAAGTCCTTTTATTGATTATTTCATATTACACATCCTGGGTCTATTACAAAATTCTTTTCTGGATGTGCAGTGTGAGAATTTGGAGGAATGTTTTCAATACAATGTCTAGTATTCTTTCTACTACTGTGTGTTCATTGATTACTTTTTTCTGAAAACGGTATCGATTAGATATATAAACATATTTGGGGGTTTCAGTATGGTGTGTATTTTAATCTGCTGCCTTTAAACAGCATTGCAGACTGCTAAGATACACACTGTCGTGACTACTGCTGTTCTCACTACACTGCCTGGATTATTCGGGAGAGTAGACAGACCGATATCTTTGGACATCCGCATTTTACTGTTTTAATCTCTATGTTTACTCTGTTATGTGATCACCTCCATTTCTATATCATGGTGTCATGTCTGTATAGTGCTTGCACTTTAATAATATATGCACTTAATAATAGTTTCCTTTTAGCAGTGAACAGATTTATAGTGTAGAATCACAAGTCATAAAGGCCATCCCGTGAAGGATCTTGCTGTTGTACTTTTGAACAATGTACCTTAACTTATATCCACATATTAGTTAATGGGCGAGGGGCGTCTGGTGTCAAATAACCGTTTACGGTTGTGCCTCAACTGCCAAAGCTAATTATACAGTTGCATTAGCTAAATACAAAATGGTGTAATAACCATTGAGAAGCTTATCAGTCACACTAATAACATTGACGCTTATTGATTATTGATAAACTTGAACTGTTTCCTTTGAATCTATTTCTTACTGATTATGTGCTTCATTAGTCACGCAGCCATAGCTACCCAACAGTGCCATCAGGCTTTCAGCCGCCTCTCAGTTTTATTTATATTGAAAATAAAGTTCTTAAAGTAGTTTGAGCCCATCTGCTGAAATGTAGCAAACAACCGGGAGCGACGGGGGTGTTTATTGGTGGAGCTGGCACTAAGTGACACCCAATCCCTTTTAGGGACGGCGAAGACATCTTCCTTACTCGTTACGGACAACGAAAGCAAACAAACAAGAGAATGAGCAATTTGGAATAAATTAGCTATTCATTTAAACGTGCAATTTCCCGAACCGTCTCGAAAGAGTCAGAGGGGGCGCGTTTCCCCCCCTCCGGTTACCCGGAATGGGTGTGCCGCCCTCCTCCCACTAGGGATAAGAACCATCTGCTGTACTCGGAGTAACTGTCCTGCTTGGTGGTGATTTAAAAGCGGAAGCTATCGGTGGGATTTACGCAAACGTCGGGGTCCTAAACTCCCTAGTTGTGGTGGAGGGGGTTTGGGGGGTGTAACAAGTTGCATGCTGTGGACACAGGCGGGGGCTAATCTCCAGCATCTTTCTCCCTCCTTCCCTCCCTCCCTTCTGCCTTTTTTTTTTTTACCCACACCAGTAATTACCGTGTTTGTGATGGCTACTATAATGCAGATTTGCCCGGGTAAGCACTACCTTGTATCGATGTGACATCTTTTTGTTTGGGAATCCCAGAATAATTTAATTTTCTGTTCTACAAGCTTGACTGAATTTTACTCACCCCTCACACTAAAGTTTTTGAGAAGAACCTAACCATTAAACAGATCTGTAATTAAATTAATGAGCAAAAATTATTCGTGTCATTAAATCGATGGGAAATTATAAGTTCCATTTGATTTGCTTTGGAATCTTAATTACGTTCATTACTCATTTTCCGCCATTGTTTTTCATTTTATCCCAACGTCTAACGTACCATTTGTTCTTCTTTATCTAATTTGTGTTTCCTCTCCTGCTTCTCCTCCTTTCTAGCTATGCAGATAATAAGTCATTTATCAAGTTAGAACATTACCGAGGGCCCGAGTTTTTCCACTCTTTCGTTTTAATCCTCATCTTTCAACATTATTCCCTCATTTCATTTCGATTCCAGCATACAGTGACATTCACTGGGCACCTCGAATGTCTTTGGACTTCATTTGATTGGCGGAAATAATTAATGAGGCAGTTTGTTTAGCATCCGTGCCCACCTGTTCTTACTATATGTGTGTTTGTGCTTTGGCGTTGCATGCAGTTACGTGCTTCATCTTGTCCTTGTCGTTTAGAGAAACAGATAAAATGTCCTTTAAAACCGGCAAAGGTCTTGTAACTTCTCAGGGTCCCCAGGCTGACCTGCCGTCGGCCCCCAGTTCGAGTCGGAGCCATCGTCGTGTTGCGTGGCTAAGGGATTAGCTAATTAGCACTCTTAGTGGTTTCCTAGACATGTGAGTCATCTCTGCCCCAGAACATGTGGCTGTTTTGTGACGGATTCGTTTATCTCTCGTCTTCAGATCCTGGGTCCTGGGAGCCTTCGCTTTGCTTTGCCTGCTGGGATTGACCTGGTCTTTTGGTCTCTTCTTTATGAATGAGTCTTCCATCGTCATGGCGTATCTCTTCACGATATTCAACACTTTACAAGGAATGTTCATCTTCATCTTCCACTGTCTTCTCCAGAAGAAGGTGAGTAGGAGATGGACCTTACTGATGCCTCCAAGGGTTGTTTTGTTTTTACGGAGGGTCGCCTCCGAAAAGCAGCAGAATTAAATACTTTCTGGTAGCTATTTGTGACTGGATTTCTACACCTTTTTGTCCGTGTTGTCATATGTTAGCGATTGTTTCCTGATCGTGCCGATGTTTTCCATCGACTTGTTTTCAGTGCGTAGCATAAACCACAGCTAATCTCATGCCATGGTAACCCCGATTGTCTGCTTGTGCAGGTGCGTAAGGAGTACAGCAAGTGTCTGCGTCAGTCGTACTGCTGTGGGGGCCTGCCGGCCGAGAGCTCGCACAGCTCGGCGAAGACGTCCACCACGAGGGCCAGCACACGCTACTCCTCCGCGACGCAGGTACCTGGAACGAACGATGTGTGCTGCACGGAGATGGCTAGCCGCGTCACGTGTCTGCAGTACACGTTCTGTCTACTCTGCGCTTTTCCCTGTTATCTGTGGTATCGCCATTTGCTGGGTGATACCGCCATTAAGTCAGATAAAGGAGGGGTGAGTTGATAGGCTGATCCTGGACTATAAGGGTTATTTGGCGGCATTTTTCTATGATGCAGGAGATAGAATCCATGTTGTACATGGTATGTTTCACCAAAATGTAACAGAATACTGCAGTCTACAAAGATTTAGCTCACTTAAGCTTAACTTACAGTTAATTACAAAGCCCTGTCTGTGTTATGGTGACATCTGCTAAGGGTTCCCACTCTCCATCCTGTGGGGTCTCAAAGGCCGGCAAGCGGAGGCACGAGTAGGGTGACCACCTAATCCATGTCAGGAGGGGCACAGGCTTTACAAACTACTTTGAAATTGAAAGGCTCCTGTGCTTGGCTAAATTGGTTGGTTCATTTTGTGCTTTGACTGGTTTGCTTCCTGGATTGAAAGTTGTTTCACAGTATCATTAGCGACACGCGCATGATTATAGGCGACTGACCAGTCAGCACGCAGCAAGAATGCAATGCCTAAGTGATATCTGGGTCCTTTTAATTGATATGTTTGAAATGGTAGCATATAAACCCTGTTGTGGCTCATAGTGGCTCATCCTAAGCATGAGAAGATGTGACATCCAGGGCTGCCTCCGTACATAATGATGCATGGGCACCGATATGTCAAAAAGACCCAATGCCTTCTCTCTGCTCTTATTGGCCAGAGCCGTATCAGGAGGATGTGGAATGACACCGTCAGGAAGCAATCAGAATCCTCGTTTATGTCAGGTGACATCAACAGCAGCTCAACTCTTAACCAAGGTAAGCTCTTTATTTTGTTTCTGACTGAATATTACTTGATTGCAGCTGAATAATAATAATAATAATAATAATAATAATAAACATTATAATGTTGTGATGATGTAGAAATTCAACCATAATTTTGTTGTTAAAAAGGATCTCACATTTTGAGATCTAGTAAGACGAAGTTATGTCTAAATAATGGGGAAAAATATATTTATTTAATTTAATTGGTCAGCCCTTTAGGAAACACTAGGTAACCCAAGGCAAAGTCCATTTTAATAACATTATATGAAATTAAATACACTTTGATCGGCGGGAAGATGACAGAATGCTGACAGGACCAATTTGTAATGGTGCTAAACAAAAACTGTTCACTTAATATGAGAATGCACTCCGACTGTAAGCGTGGGGGCAGGACTTCAGGGATCGCTCCCTTGGATTTCTCCTCTGGCTTTGATATCCTAAAATGGATATATTTAGATTTTATTCCAAACAATGAGATCCAATATGACTGGAACCAGCGGAGAACTGATCCTTGTGATCAGGCAATAATGAGGTTCTTCTCTGCGGAAAGCAATTATGAATCCTATACATTCGGCCACAAGGCACAACTGGGAGAGGTTAGCACAGACCTTCTCCGAGTCACGGGGTCGATGTGGCTCCGCGTTCCCCTTCGGCTGCCTCTCGTGTGTTTATCCACACGTAATTGCACGTCTTAAACGACTTGTATACTGTCAGGTCGCACTGGCCGGAACCCAATTGAAATCGACAGGCCTCAATCAGAGATGTCCGTTGTATTTAAGGCGCTAAAGGTCTGTGATGTGAGCCCACTGCAGATGTTGTGAAAATTCTCTGTCTGTACCACTGTTCCAGGGATGACCAGCAATTACCTACTAACTAACCCCCTTCTGCGGCCCCACGGCACTAACAACCCGTATAACACCCTGCTCGCTGAAACGGCTGTGTGTAACACCCCCCCGGCTGCCGGCTTTGCCTCCTCAGGTGTGCATATCTACCCCTTTACAGCCTTGCTCTCCCTAATCCTCTTCATCATCTCCCCCAGTCCATCATCGCATCAGCAGCAGATAGATCGCATCCCATCGCCATGTTTAACTTTCCTTGGGTCACATGATTAACCCTCGGGGTCTATTGACCCATTGGCACTCGTTACATTCTACAAACATTTATTATTATTATTATTATTATTATTTGCAGAGAACATAATGTCTGTGGAAGTAGTTTCATAAAGCTTAAGGGAATGTGCTAACTTTTTCCTCTTCATGGCCCTGAAGTTTTCAAGTTTTGATATTATTTACGAGTTAATGGGTATTGAGATTCCTGAACGTGTTTTTTTTTATGCTAAAGATTATAAATGACAGACATTATTTGCTCCGCAGGGCATTTCCACAGCAACATCCCGGCACAAACAAAACTTAATGCATTTTTAATAGAGTCGGTTTGTTTTAAAATGAGCCGTGCTAAGAAGATAAGTTATAAGGCTAAGTTTTAGCGTTATGCACGACGTAAAAGTTAAATACACACAAAATCAGTGTCAGCCATCCGGGAGGTTCCTGAGTATTTATTTGTAGTCTTTCTGTTAAGCCACCTGACTTCTGTGTATTTTGGAAGAATTTTAGGAAAAATACTTATGGAGGTGAAGTCAGTGTGGAAGCAAACCTCTTCTCAGCCATCAGCATCACTGGTTTCTTCTTCAAAATTTTCATCTTGTCCATTTCTATAAAAATAGATTAAATCCTTCACGATAAAATACAAATTAATTTTCTATGTAACGGAATGTTTCTATTAAATGTAACTGATTTTAAGTTAAAGCTATTTGTGCAAAATTGTCTATTTAAGTAAAAAAAGATTAAATCCTGTATGGTGAAATCCAGAATAATTGTTTTCCTACATGACAGAATGTTACTATTTCATGTTTTCACAAATTTTAAATTGAACTCGCAACAATATTTGGAAACGAAAGCATTGCCTTGTTTTACCGAGACCCTGGTGATCAGAGGGACTGCCACATGACTTTGGAATGTCGTGTCTCAAATTTTAGCAAAACACGTTTACGACGGGGCCGGCACGCGCTGATTAGAATAATCCGCAAACAGAAATAAATCCTTTAGTGTATGATTGCAATTTCGAAGAACACTGTTGGTCAGAGGGTAAAAAATACTAACCTGTAAAGCAGCAAGATATGGGACTGTTTAGACAGCTTTTTCTAAATTATTTTATTGCTTTAATGTATATTTAATACGCCTTGTATTGAACTGCACAGAATTGGAGGCAAGGAGTGAATCTCATACGAGCAGCTTCAGTTTCGGCGCGTTTGCTCCCCTCCCCCTTTGTAGATAAAGATGATTTTACAGGAAACTGTAAACAAAATGCCGTCATCCCACACAGCACTGATTGTCGGGTCTTTTTATCATTTATCCTTTTGAAATCTGCGCCCATTCATTTTGCCTCATATTGTCATGTCTGTCTTTCTTTTCTGAAGCATGTTTGTCTTCTGACAATAGAGATTAAAATCCCTTATCTAAAACAACGGCATGTCGACATAAACTGCCCCTATATTCGAGCACAGAATGCCCCCATCCGTGTTACTTTATCACTGCCCCATATCTCTTGCAGGAATTTCACTTATCGTTCTCTTTTTCGTCAGACTGAGTCAGCCGTCTGATACTCCTTCGCTCATCTGCCCTCCTCCTCACCCCCCCATCCCCCCTCCGATCATGTTAAAAATTTCACTGCTTCCAGTTTTGATGACGCATGCTCGCAGAAACCTGACCGTTCGTCCCAGGTCGCGGCCGTCACGGGGGGTGGGCCGTAGCCGTTTGCGCTGCTCCCCCGTGGCCTCCGCGGCGCCCCAAATGCTCACTGTCGCCACGGAGATATTGAGATTTGCTTGTCCTTTTGACAATGATCCAACGCGTTATAATAAATCGCTGCACTTCTTTTTGTACATCAGCTACCCGTAGGTAGCCAGGGCAGGCAGACATGATGTGACTGGTACAAAGTGAGTCATCCCACCTGCTCTGTCTTGCTGTCAGCCGCCTTGTGGACCCCCTGTCGTGAGAGAGATGCCTGTCCGTGTTAAACATCGCTCTCTTTTCCATCCCCATTGATATCCTCCCACTTTTCGGTTCTCTCCTTCTTCACCATCACCGCCTCTCCAGAAGGTTTTTTCATTTCAGTCTCGTAACCATGCTAGCTTGCGAGTTTGTGCCTCATGTGTATCTTTTTCCTTTTTTTTGTATTTGTCTTGTGGAGTATTTGATAAACAGATCTTTGTGCATTTTAATACTGTTTAGGACAAATACCCACATTTCTTTTAGAAGAACGTGAGCAAAGGATGAATTCGGGGGTAGAGAGATGCTACCCAGGAGTGTGTGAAACGTACAGGGTGTCACCAAAACAAAAGCATGTCGAAGCTCCAGAGAGTGCAGCTGAAAGTCCCGGTAGCTTTGAGATCATTTTGGTAGGTTGTGTTTTTATAGCTGTGATCATTTGTTGAGCATGTTAGCTCGTTTTAACGCTATAATGATTTGTTTTGGTTCTATGAGCCTTTGACCATTTCATTCAGACATATTCTGACATTGTGGATTAGGAAATCAAAGGCCCTCTTATGTCCTGAACAGTATTAAATCTTTTTTTGTTACTTGTTTGATAGGTGCAATCTAACGGGAGCTTCCCTTGTGTGCTCCCCTCGCAGGACATTCGATGAACAACACCAGGGACACGAGCACAATGGACACGCTGCCCCTGAATGGCAATTTCAACAACAGCTACTCGCTTCGCAACGGTGACTACGGTAACGGCGTGCAGGCTGTGGAGTGCGGCCTGGGCCTGGACGACGCCGCCTTCGAGAAGATGATCATCTCCAAGTTGGTGCACAACAACCTCAGGTCTTGTGGCAAGAGTCAGAATGTAGAGAGTGCCCCGGCCAAACTGGCCCTAGGGGGTGCCGGCGGGGACGACGGCACCGGCGGCATCCTCGACGACTGCTCGTCCCTCGTCCACGGGGACAAGATCGGCCTGGAGCTGCTACACAAGGAGCTGGAGGCTCCACTCCTCCCCCAGCGGACTCACTCACTCCTATGCCACCCGCAGAAAACGGTAAAGACGGAGGGTGCCGAAACCTATGCCTCACAGCTCCCGGCCAAGGCCGAGGACGTCCCCCAGTCCCCGAACAGAGACTCCCTGTACGCCAGCCTCCCCAATCTCAGAGACTCACCCTACCCTGAGGATGGCCCTGACACACAGGACGACGTCTCCCCCGCCAAGGGGAGCGAGAACGATGATGCTTATTACAAGAGCATGCCCAACCTAGGAGACGGACTACAACCTCAGGTGTATTACCATATCAGCAGTGGTAATAGCAATGGGTATATCATCCCCATTAACGATGAAAGCTGCGTCTCAGAAGGAGAGGTCAAAGAAGGACAAATGCAGTTGGTCACGAGTCTTTAAATACCGACAGATGAGTGAATCTCCACCAATGACCTCGCATCTGACATCCGCTCTGGCCCACCAGTCCTGGAAGGCACGACGTGTATATAGAGCGAGACTTCCCATTTCTTTCAGTTGACCCCATGTCCCATGCCGACCATAGATGTTTTGTGATTTGTTTCCCTTCTTCCAAGACCATCTGACCGCGTGTTTGATCATAGCGAGGACACAACAGAGAGACGCAATGGCGTATCCATGGCTGCCGGCCTTCGCGTAGAATGTATGGAAGCACCAGTGGTGATGTCAAGTCTCGTATTAAATACGAGTCGAGCTCTGGGACCAGGGTCCGGCCGAGGGTACGGCTGAGGGAGTTTCCCGACATCCCTATTCCTGTGAACGTTATGCGATCGGGAACGCCGGATTCGGAAGGCTGGCGCCAGAGTCCTGTCGCGGTGAAGAATGATGACCACTAGCAATCGAGCCACAAGCCTTATATTTTCTCAATGTTGTCAAAAGTAACGGCTGATGGAAAAAATATATTTTGTTGTATCGCTAGTGTACAATCGAAATTTGTGACAACCGTAAATGTAATTTTCATTGAAATTTTAAAATTTGAAGAAACTATTGTGTAAAGGTTGCACATATGTTATAGAATGTGTTTTATTCTTCTTACAATTCAGTAACTGTAGTACGTTTGACGAAATATATATTAAAGATACCACAGAGAGGTATAGGCCATTTATTACCCATCTCCCCGCTTGTGAAACAGTGTTTTGCGCTCACATAAATTATGAATTTTGTCCAGAAAAGAAACAAAAACAAAAAAAAAGAAAAATATTTGTATTTCACATTGCCAAAAAATGTACATACTGTATGATGGTTTAATGGAAAGGAAGCAGCTCTTTTCATCTGACAGACCATGCCTTCCACACTTGGATAATTATGTAATTTATTTTACCACAAGTACTTGATAGAAGAAATGTAAACCGAGGCACTTAATGCCAGTTACTGACATCCGTTTGATTTTTATCCAGCTGCATGGGTTTGGCAATTATTTATAGACTTTGAAGGTTGAGAGAGGAGGCGGGGCTTATTTCAGCACTGTATGTTTACTTTATTCTTTTGTATAATTAAAGAGCCCATTACTAGAAAATGATGTAAATTCGACATTGTTTAATATTAAATAAATGTGAGGTTCTTTTTTTCATGTTCTTGTTATTATCTGTCTTCCTTAAATTTTATACGGCGGGGGGGGGGTGAGGGTATAGTCATAATAAGGAAAATCTCAGTGCGGAGGCGTGGTAAGCGAGGGCTGTTTCGGGCACGGTCCTCAAAGTTTAGCTGACTTTACCAATTTCACCCGTTACTCCCAGTAGGTTAAGTCTCTAAAACTTGCACAGGAACCATTTTTTGCACAGTGGTCTGTTCTGTCCGAACCACAGAGCACCAAATGGTACTATAATCTGCTTACTTTGCAGCTAGCTTTCCCAATCCTTTGTTTATGTCGCATCGAGTCCCAAAGGCTGCTCCCCTGCGTATTTTTTTAGCGTGTCATAATAATAATCCTTAAGGGCAGGTCCTGTAATAGCCCTTGACCGTAAAGCAGCTTGCTCAGGGACTTGGAGAGATCGCTGTCATGGCAAGGCCTCGCCTTCGGCCCACTCTGGATGGGGCGTATTCAGATCGCGGGGCTGTGTCTAGCGCTACCTGATAGCATGACGGGAGACAGCCCTCCCGCTGAGGGACCCGCCATGGAAACTGCGCCATCATCAGCCTCTGCCGTCTCCTGGCGGGACACGGCTGTCACGGGAAACCGGCAGCCTTGCCTGTGACGGGCACCACGCGGGAGACCCTCTATCTGTCATTGCCGTAATTAATAAATACTTGCATCTCTGTTCTGCTTCTTTTTGTCGACCCCGGGAGAGCGCGGGTTTGAGGGCTAAGCCACATGGAATGAGCCGGAATTCCCGTGGAAGCCGATCTTAAATCACGAGGGCAAAAACTTGAAAACAGCCTGATGCTGAGAGTTGGGCAGCTTAATCTTAAGAGAAAAAAAACAGCTCGATCCGTGCTGGAAAAGCGTTCTTTCATTTTGCAGCTTGTTTGAAAGGAGCGACGTCTTTTGATGTTTCAGCCGAACGAATTGTCCCCTCTGTTGGTTTGGGTGTTTGTTTATATCAACTGACCGCGGCCCCCCTGCCTTTGCAGAGGGGAGATTGTCAGATGTATGAATGGGGATTTGTCGAACTGGGAATGGGAACATCGTATGACAGTCGTTATTCTATGTAATCGGACCAACTGTAAATCACCTTCATGCAATCGTCGAATAGGACACATATACCTGTATAGTCTGCTTACATCGCATTTATAATCGATTACAGGCAGGCGTGCTGTGTATGTCAGTGTATGCCTGTGAAGTGCAACTACACAGAGGATTAAAGTGGCGGGAAAAGGTGCAAGCTAATGGATTTCACAAACAAATAATTCGTTGCAATGTGCTCCCCCCTCAGCGTGGAAAGGATATATAATACATTTCATAGAGATGAGATATTCATGTTGAAGCCAGGAGGACGCAGACAGCTAATAGCTATTTGAAGATTACCATCTCTTCCTTGCTCCCGTCAGAAATGTTCTTCCTCACGAATGTTCACTCGGCTTCCACCTCCACCCCCGCTGCTGTCTATATACTAAAGACCACCGACACTCCCACAGAGGCCCGGATTTGAAGGTCAGTTTGTTTTCTCGATAAACTGCGAAAGCTGCTATCGCCACTGAGCCATGTGCTACGATTCTCCTTTCTAAACGCGCCCGGCCTTCCCAGGGCCGCTGCCGTCTGAGCGGCAGGAGAAAGGCCTTTCTTTTGCGCACCGTTAGCTTAGAAGTAGGCCAGGAGCCGTGGGGCTGAGAGCAGCGTCGCTGGCGGTGAGCGAGGTGGGCGTCTCTCTGAGAGACACACTCTGACTATTTATTAGCCTTCGCCTTAAGCCCGTGAGACACTTCTCGATTTCACCTACGTGGGCATGACAGAGGAGTTCTTCACACGTCAGTTGCGGTGCGATATGCGTGGATGAATGCCTACCCGCTAGCAGGCTAAACACTGACTAATAGCTTGCAGCAAATAGCCAAAACCTGTCAAAAATCATTGCGTTAGGTCAGGGGCATGCTACGTAAATGACAGGTGGCATGGAGTTCGAAGAAACGCAAAGATCCCGCTAATGATGGACTCCTATAGGTTAAGGCTAATGGCGTAAATATTGACATGTGCTTACATAAGTCAGTTTCTTGCTGTCGAGCTGGAATGTGCAAAAAGGACTTCATTTGCATGAAATGTGTGGAAGGACGAGGTTTGCTAACACTCTGAAAGCGACCGCGCAGAGAGAGACACCCCCGTCTCACTGGCATCGTGGGTCCTTGCCAAACCGGTTCATAATTATAAGGAAAGTAGAGGATGATAATTATATTCTGGATATTACTCACATTAAGTTGATCTTCACATCGTATGAAGATGTTTTTACAGGCTAATAACAGCATTCGCAATTCTACTGGAGGAGACAAAAAATGTTTCAGCAACTCAAAGAGCTTTTTGCTAATATTTTCTTAACAGAGATTTCAAAACAATATTTGCGTTGTAAACATGTTTCGTGTGGTCTCCCGAAACATAAATCAGTCCTTTGAAGGGGATTCTGTCCGCTGCAGGAGATTAGTCCCTGTAAGGGCTTTTAATAAATGCGAGGCGTTTGTGGAAATCTGCCAAATGAAAGGTGGAATGGAAGAGCTCGCTGATGGTTCTATCAAACTATTGTTCATGCTTTTTCAGGATTTGTAAGCCTTCAGAGAAGAACCTGACACCAGCAAGTGTCGACATCATTCAATTCTATTAAAACTGGGGAGGATTAAATATGTTACAGACAAAAAAAAAAACCCTGAAATCAAGCCAAGCTTCAGTTACGCATAGGTCTCCCAGCCGAAAGGAAAGCAAAGGCCTGGTGAAACACAGCAGTTTGAGTTCCTGTCCTCACTCGGGTGTCAGAGAGAAGCTGAACCTTTTAAAACGACAAACGGAGTAACACAGATCGGCGTAAGAGATGAGTTACACTGGGTTCGCCTCCCGATGTCAGAGGCACCCCGAACGCACGGCTTAAGGCCTGAAGCCCAAAAGCAGACCTACAACCACCTCCCATCAGCCGAAAACATGTCAACGAACCTCAGAGTTCCCTCTTCCCTCCGGGGGGGGGGGGGGGGGGGGGGGGATGCTGAGATGGAGGGATCCCATGGTGCAGTCTGTGATCCTTATAGGCTAGCCTAGAGGGGCGTCACTTTTGCTAAACTGTCATTGTTGCCGTAGAAACGCTTGTGCACGCTGGCAGTAAATTAAGACCTCGTTAGAGGAGGGTCCCATCCGGACCAGCCTCAGCCCAGTTTAATCTGCCTCTGCACATTATTGCATCATTACCGTTATTATTTTAGCATTAAATTATAGGCCTACACTGTGGATAATGTTTCAGCGCGTGTTGAGCTGCCAGTTAGAAGCTACTGAGTTTTTAGCTGGGATGTTTAAAGGTACGTATCCCAATCAAGGCCGTCATGCTTCGGTTAAAACCACCATACACCGCGCTGAGGTCCCACGAAGGTGTTTGCTGCTCTGTGCTGTCCCAGAACTCGCGAGAAGCTGGCGAGGGGGGGTGTGGTTTGACATGGAAAAAATGAACGGCAGTACATGCGGACAGCCGTAGGTGGATGAAATTCATTAAAGCTTAAATCATATGAATTAACAGGATAGGAAGTACCACAACCCTCACAGGAGAAACTCTGGATGGATGGATGGATGGATGGATGCATACCATAAACACATTCACTTTCTCTACCTCTTCCATATGTCTTATATTCATATTTTTGATATTTTCACATTTTTGTTTACTTAATCTAGTTCATCATCTTTCCTTTAATACTCACTTTTACCTCAAAGCATCGCTGGGGAATCACACACACTGAATTTCATTGTAACTTGGTACAATGAAAATAAAGGTATTCTGTTCTATTCTATTCGTTTCTATTCTATTTTCCTTGATGGATGCACGATGGATGGGCAAAAGGATGAATGGGCGGATGGAGAGATGGGTGATAGTGAAGATGAGTCATGTGGGGAGTTTGGTCTTCATGGCAGAAGGTTCAGTGAAATCATCGTTGGGGGAGCGAGAACGCCTCATACTCTGCTTGCATCTAAAGCTTTCTGCTTATGTTCTTCCTGGTCCCTCAGAGAGATCGGTGATTTGGTCAGAACAAACCCCCATCCCCCAATATCCGAGGCACACCCTGACAAGCTTCCACCACCTGACTTCTCCTCCTCTTCCCCCCCCCCATCCTCTGTAGACAACTTCCCACAGATGGCTCACCAGAAGCGCTTCATCGAGCGGAAGTACCGGCAGGAGCTGAAGGAGATGCGGCGGGAACGGGAGAGGCAGGAGAAGGAGGGCGATGAGCTGGAGGAAAGCAGGAAGTGATTAAGTCCCACTCATTGGTTCTCCTCCTGGTCCGCCCACACCCAGCCTCTTGCTCCGCCCACACCCGGCCTCTTGCTCCGCCCACATCCCACCTGGAAATCCCATTCACCAAGTCACCACTCCTGTTTTATTTTTTTTAATGTACACATTTACATTTTTGGTAGCTATGTTTTACCGTGAAAGTAATATTTTTAGTATTTTATTGCATTAATCAGTTATGTGACTTTTTATGTGACTGAGCCAAAAGTAATAAACTGATATGACACCAGTTTATTTATTTAATATTTCCTGCTATGGCTTATACTATTCCGTATTCCCTTAAGTAACCTGTAACCGTTCAGTTTAGTTTTTGTGCACGTAGTTTTTGTATTTTAGCTAGTTTCCAATGTGTGGCTTTGGGTTTGAGGATAATTCATCTCCTGAAAACTCATAGTATAATCGATTATTTGCCAAAGTCTCTGAATTTGGGGACACTGTTGGTGCCAGTTTAATTGACTATGTAGATCCTTCGTAATGGAAGGAAGTTAAATATACTTTTCAATCCACACACTTTATATAAAATGTAAAAACAGTTCACTGTCCATCCCAGAGCTTTTTAAATTGGTAACTTCAGAAGATCTGTGCTTTCTTCCAGAAACTAAATGATCATTAAAAGGAAATTTTTATGACGAATCAGCGTTAAGGATCTAATTATGGCCTGACAACACCATCTGCCTAACATCTGCTATTACTCAATTTAGAAATCGTCCCCAAACCGGATTCCTGGCTTGAAGATCACAATTATAGATTATCTTCTTACTAATTGCATCACCGTGGTAACCACGGCAGATCTAGAAAGCCGTCACCAGGTGGTATCCCTGGTATCCGTAGCCCCCACACCTCGGGATCTGAAGCCAGAGAATGGCGATGTTTCCAGAATCCTTCATTAACGTCACCTGGAAATATTCAGCTTTTAATTAGATTTATTGGGAACAGTGAGCTTTCAATAGTTGGCCGTGTGATGTCTGTGTTCTATACAAACAAAAAAAAAATGAATTATTACTTTTTTTTTTCCTTTTGTGTCCTCAAAAAATATTTGGTACAAAAAATTACATAGTACAAAGCAGTGGGTACGCTTTTATTATAGGGGAACCACGTGTAAAATGACTGCACACAGGAATTCTCACCTCCGCTACTACAAAATGGACCATATTTAAAAAAGTTTTAATTACAGATCTTGTCTGCCGGTGATACATGGGCACAGCACTGAGGAACAGTGTGTTCGGTTATGTTTTTGACAGGTCCTGTTAGTTTTTATCATCGATCTCTTTGCCTTACTTCAGCACCGTAGCGATTCAGAAAAAGCTATGCCCCATTGCCCCATCTGTAGGGGAAGTGCTACCTGGTTGGCTGGTGAGTAGGATGATAGGTGCATACTCGTTAATATTCATTAATGAAGCGCTACCTGACTGGCCGGTGAAGCGCTGTTACAGCACTTCCTTTATGAATAATAATGAGCCTTCCCCTGCCACGCTGTGTTTCAGAAATTCGCAGCCGGGTAGATGCTGGCGCGCGGTGTGTATTGACCCTGAATGGACAGAAGATGCCATTATCCAGCCTGCTGCTCCTGTCCATGCATGTCGTTCTTGGCAATGTGTGCCCATCCATGGAAGGTCATAATTTTTTGGGGGGGTCTGGGAAAATACAAGAAATATGTGGGGGGTGAATGTTTATCGACTGTCGACCCACGTTAGCGATCAGCAGGCACTGCACCTAGCAAATTGTCTAAGCCACATTTAAATATACCGTCTGTGTAATGAACTGCCTCTCTAACATAGACTGGGGAAGGCACAGCAACTTGAGAAGTAGGTATCCTTAATTCTTCTACTTGGTTGATGTTTTGCAGTCCTGCCAGTCTTTGACGGAATGCCACCACTCCACGCATGTCCCCCACCCCCCAAATTGACAAGATCTGCATGGCTACCATTCATATTTTCACACCAAGCACATCCTAAGAGTAGGCCAGTTCACATGAGACCTTTTTCATTCTAAATTCGATTTTCTTTCTTCTGAGATGTTGATTTTTCGAGCAAGCCCCACCCCAGCCTGTTTAAAACACTTTCCGAAACAAGCAGAGATGTCATTTATCTACATGACTACCCCGCTCCCCCGCAAAGTCATTGGGACATACCCCTAGCAGCAAAAAATAGAGACTTACTGCCTCGCTCAAGAAGTACAAAATACATACAAAGAGTGTAACATCAAGCAAACGGTTGTGTTTAGTCAGCTGCTCGTTCGGACCGGGACCGTGTCATGTGACACGCGATGGCGACACGTGATTTGCTGCAAGACGCCCTCAGCATAGACGCTGATGCTGGGAGGACGTCTGTCACACAACAATACGGGCTACATCCCCACAGTAACGAGCATGTAAAGCTTTTGTAAGAGAGAGATGCGGAGTGGGAACGGATATGCCGAAGATCGGGGTGAGATCAGCCCCCCTATGCTGCCTCTGGGGGGGCAGAACCGTGTAAAATACTTCTGCTAAAATGTAACACATATTTTTTTCAGGATATGACACAATGAATCTTCCTGGTGATGTCACATACTACACCGAAAGACTGCTTAAGGAGAAGGGAAAATATTCATTTATATTTGTGTATATATATGCATATTTATAGAGATTTCAGGGCCCTGTGCATCCCCAGCAATCTCAAAGAAAAGTCCATCACTCTCAGGAGGGAACTGAAACTGTGGAGAGAGGAGGTACGAAGATGCCAGTGTCCGATGCTGAGTGGAATCAAGAGTGGATCGCGACAGGAGAAAGGGCACTTTGTTTGAGAGCGGGTGCATGGGCGCCCCCCCTTGTTTTTTCATACGCCCCTTCCCGGCTATTAGGAGTCCCGCTCGCTGGTATCGCCAGCCCCGTACAGGTCCGCCAGTTTCCGGAAGCGGGGTCCCCACTCGCTGAGGTAATCGTAATTGTGGTCAGCATCTGTGGCGACCGAGCCAAGTGAGCTGAGTGACTCGGCCACCGAGCCGGTGCCCTCGTAGGCGTACGTAGCCAATGAGTCGTAGGGCGGCGCCACCGGGTCGGCGTCACTGTCCTGTAGCCGCTGGTTGATGAAGTCACGCACATCGGTGTTTTCCCTGCATGGGTCACCAACCCGGCGCTGCGGAGGACACACGGACTCAGGGACGATGTCCCTCCGTTGCTTGCCATCATCCACAGCCTCGGGGTTGCGCAGCGTGCCGATGTCAAAGGCCTGCGTGTCCTCCTCGCCTCCACCCTCGTCATTGTAGCTCACCACGTTGTCTCGCACATCTTCCTTGGAGATGATCAGCGGCTCCTTCTTTTTCTGCCTCCTCAGGGCGGCGAACAGTACCACGATCACTGGGGGACACAGGGCAGTAGTTATGGGGCTGACCTGCTTAAATATTAGCCTCCATGGCACCCCCTACAGGGCTGGGAATGAAATGCTCTGAGGCAATTTGGTAAGAGCACAACATCTTCCAACATGCATAAAGCTGTAGTTAGACAGAAAATCAGTGAGAGCAGCTTGCTGCAGAACACCCCCCCCCCACCCCACAGTCTTTCACTTAGGGACACGGCGCATAAATTGCGATAGCTCATATTAGCACATACCGGCACGCGATACAGAGCCATAAATGTAACTTTAATGAGGATCCACAGATAACAAAACTTCCTGATTTACTTTCCTGCGTTCCGGCATACCGTACTTTCTGTTTTCTGCTCTACTGCTTTCCCAGGAAAGGCTAACCCCAATGAAAGTGCCTGTGCTGTCATGCTGAGTGTCCCATTAGTGTAATCGCACTAATCAGTGCATCCATAACATTCTAGTACCACCCCTGCCTTCTGACGTCGGCTGAATTATACTTCGGCAGAGAGAGAAAGGAGAGCAGAAGGAACTTGCTTAGCAAGAATGAGATTAACTCAAATCTGGCTCAAAGGTGGTGAGATGTGCACCCAGCCCCTCCCCAGGGATGAGAACCAACCTTGGTTCACGCCTCCCATATGACACCTTTATTTCTGTCTGGCCCTGAAATTGGTTTTTCCCACATGTATAATTTATTCTCCTGCAGAGAAGCACTGGCCTGCACTTGCACTTTTCACTGTACATGTCGGCGTAATTTGGCTCACGTGTCCCATGATCTGCTTCTTTCTGGAGCCTGAAAGTAGACTAGGGGCCTGGGAGAGCTGCGAGCTCAATTCCAGGGGGTGGCAGCAGGGGGTGTGGCGCTTAAAGGAGCACAGACTTGTGACCCATAGACTGTCGGTTTGAGCAGCTGCTGTTGTACCCGTGAAGAGACACTAAACCTGAGGAGAACATCCCATCATGTAAGTGTGTTGCTATGGTTAAGTCTGAAGGGGGCGGAGTTACTCACTGAGGAGTATGAAGACACAGAGCAGGATGGCCACTATGGCGTCGGTGCTGAGGCCGGCGGAACGCAGCAGAGCCTCACTGCTGCACGCCTTCATGTTGCCGTCGCGGTCGCAGCTGCACACATGCACCGTTAGAGTGCTGGTGCTGCTCTGCGCCGGGCGGCCGCTGTCCATGATCACCACAGGCACCTGGTAGCTGCTCTGATGGATCCGGCTAAATCCACTCCCCCGTGTTAAAATCCCGGCTGTGTTGTCTGGGTTAAAAGAAATAGGCTTACAGGTTACAAGGTTGCTGGGTCGAATCCCAGGCCTCGCTCTTATTCATGTTGCTCCAGGACCCTGCCAGAGTCTGGATTATTTTATTCACTTAAGATGCCGAAGATCTCAATCTATACACATTTTGATGATGATTTTTACCTTGCATATTGATCCATCTGTTTTTTTTTTTTACATTTCTAAGTAGCTCTGTGGAGATCGGTAATGTTTCTGAGAACCCCCCAGGGCCTCCCCCTCAGTGGTGCCCCCGAGTGGCAGTGTTCGGTACTCCCACACGGTCACCCACCTTGATTGTCACGGACAGTGAAGTTGGCTTTCGAAGATGCTTCCGGCGCCAAGCTGAAGTAGAATCTCTGCCCCCCGACAGGGTCGTCGGCGTCTGTGGCACTGATGGTCTGTATTGTCTGCAGCAGAGAAAAACCATAATAGAAAAAATTCACATTTAGCTCTGAAGTGTAACCCTGTATATATAATGGCCTAAATCTTTGACGTGGGCCTTAAAATTTTGTATACAGCTATTTAAATTTGAATTTAAATTAAGTAAAAAAAAACTGCAGCGGTTTCGCATGTCCTCCCCGTGTTCGCGGGGGTTTCCACCGGGGGCTCCAGTTTCCTCCCACGGTCCAAAAGGGGCAGGTTTATTGGCGAGTGTAAATTGGCCCTGTAATTGTGTGAGGGTGTGCGCCCTGTGGTGTGTTGGCGACCGCCCAGGGTTGGTTCCCGCCTGCGCCCCTTGTTTCCGGGATAAGCTCCGGTCCCCCCCGCGACCCCTGTTGGGATTAAGCGGTTATGGTGATGGATGGATGGATCTGCAGGGTGTTTTTGAAATAAAAATTGTCAATACCCATTTTAAAATAGCATTGTTTTACATCTAAATTTATGTAAGAATAAAATCACCAAGTTTGTCCATGCCATGGACAAACATGCTTTGATGTTTCGGCCCTGATTGGCTGGCAGCATGGTCAGTGGGAATCAGCCGTGCCATGTGACCTGATATTCTGAACTCACAGGCAGAATTAAATGTGGACGGGGTATAAAATTCAATGCCTGACCTGAGCACAATGAACTGAGAAACTCCCAAAGAAACTTGCTTACAGTATAATATGCACCAGAGAGCTTATGAATAATTAGGTCCAGGCAGACTGTAGCATTAATACATCTTGGTCATCCCCGGCTTCGTGCCCGGCGTCTCCTGGAACGGGCCACCAGACCCTGCAGGTTACTTTATTGGATTAATGCTTGGAAGACAGATGGGTAAATTGGATAAATGAAACGCGTGCTTGTTGAGCAAAGCACTATTGTTGTGTGAGGCACAGTGTGGCCTCTGAAGGCGATGAAGCATGCACACAGGAGAGCACATTAACGGTCTCACGGGGGCGAGCGGTGGAAACTCCGCGGATGGATGCCCCCCCCCCCCAGTTGCTAAGATGCCGCTTTCGGGGGGGGGGCTTCGAGAGCTACAGGTGACGCTACAGTTACGCTCTGGCATTCCATGGAGAAATGTTTCTAAAATGTACATTTCAGGTATTTACCTGGCCGTCTTTGGCGTTCTCGCAGACGAAAGTCTCGTAGTACGTGGCGAAGGTGGGAGCGTTGTCGTTGACGTCCAGGACCCGGATGTAGACAGGCACCCAGCTGGTTTGCCTGGGGTTGTCTGCGGAGCAGGAACAGGTTTGTGTCGGGTCAAAGAGATGTCGGAACCACCCGCTGCCTGGTTGCTAAGCTGTCTATCAGCATTGCTGACATACGCTACTATAAAAACCTGCAAAACCATCCATCTTTTCGAAGGCTGGAGCTGCTCATCCTCACATCACATTTAATTTACATTGGCAGAAAATGTCAGAGGCTTCGTGATTATCACATAATATCAATGCTAAATGTTAACGATGCTCTCCACTCCGCTAGCAGCCTCATCCAGCGGCTGGGGGGGTTTATATCCTGCCCTACAAAAGGTACAACGATTGCAAAAGATGAAAACGATGGAATTCTGTGATGTCTGGACTTCCCTGCTTTTCGTATTTTAATCTGTGCAGCGTTGTGAAGTGCATACACTTGTGTGGTTCTCACATAATTACTGGTGAGCTGCAGGACTCCATCGCCTCCAGTTTTTTAAAACAACACAGCAATAATATGCTCAGAGTGGCTTAGCGTTAGTGTTAGCGTCAGCTTGGCTGAGAACGCCACCCCCGCGTGTTCTGGAACTTACTGAACTCCGCGGCGATGATACTGATGTTGTGCCAGGCATGCTCTTCCCTGTCCAGGGTCTTCAACATGAAGATGGACCCGTTCCCCGGATGGATATTAAACACCCTCTCCATGTCTGTGTGCCGGTCAATGGAATACCTGGGGATTCCGACGTCAAAGGTCAGCCGAGGCCTGCCCCTTTTCCCCAGAAGAAGGTGCTGTTGATCTTATGCCCTGACTTACTGCTGTCTCTTCCCCCGCAGAGGACATTCTAGGATTTTTCTAAAGTTGAGGGGCCATAACTCATACAGAAGTGGCAACATTATCGTTAGTCAATTATATGTTTTGACAGAGGAGGGGAGCAATCAGCTTTCAGTGGGGTCCAGCCCAGGTTTCCCTGACGTAATCAACCCAAGCGTTAGTTATTTATTTATAATCTTAGCGTGTTAAAATACGTATTTCTAGGTTATGCACCAATTTATCCAAACTGTTTAATAATGGATTGCTTTGAGATCGTAGCCACCATCACCTCCCCAGTGATGCTCCTGTGAGCCGTCAAAAATACCTTCCTATCTTTTTCCCCTGGGTGGTGGATCAGGTTGCGTAATGGATGTGTGTGTGTGTGTGTGTGGGGGGGGGGGGGGTGTTCAGTAATGGATGAAGCCTCAGAATCAGGGGCGTATACAAGGGCAGAGCCATTGGAAAAACTTATTGGCTTCCTCACCTGTCAATCTCTCATTCATTTGTAAATCAAAAGCTTGGCCTCACTGTATGAGTTGTGGCCCTCTTTTGTCCCCCCACCTTTAGCAATCCTACAATTGCCCTTGTTCAAAATCCAGTACCCCCCCACCTCCCTCTCCCTCCACACTCACACTACTGTTATCGCAGGAAATCATGTTTGAAATTTGTCCAATACACCCCCACTCACTTGCTTAATTGCTGTTCCTAATATTCTCAATAATTCACGGGGCCCTGGCCCCTCCCCCGATTAATCATGCCAGATAATTCTGCCTTAATTCCAGCTGCTCTCAGCGTGAAGCAGGACGTCCGTAATTGCCTTCCCTTTCTCCCTCCTCTTGTTTACATTCAAAGCCTTTTCCGGCTGGACCGAGTCGGCATTTTTTAATGATTTTATGATTTTGTGTCCCAACCCTGTACATCAAGGTTTACATGCCCCCCCCCCCCCCTCCAATCCTAAAACTGCGTAGCTGCTGTGCTCGTTTTGGACTTCATCTCTCCCAGTGCACAGCTGGGCTTCTGAATCCGCCGTATTTTCCTGGTTCTAACTGGAATCTAACCAAGGGCTTATTGTCCGTCTTATTGGGGATTCTGCTCCTGGTGTTATGATCAAGGTGCTGACATCATCAGTGCTTCAGTTAAGTAAGGCTGTGGATCAAGTGCTTATGTTCCTGAAGCCCGTCCAGCTGCCTGTCTCAGGTTCTCGGTGTAAAGTTCCTCATGTTGGATCTGTGGCATTAATAAATATCACACGTCCAAACTCTTCCATCCAACCACTGTCTCACGGGACTCCACTCAGACACCACATAGTCCTGAGTTTAGGAGTTAGACACTCTAGTCCAGGGGTGTCCAACTCCAGTCCTGGGGGGCCGGAGCCCAGTGTAGCTTAGTTCTTTCCCTGTTCCACCATAAACAATTCAGCCAAGAGCTGTGTGGTAATTAGCACAAGGAGTTGAATCATGTGTGTTAAATGAGGGGAAACCAAAAAATGTGCAGGGCTCCGGCCCCCTGGGACTGGAGTTGGGCCCCTCTGCTCTAGTCTAATCTAGTCTAAGGTCTCTAATGAGATACTGTCTATTCTCACATACCCTACACCCTAAATCATCAAGCCTCGGGTCCCATGTAAACTTGAGATGACACCCCCCCACCCAAAGCTGCAGTACCTGACTGGGCTCCGGGTGGCATCCGGGTCCATGGCGCTCACCGACCCGATAACAGAGCCGATGGGGGCGTCCTCCTTCACCTCCATCATGTAGCTGGGATGCTGGAAGTCCGGAGGCTCGTCCACGTCCTCCACGCTCACCTTCACCATGGCTGTGTCCTTGAAGGGGCCTTTGGAGAGGAAGCGGGGGTCCAGGTGTGGGTTCTCCACCTGTACCCGCAGCACGTACACCTTCTTCTTCTCAAAGTCCACCAGCTGAGGGGAAACACACAAAGTTTTGGGAATTAATATCTTCTCTCAACTTTCTGGTAGCTTCTGAAAATCCAGCTTCCATGTCCTTAATGATCTCATGCCATCTTCAGCCATTTGTTAAAGCAGCTTATAATTTCTATAGTGTTTACCTGAGACAGTTCTGGTTAAACTCAAGGTCTGGGGAAATTCTTCTTTTTGAAGCTGAGGGGCCGCAGTTCATAGAGAGGAGCTGACATCATCATTAGCCAATGATATGTTTTGAATCAGTGAGTGATGGGGGGGGACCAATCAGCTTTCAGCTCAGGCCAGTCTGGTCCCTCCCCTGTATACGACCCTATCAAGGTCCAATATGAGAGTCACTCCTGTGCCACCAAAGCCCAACCATCACCCCTAAGAGACAAATGAAGATCAAAACTGATTGGAAAGGCTCTAAACGAAAAATGAAATTTACTTAATTGATTGAACTCATGCTCTGTGTTGGCTTGTGACATCAACTCAAGCTGGAAAAAGTCACACCCTTTGGTTTCCCTTTAACCTCAAAAAAATAGCTTGCGTGGCCCCCTTGGGAGAAGAGCTCATACATGTAGGTGGTTTGAGTTTCAGACCTCGGGTTCAGTTACATCGGCAACAGCCACCTGTCCATGCTGATGTTTAGCTTGGGTTCCCAGATAAGTTAATCCGCCATTTCTAAAGGAAATCAGTACCAAACATCAACTGTGGCTTGAATCTTATTAGTTTGACGCTGCGACTGACAAATTTCCCTCCTCACTCTTCACTGATTGTATAGCCCCTAAAGAGATTAGTGGCATCCAGCAGTACTACAGTGTCTCCATATTTGGCTGCCATAATGTGTGACTTGACAAACAGTTTATTTTAGAGCAGTCTGGTATGGTAAACTAATATGTTTGTTGTTATATCTGTTTGCCGCTCCTTAAAAGGTTGGCTGTTTCTGGCAGGGACCTGGCATAGGACATGCAGGAGCTCTTCCGCTTGAGTACCTCTTGAATGTTTTTCCATTCCCCGCCATATCCAGCTACGAGCGCCCGCAGTTTTGTTCACCTATCGACTGGTAAACGGATGCTCGCGCTGAGATTTCTGCTGCTTGGATGACACTTTCACAGCAGGATCATTCTCGAGAGCTACCGAGCCTGTTTACTGACTTGAACACAGAGCCGTCCTTCCCACGCTACTCACTGCCTCGCTAATGGCCTAGGAGTCACATAGAGATGGTGATGTGTTTGATATTACAGGGACAGTTCCTTCTAGGATTCGCACCTATTGTAACTTACGCTGGGGCTAAATAAAATTCCTGCACAAGCCATTTATCTGTCTGCCCCTCTGTGTCTCTGAAACCTACCTGAAACACCCAGCCTAGCCTCACTCGGGACAGAATATCTCCTACACACTGACCCTCTAAAGAAACTAATCACACCAGTACTTCAAGGCAGTGGTTCTCGACCATTTTTGCACCGCGACCCAATTTTTACCATGTCAGCTCAGTCACAACCCTCTATCAAGTGTAGGTTTAAATTTACACTATGATCAAGCTCACAGTGTGCGCTGCAATTTATGCTAATCAATGGCAATTGTACAAATCTGATTGGATGTACCAGTGAATTTTAAATTAAGCATCTGTGGTTTGGCTTCAAACCACTGGTTTTGCGCTAAGCATTTGCAAACCCAATACCCATCTATTTTGGTTAATTTTAGGATTGGTGCTGGGAAATCTGATCGTGGATCAGTATAGGAGCTTGCTAATTTTTAAATACAGGCGCTACTCTATTTACGAATGAGATACGTTCTGAACGGCCATTCGTAGCTTGAAATGTTCGTAAGTCGTTATTCAACATCATTTTAAGGGTATACGCAAATACAAAGAACTAGGATGCTGGGAGTACGC
>JAODJX010000047.1:15597161-15617084 GCA_026776945.1 Isichthys henryi | reverse complement strand
TTTTATTAATTTAAATATTTAATATTTTATCATTTTTTTTATTTTTTTTTTATTTTTTTTTTTTTTTTTTTTTTTTATTTTTCAATTTTTTTTTTAATTTTTTTTTTTTTTTTTTATATTTATTATTATAAAAAAACCCCCCCCCCCCCCCCCCCCCCGTTCAAAGCTGGTCTCCAGTCCTATGGCGGCAGAAAGGAGCCTGTCTGTGATAAGGGTCACCTCGCACTGCGTCGCACATACTCCCCAGTGACTTCACGTGCCCCGCACCCCGCAACCCCCCGGCTACTAACACCTGTAAGCTTGATCACATCCCACCGATAAGGGGCTGGGTCAGAACCTCACAAGCGCTTTCATGTCTCCGTTGCCCTTCCGGAAACTGCTACTGCGGAACTCTCGACAGAGAAATTACTTTGCTTGATAAAAAAAATATAAAATAAAAAACCTGCTCTATTTTTTCCTGAAAGGAAATTGGTGTAGTTAATCTCATGGAATCAGACCCCAATATTAAGAGCACAGACTGCACAGTTAAACCGATTCAGGCTCGTACTGTTAAAGTACTTTATTGGACCACCCTGTTTTAAACTTCTAAACCTACCCTTTTATATAATGTATATTTCTACCATTATCCATCTTGCAGACTACATTAGTCAAATGCATAAATCTTACCTGTACATTTAAATATTACGTATTAGATTTTAAAGCATTTTTATGAATCATTCTACTAGTGTTTACTTACAGCACCGCAAATATTTAGAACAGAATATAATGTTTCTCTTTTTATAGTCGGAGATTTAATTCCCGTGTTTTTAAATTATTAAGATTACTTCTGATTGCTGTCAAATTACATTAGGACACAAAGACAACGGGTTACAGATTACTTACTTGTAACTGATTATCCATTGAGCTGATTACAGAGATTCTGGAAACTGCGGATAGCGGAGCGGCAGCGCGTTCGTGCGCCCGCCATCCAGCGCCGTCACCGGCACCGCGTCCGAAAGCGCCCGGCTTCACGCTACTCTCAGTCGGCGGACCGCAGAGGACGCACAACCTTCAGGGATGCGATCGCGCTCCCTGTCATTGCCGGGCGCTTTTTAAATCACGCGGGGTAAAATTTTAATAAAACCCTGACTGAAGTTTCTGTGATGATATATAATTTCATGCATAAATAAGCGCTGCACATTAAAAAAAAGGTACTAAACCTGTGAATATATTTAAAATATCCCGCTGTTAGCCACGTGACTTGAGTTGAAAGCTAATACTAATTGAAATATGTGTATAATTTAAAATGTGTATATATTACCCTGCATAAAGGTAGATGAATATTTGGGAAAAATCAAATCCTGTGACCATATCATCTATAAGTGTATAAGTGTACGTCGTGCATGTATTTACGAGGTTGTCGGAAGGAGGAAATGAAAAAGTGTGTCGTTAGATCGGGGATAAATATCCCATGATTCCACAGATCAGGAGGCACCAAGAAACAGATGCAACCTAGTAGAGTAATTATACAAGGGCAACTGGGGGAATCGTGTAAGCAGATGTGCAAACTGCGATACCATAGGCACTGCAGCTGATACGATAAACAACGACAGAACGGCCTTTATTGGGCGACGCTACGTGAGCAGTTAGGTAAACAAATGAGCTACGAGCGGATGACATGTTTCCAGTTCTGCTCGAAGGGTTATGGGTCACGTGAGAGCAGCTCAAGGCGAGTCTGGGCATTCTCTGTGACGCAGAGACTTGTGGGAAATTTCTTCAAACGTCTGTGTGGCAGAGGGCGATTATCGCACAAAACCGGGCACCCTTCCCGCGGTTAAAAGAGCAAGTTCCATGGTGGACACTAACATCGCTTCGTTAAAACACCATGTTATACGACGGGCCCTCACTCCTACCACGGTTTAACGTGAGCGGTACAAGCGTACAAGTTCCTAACAGAAGCACGAGAGACGCGGGATCACCCTTTTCTTTTTTTAAAGTCCCTGCTTCTCTTCTTTCACTTTTTTAGTGAGCGGTGGAAGCGAGCGTTGGCAACATGGCCGGGTTGCTGTCTGATGCTCTGCAGATCAACCGGAATGCACCTTAGCTATTATTTATCCAACCTTGGATCGAACACTTCTGAAGCGCTCTTTTGTTTCCCTGAGATCTGAGGGCAATTTTCCCCATTAGGGCGCAGAAGTCCCTGCGTACTGGGAAATGCAGGCTGCAAACGTTTGCTCCCGGGATGCGTGTATTCATGCATGCCGCGGACGTAAAGCCAGTTGTGCTTTTCGGCACCTCAGATAAAGCCTCGTGACAAATCAAACTACATTACTACGGCCAGACGACGCCCAAATAGCTTAATAATTGTTCTGACTGTAACACCCAAGGGAAACTCCTAAGGTTAGTTGTATGTTTTTAACACCGTGTGGTATAGTTATTGTTTTTACACCAGTTGGTGCTGTCACACAGGGTATTCATTTCCAGAGCCTCTTTCTCCCAGAACGACACGCACAAAGGATGCGGGCTGATATCCGTACCTCTTCTTGGCATGCTTAGTTCCTCATGCACATAAGCATGCGATAGGGAAATATTATACAATTAGGCTCACTTAGAAGCTCCTGTTGTGAAATTCAGATCATAAAATATTCTACAATATTCAGTTGCCGATTATTCCAATTAGTAAATGTTGTAGTATAATGTTATTGTTTCATTATTGTTGTCTTTACCCTAAAAAAAAAGCATTATGCACTGCTTATCTAACACATTCTGATCCTGCCAGTTCAGTGACACTGTAACGGAGACCACACACATGCCAAGGTTAGTGCGACGGATGATGGTTCTCAGGTGAGAATATTCTGGTGGCTAACAACCGGAGTCTCAGTGAAATTCCTGGCTCCCAGATTCCAAAGGATTCCAACCCCAGAGCCGACAAGCCAATAAATCAGTCGTCGGAAGCCCGGGTTCATATCCAGGTGATGGCCGATCCAGCTCCGTGCCGGGAAAAGCAAGAAACCTTTCAGAAGCGTCGGTAGAACAACAAATTAATTTATTTTCAATTGCGGCAATTTAGCGTGCAGGTCAGCTGAGAACTCATTTCACTTTTACAGGGACTGTGGGGATCAGGGTATGTCTGAGATGAAAGGGCTTTTATTGTCAATCAGGCGGTGAGCTGTGGGGTTTGGGTGACCATTACGCTGAGCCAGCCAGGGGAGGGGGCTCTCTCCATGATCTCGGTGAGTAACTAGACTTTCCATGATTCATCCGTCGGGCTGAGTCTCTAAAGGCACTCTGTCCCATTACTGAACCGGGCCATTACTTGGCACGCAGTCCAGACAGAGATACGATGCCACAGCAACAACCCAGCAGTAAATTGGCTTATCTCGCCCTCCCCCCATGCTGCAGAATGTCCCTCTAACATAACCAGACATAGAGGAGGGGCTATGGGACAGTATCTGAGATATTACACTAATTTACACTTAAAGTCTTAATTCCCTGCTAAAACGATAAATAATGACCCATGTGGTGCGAGTTTTCCAACCTCTCCTGTTTGGACTGACACTTCTAAGTGACCATGGACTATGCTAATCGAAACTCTCAAGGCCACTAAGGTGAATGACACGCTTTTCCATGCTCATTTTAAGCACATTGTATGCAATCTACTGTTCACATCCTGTTCAAAATGCTCCACTCAAGCGAACCTCTGCATTTACCCTTCTAAAACTGGGGCTGGTTACTAACATTCAACAGAGTTTAATATCTGCCATCGCTTCACCAATAGAAGCATCATTTAATCATGTCAGGGTATCAGCAAATGCTGGCCTTTCTGATTTTTCAGGTGGTTGTAATTGGCTGAGTGCCCATCCAATCACGGATCAGCATTTCTGTAAAGTGGTCCAATTAAAAACGGCAACAAGGACGAGACTCGGAGGACAGGAAAGTGATAGAAAACTGAAAATGACTGAAATCATCTTTCACTGTAGCGCTTGTGTTCGGCCTGCGCGAGATTGATGCGACGCTCCGTCGATGCGGTTATTAAGCCGTCAGTCTTCCGCAGGAATGCCGTTTTCCCTGCCCTGGAAGTCCTCTCCCACTCCGCTGGTGCCACACTTCAGACGCGGTACCGCAACCGGCACCATAGCCCCCGGCGTGACGGAGTCTCCAGAACCGCCGTGCGACTTTGTGAGGTGTAAATGAATTCGGCTGTCAGGCGAGGCCTGTGAAAAGACAAAACATTCCCATCGAGTCCAGCCTGCCCTCCTTCTGCTTTACTCCTCTGGTGGCCCTCGCATGCCAATGAGCTCTACTTCATCCAGCCTTCTTCAGCTTAACATTGTTCCCTTGCTCTCTCTTTATCTCAGAGTACTCGTGAGAAAAGGGGAAAAAAAGAAAAAAAAATATCACGTAAGCAAAAAGGACAAATCTGGCCCGAAGCTGGGCAGCTGGGGCTGGTGGAGAAATCACGGCCCACATTTGTGTGACAGCAGATGGCCTCATATAACCAGCAACGGGCATGACGTAAACACAGGGGTGATAAGACACACTAGCCATGAACTGCAAACATTCCGGAATACCGGGTTATTTATAATACACTGGCGCTAAAAATACAGCTCGAAATCGGCGACCTCCAAAATACTGCTCTTCTGCCTGAATAAAGTACCATCTAGGTTACTACGTCTCTGACCAGAGCTTCCCTTCTTCTCTCTGCTTGGAAACTACGTGACGATTCTCCATCCATGTCGCAGCTGCATATCCTGCTCGGGGTTGTGGGTATTTAAGGAATCTCTCAGGCAAAATGGTAATAAGTAAGATTTCTATCACGTATTTTAACTTATTTCTATTGTGTGGATTTTAATGCTCATATGTTTCTTGTATCATCTGAGACAAAATTCATCCTGAAGGGTATTTATAGCCATTCTGAGGCTCTGAGAAGGACCAGGGGCAGAGTTATCTCCTGCCGTCAAACCACCAGCACCCTGTCTGCTCCCCTCTTCCATCACGAATCATCAGGGGCCCTTTCCCGCAGTCTCGCCGGCTTCCTTTGTCTCCAAGATACTATCCGTATGATAATTATATGATGAAAATAGATTATTTTGCTGATATCTGTCTTGTTTTGTTGCTCTGTTTTGCTGGATTCTGTACTCGCATGAAAGGTACCTTTCGATGACCACGGTTAGGGGACACGTCAATATTAAATATTCTGCTGGATAATATTGACCAGCAGCTGCATCGCCATAATGTAGGCATTGTGTATGAAAGTACCCTCGAACCCCGAAATACGAAACCTCCCCGTGACCGGATGGTGTGTCCCTTCTCCCACGTTTCTCCTTAGGTGTCCGTGCTGTAATCTCCGCACGGCATCAAGCCAATGAGTGGGCTTGGCCAAGGATTAACATGACGGGTCCACGCCCACCCAGTCCACAGTGCACACACCCCGACGCAAAAGTCGCATCCAGCTCCCAGAATGTTAACAGCATCCCTCAGGTTAGAAACTGAGAAATTACACAAAAAACGTTCTTGTTTCTTGTAGGTGGCTGCAAATGCTTTATTCAGAGTTTTTAAGTCACGAAATGTAACGTGTGTTTATTTCCATCATTTATTGCTTACAGGGATCCAGCTTTGAGGTTTTGTTTAAGACTTTGCTTTTATTTGCGAGTGCGTTTACCACGACACTCGCAGTCTCCCTTACAAAAATTTGTATGAAATTCCAGATTCTAAATGTTACCCATTGGAAAGGAAATTGTTTTTATTGGCCAGGCACATGGTCTCCTCCTCTAGTTAGCAGCTGGAGAGCGCTACGAGTTCATTGCAGCTCTGTGTCTCAAGATCGGCTTGATTAATCTGTCACTGAGGGCTATTTGGGTTTGTGAAGCACGAGAGATGCCAAGACAACCTCGGTAATCAGACATGTCGGCTGCGATATCGCCGTGGCAACAGGGACTCTTTCACGTCCTGTGTTCTCCCACAAAGGTCTTCCTTATATGGTTAAAACGGCATACGGGAAAATGAACTAGTCAGAATCTGGATGTTTGGACTTCAGAAATATGTCGACCTCGGCTTTCCTGCCCGTACGCATTGTCGAGTCAGGGCGGGGCTGACGTATTCGTGTCGGAGACACCCACCGCGTGCCGAAATCCGCAGCCACCCGTACATTTGGGTTCACAGGCACATTCCCGCGGTTCCGGTGACGCCGTGGGTGGTTGGGTAACCAGGAGGAGAAGCAGACTGTTCTGTTCACTTTGGAAATAAAAAGGGAGACAGGAAACAGACCTGTTAAAAAGGCTCTCAGTGTAATAATTTTTACTTTTTTAGAGAAAAAATGCATGAAGGTAGTTAATCCAGGCTTTGTTTGACATTGCAAAGCGAAAAGCCAGTGAAGTCCATCCTCCCAGCTGTTTTCAAAGTTCTTCATCCTCGAAACTTGACTTCTTAATTGAGACTCCATGACAGAAAATGCACATTGTTAAACTACACACCATAAATATTGTCCATTTGGCATTTACCTCATGTTATGAGACTGCGAGGTTTACCAGAGAGTTCTGCGTAATGCTTATGCTTAAAAAGCAAAAATTCTTTACCGTGTGTTTGTTTTGTACGTTAATATCTCAAGTGGGTGTGTATGGGCTGGTCGGGTGGCTGTTGTTTTTACTGTGACTGGCAGAACTCTAGAGGTAAAAAATAAGCGAGGCTTCCCACTTTTATACGGGACACCGAAATAGCAACGGAGGAGTTTCCCTGCAGAGTCACTTGCTGGTTTTATGGAGACGGTTTGCAAAGGTTTGTAATGTAAGGCAGGATTTCAGCAGTGTGGGTGGGAGTTTGCTGGACCCGCGTTGGTGTACAGGGGGAGCTCGCTGGGCGGCAGGGGGCCGGTGAGCTCACTCTATGTACAGGGGGAGCTCGCTGGGCGGCAGGGGGCCGGTGAGCTCACTCTATGTACAGGGGGAGCTCGCTGGGCAGCAGTTGGCCGGTGTTCCCGCTCTGTGTACAGGGGGAGCTCACTGGGTGGCAGCAAGCCGGGGTGCCCACTCTATGTACATAGGGAGCTCGCTGGGCAGTAGTGGCCCGGTGTGCCCACACTGTGTCCAGGGGGAGCTCGCTAGGTTGCAGCGAGCTGGTGTGTTCGCTCTGTGTACAGGGGGAGCTGGCCGGGGGGCAGTGGGCTGGTGTGCCCGCTCTGTGTACAGGGGGAGCTCGTTGGGCAGCAGGGGGCCAGTGTGCCCGCTCTGTGTACAGTGGGAGCTCGCTAGGTAGCAGCGAGCCGGTGTGCCCGCTCTGTGTACAGGGGGAGCTGGCCGGGGGGCAGTGGGCTGGTGTGCCCGCTCTGTGTACAGGGGGAGCTCACTGGGCAGCAGTTGGCTGGTGTGCCTGCTCTATGTACAGGGGGAGCTCGCTGGGCAGCAGTGGGCTGGTGTGCCCGCTCTGTATACAGGGGGAGCTCACTGGGCAGCAGTTGGCTGGTGTGCCCGCTCTGTGTACAGGGGGAGCTGGCCGGGGGGCAGTGGGCTGGTGTGCCCGCTCTGTATACACGGGGAGCTCACTGGGCAGCAGTTGGCTGGTGTGCCTGCTCTATGTACAGGGGGAGCTTGCTGGGCAGCAGTGGCCCGGTGTGCCCGCTCTGTGTACAGGGGGAGCTCGCTGGGCAGCAGTTGGCTGGTGTGCCCGCTCTGTGTACAGGGGGAGCTCGTTGAGCAGCAGGGGGCCAGTGTGCCCGCTCTATGTATAGGGGTAGCTCGCCGGTGTGCCAGCTCTATGTACAGGGGGAGCTCGCCGGGTGACAGCGAGCCGGTGTGCCCGCTCTGTGTACAGGGGGAGCTCGCTGGGCGGCAGTTGGCTGGTGTGCCCGCTCTGTGTATAGGGGGAGCTCACTGGGCGATAGCAAGCCGGTGTGCCCGCTCTATGTACAGGGGGAGCTTGCCGGGCAGCAGTGTGCCGGTGTACCCGCTTTGTGTACAGGGGGAGTTCGCTGGCCAGTGTGCCCACTCTGTGTACAGGGCAAGCTCGCCGGGTGGCAGTGAGCTGGTGTGCCCGCTCTGTGTACAGGGGGAGCTCACTGGGCAGCAGTTGGCTGGTGTGCCCGCTCTATGTACAGGGGGAGCTCGCTGGGCGATAGCGAGCCGGTGTGCCCGCTCTGTGTACAGGGGGACCTCGCTGGGCAGTGTGCCCACTCTGTGTACAGGGCAAGCTCACTGGATGGCAGTGAGCCGGTGTACCCGCTTTGTGTACAGGGGGAGCTCGCTGGGTGGCAGTGAGCCATTGTGCCCGCTCTGTGTGCAGGGGGAGCTCGCCGGGTGGCAGTGAGCCGGTGTACCCGCTATGTGTACGCTGGATTGGCGGGGGAGGGGGGGAAGGGTAGGTGAAGTAATTTTGTGCTGGACCTGGGAAATATGTGCAGCGAGCCTGCTCGCCTAGCAGGGGGGGACTCGTAGCTGCTGGACCCCTAACCACCAACCAATAAAGGTTTTTCTGCCTCTCCCCGCCACATTATCAGCTCAGAATTTGACACAGTGCAATTTTTCGTTTGCAGATATAATATATAAAATATGATGAAAAATGTTATTTCCTTGCAGAAGTGAGATTTCCCCCCACAAAGTAAAATTGGGAAAATGTGTTTGTAGGATTCAGGGTCTTTTTTCCTGTCAGGAGGCGTTCCAGTTCAGGGAACCGGGAGCAGGATAATGGGCACAAATGGTGGACTGAGGAAGCCTGAGCCCCCAGCCCTGTAGAAACACCCAGAAAAAAGGGCAGTGAGGAAGATGGTTGTTGGTTCGCAGCCCAGGCTCGAGAGTCCCTGATCTCAGATCTCAGACCTCTGTGGATCATCGATTTATTTACAGCCGCAGATGTTATGAAGGCAGATAGGGAAGGACAGAGGAGATTAATGTCTGCAAATCCACAGCACGGCGGAGCGCTTCTCACGTCCATCCCTCGACTAACCGGCTTCTTTATCCAAGAAACTCTGGCGCTCGCGAAGGTCAAGGTGATCGGCAAACAGCGAGAACATTTAAATTGTCTGAAGAAAAGAGTCACACTGGAAACAGAGCAGCTCTTTGTGAGAAAATAACACAAGCCTCGTCAGGAGGGAACGGGGTCCTTTACCGCATTAAGAGCAAAAAAAAAAAAAAAAAACACACTTCAAATTTAAACAAATAAAGCTGGCAAAAATTAATTGTGGTTTAACACCATGGATGTCAGTCGGGGATCGTTTGTGTAGCAGAATTCGGTCCAAGCAAAAATAAAGCAAACTGCACCAGCAGAAAAAATACCCCAGACTCCTTATTTTACTCCTTTTAATTTTACTTTGCTTTTAAGGAGAGAATTTAAATTCTTCATTTGTCACCACTTGCGAAAACAAGCTTTTACAGAACTAAATTTGATTTTATTTGATTTAAATACTGTGTATGTATATAATACGAAACGTTAATGGTTACCTTTAAATATCACCCTAAGAAAAAGTTTAAATATATTCTGTCATACACATATTTTATTCCAGGTTCCAAAGGCATGACTCCTAAAAGAATTAAACCTGAATCGTCCGATTGTCTCCCTCTTTGGAAAAACAGCATCCCTAAGTCTGCCTGAATGGTACTGCGTGTCAGAGTTGCTGAGACCCGCAATTGACTTGGAGGAGTCTGGCTGAACGGTTTCCAAAGACACAAAGTGGCTCTTTCCCAGGTGGGGTGTGGGGGGGGGGCGCTCTCATTGCCCAGCCCCTAAAACAACACTCCAGTGAGCTAAAATAAACCCCCCTGTTCTCTCTCCTGAGTTTCATAGAGTGAAAAACACACAAGGTGACAAGGATCTGAGTGATAAACGACTGTCCAAGGGGGCCGTACACCGGCACTCTCCGAATCGCCTTTCTCTCTTTTTCTTTCCCACCCGTGTTACATTTTATTTAAACACACCATTTTACGCTGGTGTTTCTATCGACTCAATAAATGTGTCATTTATTATGGGGCCTTCAGGCTGTAAACCTCAGTAAAGAAAATGCGCTGAGTGCTTTTACGAAAAAAAAAAAAAACAAATCCATGCACACAATGTCCCAGGGACACAGCACTCCACGGACAGGCATAGCTCTCTGCGGACAGACACAGCACTCCCCAGACAGACACAGTGCTCCACAGACAGACACAGCTCTCTGCGGACAGACACAGCGCTCCGCGGACAGATACAGTGCTCTTCGGACAGACACAGCGCTCTTCGGACAGACACAGCACTCTGCAGACAGAGACAGTGCTCCACGGACAGACACAGCGCTCCACGGACAGGCATAGCTCTCTGCGGACAGACACAGCGCTCCCCAGACAGACACAGCTCTCTGCGGACAGACACAGCTCTCTGCGGACAGACACAGCGCTCCGCGGACAGACACAGCTCTCTGCGGACAGACACAGCGCTCCGCGGACAGATACAGTGCTCTTCGGACAGACACAGCACTCTACAGACAGACACAGTCCTCCACGGACAGACAGAGCGCTCCACAGACAGACAGAGCGCTCCACAGACAGACACAGCTCTCTGCGGACAAACACAGCGCTCCGCGGACAGATACAGTGCTCTTCGGACAGACACAGCACTCTGCAGACAGAGACAGTGCTCCACGGACAGACATAGTGCTCCACGGACAGGCATAGCTCTCTGCAGACAGACACAGCGCTCCCCAGACAGACACAGCGCTCAATGGACCCCACGGAAAGATACAGTGCTCTGTGGACAGACACAGCTCTCTGCGGACAGACACAGCACACCACGGACCCCACGGACAGACACACTTCTCCGTGGACAGGCACAGCGCTCCGTGGACAGACACAGCTCTCTGTGGACAGACACAGCACTCCGCGGTCCCTACGGACAGACACAGTGTTCCGTGGACAGACACCGCGCTCCACAGACAGACACATGGCTCCGTGGACAAACACAGCTCTCTGCGGACAGACACAGCTCTCTGTGGACAGACACAGCTCTCTGCGGACAGACACAGCGCTCCGTGGAGAGACACAGCACCCCACGGACAAATACAGTTTCTGCCACATATCTACAATTACCTGACAGAATTCCACGTTTTTTCATATTTATTCTAGCTGCTCCCCAGCTGGGTCACATAGATTGCCGGTTTTTTGACTGCTGCGCGGCCTCATCGGCCTTTACGCTTACCGGTAATTCCCAGCAGGGCTCTGTGATTTTAACGGCGAAGCGAAATGCCAGGCCTCCATTGAATCAGTGCGATAGGAACGGTAGTACAAAAAAGGGGCGGGGAAATCTCAGGCCATGCGTTTGAGCGACCTGAGCCCATAGTGTCACAGTGGGGTATGGGGGGCACCTGGCACTGAGGGTCAGGTGGGGAGGGTCAACAGGTGAGACTGGCTTCTTAGAGAAAACAGCAAGGGGTAAGTGAGAGTGAAGCCAGTCTGTTTGTGGCTGCGAGAAGAGCAACTTTCAAACCATTCATCCATTCACTGTAAACGCTTATCCAGTAAGGGGTTACAGGGGACTTGGACCCTATCCCAGAATGCACAGGGCACAAGGCAGGGACACGCTGGACAGGATGCCAGCCTATCACAGGGCACGGGGCAGGGACACGCTGGACAGGGTGCCAGCCTATCACAGGGCATGGGGCAGGGACACGCTGGACAGGGTGCCAGCCTATCACAGGGCACGGGGCAGGGACACGCTGGACAGGATGCCAGCCTATCACAGGGCACGAGGCAGGGACACCCTGGATGAGATATCACTGCAGAGCTGTTTATACAGAAATATAAATATTATTTACCTTTATTAACCCCATGGAGGACTTCTACTTTGAAGTATTATTTACTGCAGTAATAAGAAGATATTAATACAGAAATTAATCTGTATTGTGCGTTCCTGACTAAAGGGCAGCGTACGGTCTGCATTCGTGGGTACCGGCAAGTCTCCGTCCAGGCTCTGAAAGCAAGGAGGGCGGCTCAGCCCATCGGCTTCGGAGCGCATTCCACAGCCAACAAGGCCTTCCTGAGGTCACGGAGCGTTCGGAATACCGGGCCAATGAAAACACCACACGGATCATTTTAAAATTCCGGGCTGCGGTGGAAATGTTTCACCAGCTCTTATCGGAGGAGAGGGAATGGAGGGAAAATCTCTGAGCATTTTATGTTGGGATGGGAGCAATGAACCTGCAAACCATCCTACGGATTGGAAAGACACACTAGGGAAAATGCTGAAATGTATAATATATCAATATTACAAGCCGAGCGCATTCCTCATGCTCAGGTTTCTAAAAAAAAGTGACAGGATATTCCACGCTTATTATGCCTGGATGTAAATAACCTACTCAGTTCATTAATTTCATGCAAGAATATCGTGTTTGTTTCCATGGACAACTTCCTGACAACCCTGTTCGTCATTCTGTCGACGGTTTGTAATACTCGGTGCGGAGTCTCTTAATAGATTCAGACAGTGGTGATTTTACCACAAGCGTGAAATTAGGGGAGGGAAAATAACTCCCGTTTGTGTCTAAAATATCGTTAAGTTTGTTTTAGAAAGTCAGACTGTTTGGTAGCAAGTTGGTGGGCTGGGGATTATACAATTGATACAAATACAAAATAAACACATTGCAGTGTTATAAAAAGGATACAGAACAAAGGTATTTATGTTTCTAGTTTATTTATTATAAAAAGTAACACAGAAACGGTGAACTTGAGTTAAACATTAAATCACTTGTTTAATTATTGAAACGAACGCTCATATTTATTCAAAGTGTTACACCGTCAAGCAGCCCCAAAAGCGGTAATCAATCAATCACATTTGAGTCGACGAGGCACATTTTTTAGGGGCAATTTGAAAAACAGATCCCGGTTTTCCAGGGGGGGTTTGTAAGGGGCAGAAAAGCACGTCGCTGCTGAGCGGCTGACCCCACGCAGTCAGGTGACCCCGGGCTACTTTACCCCAAACAATGGCGTAGTTGTACTTCCAAAGCTGTTACTCTTCACTGCGAGGACGAGCTTCGATTCAGGGTACCCGGACGGTAGGTCAGGCGGGCACCTGACAGGATGCGTAAATGTGTTTTAAAGAACGTGCCACGTCCCCGAACGGGGATAACGACCACCCCCCCCCCAGGATTCCCCTGACGGCTATGGGCAATGCGAAGGCAACATCCGTCACCGGAGGGCGGAAGTGAGAGAGGCCCCCGCGAACTGTGACCCTGGAACAGTAGCTTTCCCTCCCCCGGTGCACGAGAGGAAGCGGCGGTGTGGAATATTAATTCGCTTGAAGATTAAAACAGTCTTTTGGAGGTGGAGAGCAGCTGGTCACGGCCTCAGCGGTTACATGGGGTAACAGACGGCGGCGGTGACAGGCACAGAGCTGCTTGCACATTAGGGCACTGCCAGACCAACCCGTCATATTGAGGGTCATTTGTCTAGGGCAAGAACTTTGATGATTTACAATTCCGGACTGGCGTTAGCTGTGGAGTTTTCCAACAGTCCCCCGAGTTCCTCAGAAATGGGAGGTGGCCCCTCTCACAGCTGCCCCCCCCCCCCCGACAAGGTCTCCCTTATGCAGTTCATCGTCTGTTTTGGAGCCAGTCAGCTCCTCCGAAAGTGCTTCAGACTCCAGCACAATGATTTTATCTTTATCTGCAAAGGCACAACCAACCAGAAAGTCTCCTAATCGCAGCATCGCTGGCAATTCCTCAGATTTCAGTGAGGGACATGAGTACATATTCGAGTAGATGAGCAGGTAGATCAGGTGGATCATTCGAATATATCAGCAGATGTTCTCGACGTTCAGAAATTGAGATTCATGGTTGAAATGTATGTGTTAGAGTAAAATGAAGTCAGCCAGGTGTTCCAATCTGTCCAAGAGAATCAAAAGTTGTGTTTTTTATCCGCATCTGTCCAAAGCCGCCAGTTATCAATGTCAGTCAGATCATTGAGCTACAACATATCAACAATCTGCTGCGTTTTTCCAACAGAACGGAAGAAAATGTAAAGGGTATAACCACTTTGACTCAGGCAGGGATTTTGTTAACTGACTACAGATACGGGATCTAGCGGACAAGCTGTTTGCATGGTGGAAACTCATTTAAATACAACGGCTTCATTCTGTTACACGGAAACACGGGAGATACACATGACTTGAGAATGCACACAGGCAGCACTATGTCAGCGAGTTGTCGGCGGGAGACTTTCCCTAGACTCAGTGCCTGATCATTTAATTAAAACACAGAGCTGAAAAGACCAGAAGTGTAGATTTATGTTCTGTGACCTTTTCAGTAGCACACAGAGAGACCATTAATCTGCAATTAATCCAAATTTCTATGTTGTTCATGGGATTCAGATTATAGTTTTGTCTATAAAATGAACAGGAAATTACTGCAACCAAATATCCACAAAAGTATAAACTGTAATAGATAGCAGATTTGGTGAATAATTCTGGAGGCATGTTTCTGCATTTGAAAAGCTTTTAATTGTATACAGAATTCCGTCGATGGCTTATTAATATTAAACACTGTGTTAAGTCTGAGTGTGATGTGCGAGGGGCTTGACAGCACAATGCCCAAAATGGCTGACTGTACAGCTAGTAAAACCTTCTACAACTTCCCCCCCCCCCACCAAATTTTTCACTTTCCACGCCAGATCTTACAGAAACAAGACTTTTCGAGCCAGTATTTGGCTGATCGAGGTGCTGACAAACATCTTGGCTTGAGAATGCTGAGAAAACGAGGTGTGTTCAAATCAGTGATGACCGCAGTAAAATTAGCTACGAGTCGGGCCCGTTGATGCGATTAAAGTGCATGAAAAAAATAAAGATTTTCAAACTGTACTGGCAACCTTGTCTTGAAGAAGTTTCTGGTCTTAAAGCAGAAAGTTTAAGCTGTAAACACTATCAAAAAACAGCTATTTGCCTAGGAAACCATCAATTGTTGTAAATTAATATAATTACCCAAGAAGGACAGGAATAAAATGAAATACTGGTAGGTGTTTAATTATAAAGCCTTGTTTACTGATTTATTCATATTCTGCATCAGGCATTTTCCATGCACGAGGAGTCACATGACTGGCAGCTGCCAACAGCATCATTCTTCAAACATTAAACTATCTAGCCAATTAAGCGTAAGGAACAGCCAATGGGATTCAATATGCAAATGAGCTCTCTCTGCTCTGAAAACAGACAGGTCCGAAAGCAAGAAGCACTTCAGAAACACAGGCCTAATTAAATTTAAAGGACAAAACTATACCTTTCCAGCTATTGCTGTAGGCACGAGGTCGGACTCATTCGACGCTTCTGTTCTGTTCACTTGGGGTTTGCCTAATCGAGTTCTTTTGGTGGAGAGTCATAATTTCTTTCTTAAATTATATAGCGCCTCAGAAATGTATAGTCCATCATTTTATTCGCACAGCAATCAGAATGTGTACAGAGACCAACTTTTCACACTGAAGGCAATTTACTTTTTATTATGTTAAGAGGGGTGGCACAGTGGCGCAGACCTTCAGGGCTGGGGGTTCGAATCCTGCGGGATTTGCATGTTCTCGATGTACCGCGTGGGTTTCCTGCGGGTACTCCGCTGTCCTCCCACAGTCCAAAGACATGCAGATAAGCTAATTGCTGTCACTAAATTGCCTGTAGTGTGAGACGGTATGTGTGCGTGTGCCCTGCGACAGACTGGCATCCCATCCAGTGTGGACGCCTGCTTTGTACCCATGTTTCCTGGGATGGGCTTCCAGCCCCCATGCAAACCTGTCCTAGATAAGTGGATGGATAGATTACATTTTAAAATGAAAGAAAAATGTCAGTATTTTTCAGCAAAGGTTGAAAATTTTTTTGGGGCGGGTCTCCCTCCTCAGAGCTGTTGCCCTCGGAATGATGTCCACCACAGACACCCAACTCCACCCTCATCCCATGGGAATTGTCACCACCTGTTTGCAAACATTCCTCTAGTGACTTTCCACATTCTGCTTAGCGGTTACGTTCCTAGTGAGACTGAATGCTCAGGGGATTAAGTACACTGAATTACTCTGACAAAAATATGCAGAACAGAATAAATAATGCTTAAAATAAATGTAAACTCTCTGGGTTTTTTTTGTTAAGTAATGCACTCTGGTAGTAGATGCACATTAATTCTGGGGAATAAAAGTCGCCAGGATCGCCCTCGTCTATGACACGGTAAGTCCAGCTCGGGAGGATTCCCTCAGGCCCCATAAGCCGGCAAGCTAGACCTCAAACCTCGATATTCACACCATCGTAATCCTAGAGGGGTAATCTTCTGAGGACACCGGGCAGCTTTAAACAACGTGTAGTTAAAGTAGAGCTGGGTGATCGGATACTGAAGGAGACCTCAGTGCTTTGAAAGGCTGGGGTCTTTGCATGGCTACAGTCTTTATAGGTGAGTTGGGTCTTTTCCAGACATTGACTTCTAGACGTGCTAGAGACTCCCTGAAGAGTCACACCCCAGTAACATACTGCATAGATAAACTTTCATTGTTCTGGGAAAGGTCTGTTCTTCATTACATCGCTTCCAAACCAAAAAAAAAAACACTCGAGTTTCTGGTTACCATTGGGATATGTAGCAATAAGTATGGCTGTGTAAAATTAAGGCCGTCTCAGCATGAACTCAGCCCCCCCACGATTTATTATTAATCATCTTCCATCTCCACACAGCTTCAGTACAAAAAAAGTATTTTAAAAGGCACAGAGTTTGAGAAGGTCTCTGCTTGTCATTCTCGGTGACATTCAAATAATGGAGCCCGCGGGAAATAAACCGTAAGACTACATTTCTAAACGTTTTATCTACAGTATTTTTTTTCACAGAGGCAAGCCCTCTCAAAGATATAAAGTAATTCGTTTAGAAAAAAAAAAAAACTATTTAAATCCTTCACTTTGAATACTCCTGGTCTACATAGTTTGGTTACATGAAGATTTTGCATAAACTCTGCAACTTTTCTGTTGATCTGATCTAGAATTACTTAACTTGTGTTGCTAATGGTCAAGTTAATTAACCTTTTTAAAAATAGTTTTCAGCACTGTTGCCATTTAAAAACAAAGATACTTTGTTGTAATATAACTGGCTTAAAACAAGTGAGGTTCCAATCTTCCCAGGCAATGTGTCTTTTGAATAATAATAATGAAAAGGCATTAAATAAAGAATCTTCAGGTTCTCCTCTGTAGTGTGAAACTTTTAAAAACAGCCTGTAATCCAGCGAATTTTGACTTTATCCACTAAGACCTGGTTCTGAGTTATGACTTCTGAGATGGTCCTGAGTGTCCAACTATTTACATTCTAGTCTTCTTAGCCATGTTAAAATGTACTGTGGATTCTGGACTGAGTTGTGGTCTTGCATCAAATATAAGCCCTTTAAGATTATTTCCCAATTGAATCTAGTTATATTCCACTGATCTGTATTATAATATTTTACATATTTTTTTTTACATACATAATTTTACATAGTGTTTTATGATGTAGTTTCTTCTAAATTTCTTTTCCAAATTTTATCAAACAAAAAAACGCATTTTCATGCTCATGGAGATTATTAAAGATCCTCTATATTTGAAATTCGTATATTTAAAAAACTGCCAATATACGAACTGATCACCCAATTATTAATGGTTAAAGGGTGGCAGATTTAAGCTGCACTCATCCATTCCTTAGTACTGCCTGAGTATGTTTTAATCATGAAATGTGAGTTCAGTCTTAATGACATTCACAGATTTAGCTTCTACGTAAAACACATCATAGACCTTCTATTCTATATTTATTGTAACCTGCAGCATGTATGCATAGAAAGTTTATGTAGAAACACAAATAGTTTTTAAGCTATGTAGTTTATTTTTTGTCTATTATGGGTTTGTCTATATTCTGTCTATTTTGCAGTAATTTTATTATTTGTAACTTTTTTTGCTATTTTATTTTGTCATCATCTTGTTTATTATTATCTTTTTATACAGTATTGTTTTTTTTGTATTAAACATTCCCATACTAGCACAATCCAATACGCAGCCTCACATCCATGCAGATCTTACTGCAAAAGTCTGGAACTATTCAGTCACACAGTCAGACAGTCACAGTCAGACAGTCACAGTCACACAGTCACAGTCAGACAGTCACAGTCACAGAGTCACACAGTCACACAGTCACAGAGTCACACAGTCACAGTCAGACAGTCACAGTCACACAGTCACAGTCTCACAGTCACACAGTGCGTATTCTCCGTGCGCCAGGTGTAACTGAAGGATCTTCCTAAATATTAACATCCATTCCACCCACGTTAAACAAAAAAACAAATCAAATTAATTTGATACTGGTTTTGCAGCTTAAGGTGTAAATAAGAACAGACGTGTCAAGTTACAGTCAAGCTTCCACAATTAAGAGCCACATTCTCTTGCCTGATATTGTTTGATTGCTTGTTTCAAAGTGAGTGACATGATAATTGAGCATATAATTAAGCCACTGTTCTTCTGAATTAATAGGCAAGTATTGAAGGGTAGTAAAGTGGAAAATGGTTCCTGGGGTGCTTTCCCAGCCCCCCAAGGACTAGCCTGCTGCTTTTTAAACAAAAGAATTTTTTGATCTATGTACTCACTATGAACATTGTGCAATATATAACAAATATTAACCCTGGCCAAGATAAGCATGGGGGCTGTTATATATGCAATACCTGTACAGTATATATTAAGTATATATTCAGTTAGCTAGTAATAGGTATAAATCTTGACCTTCTTCAATGGCAAACTACTGACAAGTGTTGCATCCTAAATAGCCTACGACATCTCAGCTGCATATAATGTAACGCACACACATACATAGATATATAATCCCCCCTCCCCCTTTAGACGGCATAGCCCCCCTGGACGTGGTGTATTTTAATCTTAATCTTGCGATCGTCCTTCGAAAGGAGCAGATTTGCGGTGCGGTGCAGCCCGGTGCCTTTCTCTCGGTTCGGGGCTTCAGGTCTGACAGCCGCAGTTTAGGGGAAACGGGGCGCGGCTGAGCGCACCTGTGCATAGCCTCGGCACGGAAAGTCCGCCAGGACCGGCCCCGCCATCGCAAAGAGCGCAAAGAAAGACCAGAAGGCTAAAAGAGAATGGTTGCGATTCAGTTCCTCTGGTTTTACCAGCGGTTATCGCCATAAACAAACACACTAACAAACAAGCAATAATTTGTTTCCCATTCACTATAGCATTGCATACGGTTGACGCTGAGTGCTAAGCGTATTTGGGCTTTTGGCGGTCGAAGCTTTTACGCGAGCTTTATCGCCGCAGCCCCCCAGCCCCGCCGACTGCTACCACGATGTGAGTAAAGAAATTAAGATTCTTAGTTGTTTAATATTATATAATAACGCAAAAAATACAGACTTTACAATAAGTAAAATTTTATGAAAATAACCCAGCAACAACAACAACAATAATAATAATAACAGGCGTTGTTTACTTATACGCCGAAATTTTGATACTCCAATGGGAGAATAGAAAATATGCAGAATTTAATAGAAGTAGAAATTAAATAGAATTTTTAGAATGTACAGTATATTCAGTGTGGAAGTTATATTTCTTTACTGAATATACAATCTAAGAAAGCTAGATTCAAAATAAACAAACCTGCTTTAACGGGCAGCTTAACCATGATCCTGTTATTCTTGAAACAATAAACAAAATTATTATTAAATACATATCGAAACCATCTTTGATGAATATGCAATATATCATTTTTAAATATTATAACCTGACGAATAATAATTATATTTCTAAATATTTGTTGATAGAATTAAGTCTCAAAATATCAATATCTAGTGATCCAATGAAATCTACTGGACTTTACTGTAATATAATTCCAACTCAATTATATTATAATAATAATAATAATCCATCCATCCATCATCTGCCGCTTGGTCCGGGACGCGGGGGCAGTAGCCTCAGCAGGGAGGCCCAGACTTCCCTCTCCCCGGCCACTTCATCCAGCTCTTCTGGGGGGAC
>JAODJX010000047.1:15561814-15575381 GCA_026776945.1 Isichthys henryi | reverse complement strand
GGCCTCTCTCATCTTTTTAAGTGGGAGAACTTGCACAATTGGTGGCTGACTAAATACTTTTTTGCCCCACTGTACATGACTACTGCCTTGGAGCAGCAGGGATTAGGACCTGGGGGCAGTGGAGGCCTCATGGTTAGGGAAGCACACTTGTAATTGCATTGTTGTTGGTTCGAATCCCTGATCTGCAAGGTACCCTGATCAAGGTACCCCCCAACCCCCCGGGTTCTGAAATATCTGGCCCCTGCTATGTCACATATGGGTTAAATGCAGAGGATGCATTTTGTTGTTTTGCTGTGGTGTGTCAACAATGACAATTAATTACTTCCGCTAAACCAGTGATGACATCACTCTGCCAGCCACCAGTAAGACCTTTGGTAACAAAGGAAAGTCGATAAGTTAACTGTGTTCTGGCTTAAGTGCTGTCAGCCAAAGAAACTATATTAAAATTGAGAATTTATATTAGAAAAGAGTTCAAACTAAACATACCTTGATAGGAGAGACCGAAACATACACAGTAATAAAAATGGTGACTAAATATGCTAAGAGAGTCCATAGGCTAATATAAACTGTGTCTGTAAGCCAAGCCAGTGCAGGACTACAGGGCAAGGGCAGCATTCACAGGGAACAGAAGCAGATACAGGTAAAAACCAGTGCAACACCAAGGGCCAGGAATCTGAACATAAACAGCTGTCTGGAACCTACTCAAAAGATAGTAAATTAAGGTGTCCTGACAGGTGCCCTCTGGTGGACTCACTGAGAATTGCTGGAAGGTGTGATAATGTCTTTGCGACTTTAATACCTTTGGTGATATTTGCAGTTCGAATAAATACAAATGTTTCTTCCAAAGTCACGAGCAGGTAAACAATGTGTGCTTTTTTTTAGTCATTCTTCTTGAACTTTGCCCCATGTGTCTCCTCCCGAAGCCGCGAGGCCTCCTCCCCTCAGGCAATTCTCTGACCCTTTAGCTCCTAGTCGGGACGCCTGTGTTTATTTCGGCAAAGAGGGGCTCGAAGCAGGAAGCAGACGATAAACAGGGGCCGCGGGCGAAGACGGATTGCGCCTGGCAGCACCTAGTTCCTGACACCACTGCAGGAAAAACAATCTGCTCTTTTCCTTTCCTTGCGACATTTTCAGCTCTCTCATGTTTTGTTTGTCTTAATTTGTTGCTAGCTGGGCAACTTTGAAGAGGAAACGGCATTAATATATGTTAATTAAGAATAATCAAGGACTACAAAAATCAAATTTGCTTGTTGCTGCTAAAAATGTTACTATTCTGCCTGGTGCTTATAAAATATAACAAATTCTAGTCAACTGCGCGTGCGGGGGTGTTGAACTGCTGGTGAAACCTCCTAGAGTTTCACTGCATGCTAAGATCCGGAGCTCTGATTTGTACCTATATAGTTTGAATGGAGACTTATACCTGAGTGCTTTGCATAACTGCAGTGTTGGTTTTATCCGTGTGGTTAGTAAAAGGCACCGTGGAATACTTAGTTAACGGTTAGCTAACAGACTGATCTAGATCGTGAGATTGCAAATGAAACGCAGAACTGGGAAACGTGTTATTTAAGTAAACATATTATTTAAAATGACAAAGTCAGTGTGCAAGATGCAACATAAGACAAATACAGTACACATGTTGCAGAGGAGCTGCTACTTTTTAAAACTTGCATGTTTATCATAAAGCAAGCCACTGCATTCACTACAACTGGCTGGAGGTCGCGGCAGAGGTCAACGATGGGCCAGTAGGTGAATTTGCTGAAAAATATCAAAGGCCACAGGTAACTATTGTTATTTCTGAGATTTAATGACCCCCCTAAAACAGTGGTGGCCAGTCTTATCCGCAAAGGGTCAGTGTGCATGCAGGGTTTTAGGATAACCTTTAGGTCAGCTGTTCAAACCCAGGTGCGAGGACTCTTCAATTAATCAGTCTATTTAGTAATATAATTAGGGATTTAGAACCAAAAACCCACAAACACAGCGGCCCTTCCTGAATAGGATTGCCCACCCCTGCCCTAAAAGATTATTGTGTTCTGATTGTAAACTTCACTGGTGTAATCAATGATTATTGTGTTCTGATTGTAAACTTCACTGGTGTAATCAATGATTATTGTGAGATATAAAGCAAAGCAATTTATTATTTTTCATTATTTTACTCACCTGATATAGAAGGACACACAGAAGACTCCTAGCAAAAAAAAATGAGGTTCTCCAGAATGTCTCGACCCTAAAAAGTAAACACAACAATTTTCTAGCTTTGAGCTATTAAGAAAATGGTTGATATTAATCACAATTTTAAGGCAAATCAAGTGTTTTTCTCTTGATTGATAGATACCCCACTAGGAAGATGGAAAAATGAGAAAAAATAAATCTATATATTACTGTAAATGATTGGCGTGTATTACTCTAAAAAGGCTCACTTTTTGGAAACATCCAGGTTTAATGAGTTACATGTCTTGTCCATATAAAAAAAACAGTGAGGAGATTATATAAGAGCAATTACTGCATTTTTATCAGTCGAATTTAAGCACTAAGTGGATTAAATATGATTTTGTACTGCGCATTTTAATATCATTGTGACATTTGTTTGATTTATACAGACATGTCATTTAAAAGTATCAGGAAAAAAGCAGCTACTGCTTGTTCAGACTGATGTTTTTCTTATTTTTTTCTTCTTTCCTGGGTGTTTTGAGATATCTTATTGGCTGTCGCACAAGTGCCCAAATGTTCATGTTTATCATTCGCTGTGGATTATGGTGGCTGTTTACAGAAAGACTCTTTTTTTGCCATTTAAGAGCAAGGCCCCACGCAGCAGAGACTGACCGAGCTTGTTGCCCCTAATGCATAAGCTCCGTCACGTTTGCCAGACATATATGCCGATCCAGACCATCTCAAATTAGCACCACGCCGTGAGCGAATGTTAAAAAAAAAAAATAAAAAATGAAAAAAAAAAGCGGCCATTTGATGGAAAACTGTAGCTTTGGAGAGGCTTGGGGGAAGGAGGAATTAGATGTATACATTATTCACTACAGCTTCATCACACACTCCCTCTGTCTGTGGAACTTATTATCATAATCCACCTTAATTAGCAGCTAGCAAGATGGCAGGAAGATGAGGGAGCGGGAAGTGTGCAGGCAGCCATCACCTAGTACGTCACAGCGATACATATGGAGGGAGATACGCAGCCCCCCCCACCCCACCCCAAATCCCACAGTCGAGGATCTGGAGATCCTGCCTCGACCACTGACCCGGCATGATTGGTTGAAGTTGGCAATGTCTGCTGCAAACTACACAGGCTTGGCAAGAGAATAAGTTACCAGACGATATGACGACCAGGTCTTGGGGTCGCTGTGGCGTGACGATGGGGAAGGACAACCACCAGATTTGTCACCTCTGGTCTTGAATCTGTTCTGTGGCTGGTGGTCCAGTCTTGGCCACTTACTGGTTTGAGGAAAAGCCTTTTCTTTTTCTCAGTTTTCAGCCAGTCATTCTGACACCCCAATGTCTCCTTGAGAGTCCCATGCATGTGAACTTTCTTATCTGTACCTCAGCTTAACGTCCATGTTCATCAAATTCCAGGACGTGTCTCTGATGCCAGTGCAAATAGACATCACACAAAATGTCTTTACAGGCCTTTTTGGGTTGTGCATTGTGCCTTTTGGTCTGCGACACATTTCCACACCTGTATTGTCCGGAGGTTTGCGGAGCCTCGGCTGTTGATGAGAGAGAACAGAGTCGGCCGCGCTGGGACCCCCACAAGGTTTCAAATAACCTTGCACTGTAACTAACTGCACAGTAATGAGGTAAATCCATAGCATGAGACATAAAAGGAAATCTGTATAATACAAAGAAACACCGGTTCTGATTGGCGGGGGCTTGTGTGAGAATGTCGGCAAGCGGCCAAGCTACATCCTGTGCGACTGAAGCCTGAACCAGCTTCTTCACTGCGTATCACGGCTGCTGATTCAATTGACTGGAAGTTCGAAGCAGCACGGAGCCGGGGGTTAGGCCAGGAGCTCAGCGCTCGCGTTCTGCCTCGGAATACTGTTAGGTATGGGAATCCAGCATATCCGCACCGTCGTGAAGGATAAAGCCAGGAAAAGTAAACGCCGAAGCCCTGAAAATGACGGTTCTGAACAAGAATCGGGCCGAGCCGCCAGAAGCGCCGAGCCGTACGTCCCGACGGCAGGATGCTTCCCTCCATGTGTCGCTGTTTTCCCGGGAGGGTTGCGTTTCCTTGCGCTTTAGAGAGAAATGAGCTTCTCGCAGTTTCGCAAGCTCAAAAAAACAAAACTCTCTGTTGCCAATTCTCTGCACTAGACATGCACTCTAAAACCATTTTAATAGCAAATCATTGCATGCCCTGCTTTTTCTGGAAGCTCAAATGTTTTTATAAATGAGTCTCTCCCGGGAGATTACACAGATTTGTTTGTGTTTCAGTTGGCAGGTACGGCCGCCATCTGCAGAGCCAGAAGATGCGGCAAAGTCCAGGCAGCAGAACTCGACCAATTCCACACGGAGGTGCCCACGGCGGACCTCCGCAGATGTGCTTGACACCGTGCAATTATCCTAGCCGGGAGCTGAAGGAAAGGTCCCAGAGGGCCGAATCGTGGGAAAGTTTTAGCTGGTCGATTAGCAGGACGGCGGCCCCAAACTCGACTCAATATGGGTGTCAGAGAGGGTGTGCGTCCGTCATCAGCATGGAGTAGCAGTCAGAGCCAGAGGAAAGGCCAGAATTGATCACTGCAGGAGTCTGGGGTATGAGGTCCTAGGTGAAGGAAAACAGTCACCTGACCAACTCGTCCACGCAACCTGAAACAAAGCGACTCACTGGAATCCGACGCGTCTGTGATTCCCCATTTATCAGGCTCTGTTAGTCATGCCCGCGTGCCGTAAAAACTTCACCCCGCTGCGGCTCAGGCCTCTTCCTCCGTGTTTCTGCCTTATCAATCTTGGTTTCCTCTTTCCTCCCACTTGGCAAAGAGAAATTGCTCATAAATCCGCCGTCAGGATGAGGCCGACAGAAGAGAACAGAGTGAGGAAACATTTCACATCTCTCCTTCTCTGTTTTCTTTTCTTTTCTAGATCCACGGCGGCACATAAACATCAGCAATAACCCAAGGGATGAGAGTAGGGTCCAGTCATGCCGAAAATCCAGTGATGGGACCCTTTCCTACCTGTTATAAGAGGGCCCAGATTAGGCTCCCTGTGGTAGCTGAAAGGCTGAGTGGCCACTTTAAGAACACGGAGGAAAAAAAGCTGCGCAGTAAAATCTCACTGCTTACGGAAAATACCAAACAGAAATAAACCAATAACAGACAGTGTAACAACAGAACCCGCAGCCCGCCGTCAGTCCAGCTGGTTAAATTTCAGTCAATCAGCCCGTCTGGACCAAAAGTGTGGCGGACGCGGATAATGGCAGAATCGATGTGGCTGGGGGGAGCTGGAATGCCAGGGACTAGTTTTACTGTCTCAAAAGATAGTCTAGCCTGATATTTTGAACACAGTAAGAGCACTGAGACAAAACTGTCCAGTGGAGAGACAGGCAGTCGCCTGTTATTTTTTACGAATGGCGCAGCCGACGAGAGAGGAACACATTTTATGAGAAGGACCACAACAGCGCAACCTACATGGAGGCCACAGGACAACAGGGTGAACTGCTTCATATTCCTTCATATTCCTTGTTTTGTCGTTCATTAGCTAATTAGCCAAACCAATGGATTGTGGGAAATGTAGTGTTTGAGAATGAAGCAGTCTTCCTTTATGGGACTTTGATTTCACAGCTATTTTTACCCTCCACACTACAGAACCCAGTGAGGTTTGAAATTTCCAGCACTTTCCTGTCTGATTTTTGGACACTTCATGATCGCTGTCATTTCTTACCGTGACAAATTTTAAACGTAAACTACAGCCTTACCTTTCAGAGAACTAAGCCCCAGGGCCTAGATAAAATTCACTCTTGGCATCTCATCGTAACAAGGAAACAAGAAATTTGCTTCAGTTTAAAATGCGTCCCACACCACCAGAACCAAACACGGGCCGCACACACAGACAAGTCGATCCACAGGCTGCCTGTTTGCCAAGTATCAAAGACGACGTTCTGCGAAAATGCAAGCTGGCCCGTTGGATCTGAGACACGGGCCAAGAAACGTAGCCTCGTGCTGGGCTTCCAGCTCACCGAGCTCGGGGGGAGTTCCGGTCGAAACAATGGCAACCTCGAGTTGCACATTTGGATTCGTTTCGGAAAAAGGATGCCAAATGACAAGGCTTTGAATCTATAATATGATCCCAGTGTTTGTGAGTTTGGATTAAGTTTGAATACTTCAGGATAGTTGTGCTTCATCCTTTTTTGTGTGCAGAGGGATGAAACATGCTTGTTTTTTTATTGGTGGGGGGGTTTGTTTTCAGTTGGTAGTGGCCCATTAGGTCACACTGTGGTCTCGAGCTTCCAGGTACTCATGTTAAATTCCTGCCCTGGGTGTGCACCCGTGTACTGTGTGCATGTCGTATCCATGATGTGCTCTGAAAGTTCCGTCTTAGTTCCCTGTGCCTTCTGGAAAAAGCCCCCTGGTTCACCATGCCGAGTAAGCGGTTTAGGAAAATGGATTGGCGGATGTTTTGACCCACAGGGGGGCTCATTCCTTCCCGTAATGCACCAAACAAATACCCGGCAAAAAAAATCCTGAGCTGAGCTTGCCAAGAGTTGGGATGCCATATCACAGAATTTATGAACTCGGTGGCGATCATTCATATTCCAAAGGAACCACCACTGACCTGCGACAGGGGAACTGAGCACCAGGACATTCTCGTTAAACTGAATCCGCAAGGAAGGCCACTCACACGAGTGAATGTACCAGACGGGGAGGAAAAACGCCTCAGGCAGCAGCGTAGACACCCGGCCCAGTCCTGAGGCGAATAGGGGGTTTTGCCCCGGTGAGGGTTTCTGCATCATCACATCAAGAACACATCATCTCTGTCTTTGGCCGTTATCTTCCCCTTTAATTAGCCAAACACCATTTGCGCCGTTGACTGAGTGCTTCGCACGAGAAAAACAATTTTTGGGTTCACTGTTTGCTCGACCGATATCTGTTCCTTTCAGCATCCGTGATTGCGGCTGCGATGTTCCATTACACTCACAAAATATAATATTTATCTCAGATAGCAATAAGTTGGAATAGACGCATCTTAAAATGAGATGCTATGTTTTTCAGCTTGGGGGTATAAGTGCCCACTACCCCCACCACTCTTTCCTGGTGCTAAATTGTACCTAATCCGTTTTTCTGACATTAGGCCAGTAAATCCTGCCAGTTATTATCATTATAATTAAGCATTATTGGGAAGTATAAGTAGACTGATGTCTCGTGGTCGTTTGGAACACGGCGTAAGTGAAGGGTGCCGTACGTCCCGCAATCCTCGGTCCCTTGCCCGGGAAGAGTGGCTGAAAGGTGGTCACAGAGCTGCCCAGACCTGCTTCAGTTTCCCAGAGATACACAATCTGTTTACGGGGATCCATGACGTTTCCCAGCAGGCCTTGCCGCAGTCGCAGACGTCGGCCGGTAACCTGAACGCAGCTGGTTTATGTTTCGGGACGGGACCCTGCTGCTACCGCCTCGAAAATGGTGTATCGCATGAATCGTCCCGCTCAAACATCCTGTCTCATAAATAGATTTATAAATCACTTCAAATAAAAGCGTCAGAGAAGCCATCGAGATGTAAATGGATCACTGCTGTCCTCTTTTTCCAAATCTTCAGGTTTCGCGATTTTCCTTTCTGGTTAGGATGTTTTTTTTTTTTTTAAATCTCCAGTTACCCACAAACCTCAGGATCCCAGAGCTCTGGCTTAGATTAATCCAGATGATGTTATTAGTAACATATTGAAAGCACTTCTGCCTGTGTGTGTGTGTGTGTGTGTTTTTTTTTTAATCTGAAGGCACCTTTAGCTGTAAGAGCCCATCTGGGTGTCCTTGAGCTAGTAACCTGTCCGAGTGGGGAGCGGGGGGGTTGGACTGGGGGATCATACCCCTGGATGTTAGATGTCAGTCTGGCATCCCCACACCCAGCTTGGCGTTTCTGATTAGCTGGACACGTTTATGTCCGAGCACCTCGATTTCTCCTCTGCGAGCGGAAGCCGCTCACCCCCTCACCCCCTCGGCCCTTCCCTACATAGAATGGGGGCAGGCATATGAATTCCCCCCCCCCACACACACACACACACACCCACCACAGGTCTATGTGTCATTTTTTGCAGGTTTTCTGTTTAATGGAAACCTCCAGGAGGGTCCGACTGTGGAAGCCGATCAGAAACCATTGCGTTTCCATGGCGCTTTGTGCTGATTCCATACAGGTTACCCCCCCCCCAGCTGAACCTTACAGAGCTACTCAGTCTCAACAGACGGAAACACGCCCCCGCCACTCTGTGACATGGATTGCGCTGTAGGGGGCGCTACCTGATGGCATGTGCCTAAGTACGCCATCCCACCACCTGGACATGCCTTGCGACGGCAGGCCTTTGAAAAAAAATAAAAAACACAGGCCAATTAATCCCTGGATGGAGGAGCTGAGTTATATTAACAGCCATATAATGTCGGCAACATGCTTTTTAGTTACCAGTTTAATCAGTCTGCACAAATATAATGTAAGTTTTACATTTTTCACTGATTATATTATATGAGAACACAGAGTTACATGAATTTGGCATCTCTAAATTGCCTGTAGTGTTAGTGTGTGTGTGTGTGGGGGGGGGGGGTGTGTGTGAGTGTGTGCACTCTGGAATGGACTGGCATCCTGTCCATCCCTACCTTGTTCCCTGTGCTGTCTGGGACTGGCTCCAGGCTCACCGCGATCCCGTACTAAATAAGCAGGAATGGAAAACGGACGGACAGAGGATTAAATTATCCGACTGCCTGAATCCTTCTGTGTCTTGAATGAAAGCTGGGTTGATAAGACGTCCGAGGACCCTGAGGTCCGTGTCTTTGACGAGGTACGGTTTTCCTTTTGAAATTCCAGAGTTGACATTAGATATGGAGTTTCCCAGAGGGATGTGGCTCATCAGCATTCCGAACCGAGCTCGCAGATTAAATCCAGCCGAACCCGTGTTGAGGGGGCTGGTTCTGAGGAGCAGACAGACTGAGGCTCCTGCAGCCACAGCCAGCAGATCAGCAGTCCTGAGCTGCTATTCGGACCCGCAGCTTCGGCGTTCCACCTGCGTGCCATTATTATTTTTTTGCCTCACTGGCTGTGCGTGAAATATTCAGGCGCGATGTAGACGTCGCTACCGCCACGTTCCGTGGCTCGGAACCCAAGCGGAACCGGCACACGTGCCAGCTAGGTATCAGCCGGGCCTGGAGCCCAGCGAGTCCGTCTGACACCAGCCCGGCACAAACTGGAGCCGCAGGTGGTGGCTGTGCTACGACGGTGACGCCATCAGATGTCCTTTCCAGCTGTGTCCTTCAAACTTCACTCCTGCTCATGGAAAATGTAAAGCTCTCTGATGCAATTGCCATTTTTCTCTACAAACGAGGAAAATCTTCAGATATTAGGAGATCTTTGCCCTAAACAGCCCGATGTTCCATCCATCCAGTTGCGGGGATATTAGGAAAGACCGTCTAAGCCAAAGAGTCTAAAAAGACCATCTTTAAAGTTGTTTCAGGAACAGTGAACATCTGCAGATAAGAGTTGGGAATGAAGCCTTTCACCAGCATTGGGTATTTGCTGGAAAGCGGCACCATGCCTAAGAAAGACTTTGAAAGGTCATTGAAGAAGTTCTTTGTTTAAAACCTACAAACCCCTCATTTACATGGCATTTGCATATCCCCGGGATCTGCTCGGTGACGATAAGTGACACACCTGAGCCGGGAGAACGCTGCCGGGCACAGCAGTCTGGCTGGGAGCGGCTGGGTGCCTTCGGTTCGCTCCCCGAGAGGCTGTGGTGTTCCAGACGCCGAGTCCAGAGGGACATGTGAGACCCGTTTAAGGGAAGAAGCTAAATTAGCCTCCAGGACGCCGAGGATCAAGCAAGAAACTTCAAAAACTAATTCATGTAGCGTTGATGGCGGCCATGTTGGTGAAGTCCAGATGGGCCTGCTCTCTCAGCGCCATTGCCGCTCAGAAATGGATCCGATCCGAGAAATTAGGCAAGTGTTTGCTGGGTTTGGAAGCATGCAGGACGGAGGGGTGAACAACTTCACTGCATGCCCAAAGACACCCGGGTTCGACCCAGGCGTTAGAAAGGAGACACCTGGCCTCTTGACCTAAAACTTGGCTGTGTGCCAATTCACTAACAAACATTTATTTGAAAAACCAAGTAAAAGTAATGAAATATGACAAAAAAAAAAAAAAAAAACGTCACAGGTACCCTGCACCCGAGGACGCAGATTAGCTAGTGTCGGTCGATACCATTGACTGCCTTGTCAGGTGGTCTTCATCATCGATTTTGCCTGATATCTCGATTAGACGTGATTTAGATGGAAGCACACAGCTGTCCAATCACCTTGGCAAAAAAGCATGATCTTGTGCATAAAAACGTCTGGGGATTCAACACAAGTAACCTGATCTGACTCTGATATTGGACTTTATATATCTATACACATACACACACAGACACACACACACTGATGCCTGAGACACACTGTCCTAGCAGTGCACTTCACACCTGCACTTAATGTTTCCCATTCTTTTGAAGGTCACTTGATGTTATCCTATGATTCATGGGAAACTGTCGGATAAGTTGACGGGCTGTATTTATATATATCTGTGTGTCTGTGTGTGTATACATGTATACACACACACACACACATACAGCTCTGGAAAAATTAAGAAACCACTATATTTTTTTAAACAAACCTGCATTGTTAAGTCCTGGTTTAATCCTGGTTCTACTGGTAGAAGGCTACACTGAGTGACAGGCTGCTTCCAGGATAAAAGTTTCTAAGACAGCAGGACACAAGAATAAGGTGAAGCAGGAGACACTGGAAACAACCAGAAACCAGCCAGGTAGACGGCGGAAGCGACTTTATACATATGTGTGTGTGTGTGATATAGCAGGTAGAATCACTACACAAGCCAGGATGGAAACCTAAGATTAAAATATTTTTAGACTGTTGCCTTTATTTATGTGGTCGAATGTGGGTGTCGACAGGCGGCGCTAACCCTAACCCTAACCCTAACCTAACCCTAACCCTAATCCTAACCCTAACCCCATCACTGAGTGAATACAAATTTCTGTGGCTTCTCGTCACTGTTTTTCTGTGGTCTTGCCCCTTAACACCATGCATTAACATACATTAACATGGGCGGCTAATTCATGTGCGGCTGCTTCCAAGCACATGGCTGCCGTAATTCCTACAGGGAGGGGCAGCCTCGAGCCAGGCCAGCACGTCAGTCCCGGGGGCTGCTGATTATCGTTTCTGATCATCGACAAAGGTTTATTTGTTTCACGCTCCGCAAGGACCAGCACGAGCCAAGACTGCTGGATATTCAATACCAGAGGCCAGTTCTTCTGAAGGGCTTCTTATAACCTTAAACGGGATTCGTCAGCGCTGCTGTTAGTTCTGTATAATGAGACACATTTCTCAAGTGACTTTCCAGGGACAGAGACGAAAGTATGAGCGTCGTCTGATTAAGTGAAGGAACCGCGATAATGGAAGGAAAAGCCATTAATTAAATTTTATTTAATATAAACTGGAGTTTGACCTGCAATTAATCTTCTCTGAAAATTATAGCATTTGCTAAAATTAATCTTGATTGTTGAAGTCATGAGAGGTCTGAGAAATATGTGCAGATGGCTTTTCAGAAGACTGTTCCACACCGGCTAAAAGCTGACAGGTTTTGCAGTTTCTTACAATTTCACAGAGTGCCGGCAGTTAGTAATGCGACCGGCTTGGAGCTGGATACGGAGTCGTTATACAGCATGTTTCTGCGAGCAGTGGTCCAGTCAGAGGGGCTTACAAAGACATCATATTTGTTTGTTTAAAATACATTACAGCGTTTTTTTTTTTTTAATCAAAGTGCCTTACTAGTATTGACTTTAAGCAAATAGTATCTGTCCATTTTCTACCCCATTAATCCATCCATCCACCCATTTTCTGCCCCATTTACCTACTTGATGGCTGCCATGGTAAACAACATAAAGAATATTTTTTCACATGCAATCCTCGTTGTACTCCATTTGGTTCTTGGAAATAAGGGATGCGGTCACGCCCATTCTAAAACATTCCAGATTCTGTCATTGTTTCAGCTCATTCTGTCCCCATTTGGATGTCTGTGCTTGTTCCTGGTTGACTTTAAGGGATTTCGACACATGAATCTTGGCCTATTACACACAGACATAGATATAGATCGATAGAGATGAAAATAGCTTTCTCTAAAGCGTATTTGTTGCTGTTACTAATATGACCCCCTTGTCTTCCAACCATTTCCCAAACTATACTGTTTGAGGACTATCCCCAGTTACACCCTGACAAAGCAGGCATGGTGACTAGTCGATGCTCGTCCGCGAGGGAGGGGACCCTAACCCACACACCTGGGGTGTATAATGTCTTTGGAAACGCAGACTTGACTATTATTCCCAATTTTGTTTTTTTTTTGTTATTTTCCTGGGTCCATTATTGGACTTACACCAGACCGCATGGCCATTTTTATTGGGAAACGTGAGATTTTGACAGTCCGAGGAGCTTCCTGTCTGGAAGCAGTTCAGCTGGCTCATCTAACCACTAAAGGTGCCCTCACTGAGCTGAACTCTGCGGACAGCCCGCAACTGAAAGCTTTACGGCCCAGAACATATTTAGCATTGTGTCATCACAGTATCAGATATTAGCAAAACAGAAGTGTCGTGATTTGGTGAGGAATGGCGTGATTGGTCACGGGCCGTCTCGCTCATAAGTGACTCGTATCACTTCAAGTCGGACACCTGCTCCCAGCCACTCGCACTTAGATGCATTTTCATTGCCCCCCGTTCCTGTCCGTGCACATGAACTGATTTTCAGGGGATTTGCGCAATTTTTTCTACTTATGCAGGCTGACCCTGCACAGGGCCTTCACAGAAAGTCCAAACCTTGGGTGAGGGATCCAACCATATTCCAGGTGTTCTCCGTACATAGATTTTCAGTTTATGGGTAGAGTTTAGTTTTCTCATCATCGTAGATACAGAGGAGTTCAAAGGTATGTAAGAATAAAAAAAAGAGCCCAGCTATGCCAGGTCAAGAGTCTAGCTGTAATAAACAATTACTAGAAATAATAATAACAACATTGCAGGGATACAGGGAGAACTTGCAGAGAAATGCGAAGAACTTACATAGATACACAATATGGACAAAAGTACTGGGACACCTGACCCTTACACCTACAGGAAGTTCCATGACACTCCATTCTAAATCCATAGGCATCAATATGGAGCTGGTCCCCCCCCCCCCCCAGTGACAGCTATAACAGCTACCACTCTTCTGGGAAGAATTTCCACAAGATTTCAGGGTGTCTGTGGGAATTTTTATCCATTTGTCCAGAAGAGCATTTGTGAGGTCAGCCACTGATCTTGACCTGGCTCACAATCTCTATTCTAGCTCATCCCAAAGGT
>JAODJX010000047.1:15527707-15544015 GCA_026776945.1 Isichthys henryi | reverse complement strand
CCTCCACACAACTACCACCCCAAACACACCCCCCCACCCCCTCTTTACAGCCCCCGCGCGGGATTTCTGGGGGGGGGGGGGGGGGGGGGCCGCCCGGAGCCTATGGGCGCAAGGTAGGGAATAACCCAGGATGGCCATTACAGGGCACACTCTCACACACACACCTAAGGGTAAATTTGGTAACTCCAATTAAACTCCATATATAATCATATAAGCATAATATATGAATATGGATTCATTTTTCATATTTCCCTCGCTGTGGGAAATAGATGGTGACGCCACACAGGGTGAAGCTGAGAGGCAGAGACACACCGACGCAAAAACAACAGGGAGTTTTGTGCGGCTGAGGCGTCGAAGCCGGTCCAGTTTCAAATGGGTCTCCATTCGTTTCAGTGGATTACCAGTTTGCGTTTGAAGTGAGGCCACTATCCCAGCGAGGGACATCTTAGAGGCAACAGCCTTTTATATTTCTCCAAGAGCGTCCCACCATTGTGGTGGGTGGGTGGTAAACGCAGAGTGAGGAGAGGGACATACGGAGATGTAGTTTTAATATTCATACCGTTACCAGGCAAAGCTCCAACATGCCATCCGAGTGTGAACTAAAATTTCAGCACCTTTCATTAAAAATAAATACATTTTAGCTTTTTGCAGTGAATCAGACATTTCTACCTGACCATAGGCCTATCAATAGAAAAGCCCTTCCCAATTACAAGCTGAATAAATAGACGCAATATTTGTTTTCAGTTGCATAACAAAACCAAAGTTATATACAGATTGTAAATAGGAACCAGTTTGCCCCTCCAATTAAAATACTACAGCTTGAACAAGACAATAGTGGTTCCCTAGACCACTAAAAAAATAGTTTTTCTAAACTTGAAACATTATGGACAAATGGGTTCAGTGTTCCCATCCTGAACATCTGTTTACTGTGTCTTTAACCATGGTCAAATTCTCTCTGAACTTTTTGTATACAAAATATGAGGAAACGATTTGTTCTCGGCCGACCATAAAAAGCTTGGTCCGAAGTGGCAGCTGATATTTTGAATGATGAATTAAAGAAAAACAGAAGGACAGTATATACCCAGACTGCGGTTTGCAACCTCGCCGTCATTTAAGGACGCGACCCTGGAATTGTCTGGAGTACTGCAGCCCCTATTTCCAGGCTCGGTTCTGGGACACGGATAGTTATTGTTCTCGTGTGACGGCTCGAATTGTCCCCAAGTCCCCGGACAACCGGCCACTGCAGCCCTGAAATGACGATTTTTTTTTTTTTGTTCTTTTTTATTAACGGCATCTAAGAAGTAGAATGGGGATGGCATGATCACATAAACATCCCCCGGTAACAGCAAACTGGTAACACCGGGTCACGACGACACCATCACCGAATTAGTTTTGGACTCAGTATGCATTTTATAACTCTATTAAAATTACGACAAAAGACTCGACTCGGGGAGTGGTATCAGGAATTTACCAGGGTTAGGCTGACCAGATAATCCATGTCAGGCAGGACAGGTCGAGCTACTTCAGGTTTTACAAACTACTTTCAAACCGAAAGGCTCCTGTGCTTGATTAAATCGTTCCGTTCTTCTTGTGCTTCGATTGGTTTGTTTCCTTGATTGAAAGATTCATCCAGCTGTTTCACATTAACATTAGTGACACGTTCATGATTATAGGAGACTGACCCATCAGTAAACAGCAGGAACTCAGTGCTTAAGTGATATTTAGGCGCTTTTAATTTAAATGGTAGTTTACAAATCCACTCCTAGGTCAAAGTGTCCTCCCTGACATGGATTATCTGGTCACCCTAACCAGGGTACTAAATTCGGGATGTCTCGAATAAACTCAAAACTCATAATTAAACTCTTTATTCAGGGGTCATTAGGAACGTCTCGGTAACGCTGCACCGAAATAGCGGATCAGCCAGTTTGTGCCCAGCAACCGAAATATTCAGCTAAATTATACATAGTCAAAATAGCAAGACATCAAACAAACAGATAACCAAGTGAATGAATGAATGAATGAATAAAGCGATTCGTCATTTTGCAATGTGTAATAAATTAATAACTGAAATGTATCGCACGTGTTTTCCTCATTCTTTAAACGGTGACAGACCCCAATAAAGGCTTTAAAAAAACATCTGGATATTTCGTTCGTGGCACGGCAGGATTTTATGGTGCCCTTATTTCCCATTCTGAGTCTGACCGATCCGAAACGCAAAATTGTAAAGCCTGTCCCTGCAAAGTGAATTTTCACCAATGCAGCGCCTTTGCGGAGAGCCTTTGATCCCTGACAGGGTGCCCAGGGGGATATGCCTTATGACCTTTGACTCACTTCCTGGCCTGTCAAAACAGTGCTGTCACACGATCTGGAGCAGCGGATCTGCAGGCCGGTAGCGGCAGCGCCATTTGCGTCCCACTAAGTACAAGTGTCCACATGCGGAGGACGCCTGCCACACGGCATATAGTCAAGCCGGAGCCTGATCAAGCCTGGCAGGAGTTTTACTCATTTTACTGTCGTCCCGCTGAAAGCCTCATTAGTGTCCCGCTGGATCTGAACATTACCAACACAATCGGAGACTTAAATACCGGTTTCAGGTTGTGTTTGTAACCTTAATGAGAAGCGTACCTCTCTCGGGCAGAGGCAGCCTTCAAGTCACGGTGATGAAAGCTGGCAGCTTCGTTTACTATCATCCAGCTGAAAGCCGAAAGTCGTTCGCTTTGCTTAAACGCTCTTAATTCTGTACTGGTATCTTTAATCCAACCTTTAATATAACATTTATTGGGCTTGTATCTATATCTATGGTTCTGGTAACTACATAGGATTTTTTTCATATTTTTCTAACAATCTCAGTAGGAAACAAACGAAAAATCTAACAGGTCCCCGTGCAAATTAAACGAAGGATCAATTTAATGGGTTACGTCTTTACGACTCTACTAAGTGCACCCTATAGCCGATCTGCACGGCCTATTTAAGAAATTCTGCTGACCAATATAATTTGTCATTTTGCAGCTTGTGCGAAATATGTGAGCCGTTTGACAGTGCATAGCACCTAAAAACCACTTTGTGTATCTATCCCACTGTATGTGGAACCGGGTCATTAAAAACGGCTTGAATCGGTGTGAAAGGAGCAAGCCGGGTCCGCCTTGCCGGAGGGAGACACAAATCCTCCCCGGACTCAGATAAAGTCTACCCCGGCTGGGTGTTAATCCTCCCCACAAAGGTGGTCACCGATGTGTGCGAGGCTTATAAGCGGGCTGTAAAATAATATTTACATAACAACTGCGGCGGCGTGAAAACGGGGGAAACCGGGAATGGCGTGGTAAATTGGTGAATATGCCGCTCCGACCCCATTGCGTCCACAGCTTTCGCTTGTGCGACATTGCCCGGTGAAAGCCATCCAACAGATGGCTATTCTCCCTGCCCAAAAACAAAACAAAGAAAGCTTATTTAAGCGCAGCGACACGGGAGATTTAGTGTCGGGAAATTGACCGATTTATTTTTCATTTACTGTTAGTGGCTTTTAGTGCAGGGGGTGAGCTTGTTCCGCGTTTACTTAATTCACCGTCTTCTGGCACTAACACGGCGTTAAGAAAGACGGTATAAATGAACGTTTCCGTGCACCCTTATGATCAGAAGTATGAGACTTTACCTAATGTCGCCAGTCACTCTGGGTACTTTGTGATGTTTTGTTTCTGTGGCTTTTAGTTCAATTTGCTGCGTCAATTTCTCATCCAGAGAAATGAAGCTAGTATCAGACCTCGCTCCTTCTCGGTTTGGAAGCCCGAGACTAATGACTCACTCCTTTAAAACTTCCTGGTGATTTCCTTAAGTGTTTTTGGCAGGGGCATAGAGAAGCATTCAATAAAAATGTCAGATGAAAGAATGAAAGTTTCGTGGATCTGTCTTTTTAAATGAGTGAGAATGGGGAGGGAAGGGGGTCAAAACTTCATAATAATTTGTTCAGCCGATATCGCTTTCCTAATTAAAATCCCCGTTCGAAAATCCTAAATACGGTTATTCGCCAAAGACGGACCGTCTTTTTTAATGCAGTTGGATCTCCGTGACTTTCATTCCTAAATAACCTTTATGTGTTTCTGCCGCAAGTGCGGGACACAGAATCAGTGGCTCTATTGAGGGGCCCTATTCTCCAACTGTATCACATATTTTGTTTCAATTTACTTTGATGTATTTGCGGTGTAATTATCTCAATCTTTTTCTTTGAAACCATAACAGGAGGCCCTGGAAGTATTTGTATGCGCAATCGTATGTGCATGGAAGGAAATATGTTTAAGCTTAGGGAATCTCAACCACTAAAAGCCACCAAAGCTTTACAGATATGAAAGGCATTAACGTTTACACATCTTGATGAGTGAAGAGTACCTGTCACTCACAATTTCATTTTTATCCCCTGAACTCGGTGTTTTTCGTTATTTCATTATTATTACAGTATTTAATTATAATTATTATCGCATATGACTTCCCATAATCACGTGAAGGGTCATCAGTAACAGCAGAACAAAACATTAATGTTTGATTATGTTATTGAACAAATACTTCTTTATAGTTTATGGTCTCACAAATAGCCATTTAGTGAGTCATCATAGAAATATTGTAGAAATTTTTATCAGTCCTGCTGTTAACATGAATTATTTAAACTACACGGTGAATTTAAGTAAACCGGCAGATTCATAATTGTATGCATATTCGTAGAAAGGGTGCCGGAAATAAATGTTGGGGTTTTGAAAGATTCCGGAATATCGGTTGTTGAATAATCAGGTAAATACTGCCCCCTATAGTTACATAAGAGAGGGAGCGTCCATAAATCTGGGAAATAAAAAATCATTTCGGGCGTCCGAAACACAAGTACTCCACTGCTTTTCATTACAAAACATAATAAGTACAAATAAAACATGACAATTAAAACATTATATTTAGAGTCAAACATATAGGCCTACATAAATAGGCATATAGTTTACGAACCTTTTAAATAAATACATTACTTATATTTGATCTAAACAGCTAATTCCCACTAGGCTATATACTACAATGTCAGTTTTTTGAAGTGTGTAAAATTAAAATACCGGAGAGATTTTATCGTACAACGAGCAATTTTTTTAAACATACTATAGAAAACGTTTTCTCCAAAGATCAAAAGACTGCTAGAGCGATTCATGAAACGAGAGGAAAAAATATCCCTCCTTTTTAACGTTTGCCGATGCCATTACTTTCAGAGAAAGAAAATCTGCCTTGTTGCTGGCTTTTAGGGAACGACAGCCAGGCTCATCTTAAAACAACTGGCGGGGACTGGGGACTTAACGACCGCGGGGTGCCGTCTCTGCGGAGGCTGCCCCAGCAAAGCCACAAAGTATGCCGAGCCGCGAGTCTTCTGGAGGTACCCTCTCCCAGCATCCTCCAGAGCGCGAGTAATTAGGGTTCGTTGTCGGCACTAATTTATGTTCCGCACTCTCAAGAAAACAGACATTGATTTTTCTGTCGTTCCAGTCCTAAACAACACGGGCCAACACAAACACTTCGTCTGTTTTCTCTTTTAGAGAATTTCAAACGAAGACTCTGTTCAGCCGCCTTCCTCTTGAGAGGAGCATCTGATTAGAGGTCTCTGGTGAAAGAGAACAGCGTCACGCCTTCTCATGCAGTGAAAGCATGGGGGCAAGGTATCGCCCTTGATCCGTGGCGAAGAGAGACCATCCCTCTAGTGGTTAGGCGGCAGCGCCACAGCGACCTCACAGGGATTTAATTATTCCACTGGAAGATCAGCTGGTTTCTTAATTTATTCATTTGTTTGTTTGCTTGGGAACTTCAGGAGGTGGAAGCACTCCAGTCAGAAAGACGAGCAGGAGTGGCGTGGGAGCGGCCCATGACCCGTTTATATGGAAAAGAAAATGGCAGTAATCTCTTGGTTTGACGCCAGGAGTGAAAGCATTGTGCTTTCTGTTATTGGACTGGGACAGGTTTGCATTACTTTCCCTCCTGCCTCCATGCCCTCAGAATTTTTTGCTTGTCTTTCATTGTCAAAGATAGTGCCGGAGGGCCAGAAGTGCGCACTTCACTATATTTCCTTGCCCCGCGCAGCTTTGCAGAGACCTTCTGTCACTCACATTTCACAACGCACATGCACAGCCCATTCAGCCGAAGTTTTGGGTCCAACAGCTCGCATCTGAGGCCAGTTTCATCCCCCTCCCCCGATTTGTAACGTGCACCCTTGCTCTGCGTCTTTCACTCAGCTTTTCACAGTTGTGGCTGTCAGATGTCAGCTGCCGTCGTCAACTGGTGAATTACGGTTTTCCATAATTCATAAAAGCGCCTGGACAGGCTTGAGGAGACGAGATGGGAATGTATGGCGAACAGCCATTTCGGTACAGCGTTCAGATATTTTACTGACACAGAAACAGGGGAAAAGAAATACAGGCTTTGATATTATTTGACTTTGGAATTGCTCTTCCCAGCAAGAAGCTTTCAGATCAGCAGGCAAACTGTAATTAAGGAAAATAAATAAATTAATGAAACAGACAAACTGGCTTGTCTATGCATAACAAAGTATTGAATGACATGTAGGAGGAAAAACAGGCACGATGTTTGTTTTATTATTATTATTATTTTTACGGTGACATCCAAATGAGGTAAAGGTGAGTTCCTGTGGTGCCGTTTTGTGTTTCGGTGATGTTTTCAGTGTCAACGGGAGGTAAAAGCGTTAATGAATCCGCAGGGAATTAAAGGAAGCGCAACACACAGCCTCCGCTGCCCCCACTGTCTCTCGTTTCACGTATCATTTTTGAACGATATTAAAATTACATTGTCTTGTGTCTTTTAAATGTGTGAATCAGTAGTTACAGTTTCCTTTCGCGATTCCCTGCAATGCACTTATTGTGTCGATTCTGCCAGATGGACAGCAGTTTTCTACGCGCGCAGAACATCTCCCTAAGAAAGACGGCGCCGTCTCAGAATGGTACAGGTCATGAGGTGCAATACCATGCTGTTCTAGAAAGCGTGCGATTCGTGTTTGATGTTCTATAATATCTCGTCTGAGAACCGACCTGGAGTTGTCTAGATTCCTTTTTCTCAATTTCTCCCCCTATCAGAAAGATGCAAGAGGGTTCTGGGGGCATATGAAAAGTTATCAGAAGGAAAATATTGATATTCCGCAAAAGTCCTGTCGAGTAGGGTGCTTCTTTTTTCAGTCCCGCGACCACCGTCATTGTGCACCTTAACGTCCTAACTCCAGAAAAACAGTACAGTTAACAAACACGAACAATATGCGAAGGAAACGTCTCTCCCATTTTTTGTCTTGTTCTGGCCACCATCGGGTCCCTCACCGTCAGTTTCTCCCTACTTGCTCGATGCAGTTGAAGACTTGTCATTTCAGACTTCCCTGGGGCACTGGGGGTTTTCAGTCCTGATGTTGTCTGTACCAATAACTGTATACGTTTGTATTGGTTCCACTGGAAAGTGATTACCGTAGGTACATTGTCATTTCACATACCCTGTTTTGTCTTCAGCTATAGCGATTGCTGTCGTCTCACTTTAACTGGCTGTGAGGGCATCTCAGATTGAGGAACCGCACAACATCGGTACTTGGCAGCCATCAACAGGTTTATTAAAGTGTGTTTATTCCTGTTCAAGAATAGGCCTGGACGGGTAGATGATCACGGGCCTGGGTCCCAGGTTACTGGAGGCGAGACACAATGGAATGCCGCAATAAGTGTTTGTGACCAGATGATGTAGGGCTAGTACAATGAACACAGGTACAATCAGAATGTTATTCCAGTATGCAAAATAAGCTGATATTAATTGTGTTCTGGTTAGGTCTGACATCTGACATGAGGCCTTACCCTGGCCAGTAGCAGACAAAGCACTTCTGTCATTCCCCTAACGTTTTTAAACTTACACATGCTAATGTTATTCATGTTCGGTACGATTTTCATATTTTCTGCCGGAATGACAGCGCAAAATGCTTGTGCAGTAATGATCTGGCCTGTAGACTCGTACCATGGCTTGCTAGTCGACATCTTACATTTGGTATAGGCTTATAGGCCCATCACCATACGATCGAGTGCAAAATTTAAATTCATAGCCAAAGACGGAAAAAAACAGCCAGATTTTCATTCCGTACGCTGAGAACGACAGAAGAACCGGAATGGATCTTATAGCGCAGAACAGAACGCATTAGTGCTGAACTTATAAATGTGTGGTTTGAATATTGAACATCGTGCAGTACTGAGACTAAAACTTCAAAAACATTCTGGGATACAGTCCATAACCATAAGTACAGACTCTTTCTAGAAACTTCAAATGGGAGCCTTTTGTTTCTTATTCAAAGCAGCTACGGTTTAGAAACAGAAGCAATAATTTCCTATTTATTTTTCATTATACGCCTAGGCTGTAATTTGAACTAGGCAAACAATTTTTGAACCCTGTGCACATTGGTTGTCTGCAGTTAAATCGGAATCAGAGAGCAGGGGGAACCCTGTCGAAACAGAGAGGGGTGATCAACATCTAAATTTGCAGAAGGTTTATTTGTCAGCATGTTGTTTTACCTCAAATCAATATAATAGTTATCAAATATTTATTTTATGTGATGTGGGTATTGAAAATACTTCATTTTTTTGTATATACTTTTTTTTTTAAAAAATAACTTGTAAATGAAACTTAAAAATGCATTATCACCTTGTCATATTCTTGCTTATTCATTTGTTATGTCCCCATGAAAATGCATTAAAATATTTTATTCACAGATTGCTTCTTACACATGTCTTACCTGTAGCAGAGTCTAGCTAAGAAGTGAAGTTTTCAAGTTTAGTTCTCTGCAGGCTAGAGTAGTGGGTGTATTGAAAGGTTTCTAGGCGTGTGGAAAGTGGGCGTGTGGAGAGGTTTGCGGGTGTGTTAAAGGCAGGCAAGTCAAAAGGTGGAGGTGTCAAGAGGTTTGTGGGTATGTCGAAGGTGGGCGTCGAGAGATTTGCAGGTGTGTTGAAGGTGGGCATGTCAAAAGGTGGACATGTCAAGAGGTTTGTAGGAGTGTTGAAGGTAGGTGTGTCAAAGTGAGCATGTCTCGAGGTTTGTGGATGTGTTGAAGGTGAGCGTGTCGAGAGGTCTGTAGGAGTGGTGAAGGTGGTCATGCCAAAAACGGGCGTGTCGAGAGGTTTTTGGGTGTGTCGAAGGTGGGCGTGTCGAGAGGTCTGTAGGAGTGTTGAAGGTAGGCATGTCAAAAAGTGGGCGAGTCGAGAGGTTTGCGGGTGTGTCGAAGATGGCCATGCCGGAAGGTGGGTATTTCAAGAGTTTGCTGGTGTGTCGATGGTGGGCATCAAGAGGTTTGCTGGTGTGTTGATGGTGGGCATGTTGAAAGGTGCGGATGTTAGTTACGACTCGAAAGATAGGAGGATGGGTGAGTGTTTTACACTTTGTTTATGAGCATTCACAGGCATACGCTTATGCATGTCATATGTATGGTTCTGCAAGAAACAAAATAAAGTAAAAATTCCTGCAGTGCTTATATTAACAACAGCAGCTTAAGCACACCAATGTAATGCACATCATGTCACATAAGAGCCAGTATGTTGACGATCCGTTGGTGCATGTCGCTGACTTCGCTGGGGCAATCCAGAACCTGGAGACTGCTTTCTTCGTGATTCAGTGGGCAGGCCTGCAGCTGCACCTCCAGAAGTGCTCTCTCCTTCAGCGTAAGACACACTTTCTGGGCCACATCATCAGCAGGGTAGGTGTGGCTACTCACCCGGAAAAGACTGCAGCAGAGCAGGGCTGGCCAACTCTGGAGCTGTTTTCTTTTTACTCTGGACATGGACATTAGTGCTGTGGTTTTGCAGGCGGGACCTGGAGAGGAGTGTGTGGTTGCGTATTTCAGTTGGATGTTTAGTAAGCAGGAGCGCAATTACTGCGTGACCCAGTGGGAACTGCTAGCTACAGGCATGTAAACATTTCCATCGCTACTTCTGCAGCCGGCGGTTCCAGTTGCAGATGTACCATGCATCCTTGGCATGGCTCCTGAGCTTCCACAACCTAGAGGGACAGCTGGTCCACTGGTTAGAGGTGCTGCCAGAGTTCAATTTCAAGGTCCAGCACCACCCCAGGAAGCTCCATGGAAATGTCGATGCTCTCTCCTGTAGGCCTTACATCACTGCAAGCTGTCATCTTTGATGCCAGGTTGAGGAGAAGGAGCAGCTTGCCAGTGTTGCTGTTGCCGCCTACATAGTGCTGGACAACTAAGTCTGCCAGAACTTCAATTGCCATTGGCTCATTGCAGAGCAGTGCGGCAACCCTGTGCTGGCCAGGTAAGGGACTGACTGGGCGAGGGAAGGTGACTGAGTTGGGAGATGATCTCAGCCTTTGATTCAGAAACCAAGCCCTGCCACTCTCAGTGGGACACCCTGGAAGAGTGTGAGGGGCTACTGTATCAGCGCTAATGGCCACTGGATGTTTGTGCCCCAGAGCCTGCATCCTGCCGTGTTAAAGTCAGTACATAGAACCATTGGGGCTGGTCACTTCGGGTGAAGAAGACACTTGGGATGCTATGGCAGCACTTTCACTAGTCCAGCTGCTGGCAAGACACCATGCTCTTTGTGCACTGTTGTGACGCATGCATGGCTTGGAGGAGTCCTATCCGGCAGCCCTGGGTGCCCCTGCAGCCATACCTGGTGGCTGCCCCCATGGAGCGAGTGGGGCTGGATGTCCTGATCCATTTCCCCCACACTGTGGCCGGGAACTGCTGCATACTTGTGGCTATGGGCTATTTCATGAAGTGGCACAAGCCGTATGGGATTCCCGACCAGAGCACCACCACAGCGGCGAAGCTCCTTGAGGAGTTCTTCTGAAGGTTCGGGGCCCCAAGGAGCTACACAGTGACCAGGGGATAAACTTCAAAACACAGGTATTCGGGGAGGTCTGCCGATCGCTGGGGATTATGAAGACCTGCACAACTCCCCTTCACCCTCAGAGCAACGGGCTGGTGGAGTGATTCCACCATACCCTAGCTGCACAACTTGCAATCCTCTTTGCCAAGGAGCAGCACATCTGGAAGGCCCACCTTCCCCTGGTTCTGTGGGCTTATGTGTATGGACCATGCACGAACTGGCCAGGGAACATTAGCACACAGCCACAGCCAGGCATATGATGTCCTCTGCTGGGGACAGACCTTTGAGCCCGGGAATGTTTGTGGTCTGCCCTATCAGGAAAAAGGGGTGGTCACCCAAGCTGGACAGCCACTGGAGGAGCACTGGAGAGGTCCTGGAACGGGTCTCTGAGGTGGTGTACAGGGTGCAGATGCCAGAGTGTAGTGCTGAATGGCAACCCCCTGGCGCACTTGGAGCAGCCATCGCCAAGACCAGTGATAAATAAGTACCCCAGCAGCAGAGATTGACCTTTACAGTATTAAATTATGCATGAAGTTTCCCACATAGCCCCTGCCCGTTGGAGGACCGCAGGTAAGTCAGGATCATCTCAGTGTCACTTCTAAGACCACAGTGGCTGGATGAGCACTTTAGCCCACGTTATAAAGGGCACAATGAACCCCAGGGGGTCATTCTGGCTGGCAAGTGCCTGATAGGCCATTCTCAACATTAGCACTGAGTGTTCAATGGGCCGGTGATGGTAACCTAGGGAGTCAACAGCACAGTTCGACCTTAAGCCTAATGGGGGCTCCATTTGGTCAGCCCGATTCTGAGAAAGCCACTGTTCTGTCGCTGAGGACCTCACTCTGGCAGGCAGATTAGCCACCACCATCACCTGATTATTTTCCCACTGTCTGAGGTTGAATCCTCATTTGGCCAGCAGAGTGCGCAGCAGATATGCTGGGGAAGCTCTCGAGACAGTCCACATAGAAGCTCTGTTGCACTGACTGTAGAGTGTCTGGAAAATCATCTTGGCATTTACGAGTGTGCCTCTGCAGAGCAAAGACAGCGCAACAAGAGCTAGACCTTGCAGCGCTGGCGCGGATTACCTTTAGGGAAGATCTCAAAGTTGACCTTTAAACCCCGGAGATGAGTGACATCTGATCATACTGTGTGGATAGCGTGCGTCTCACCCTTGCCATCCAGCTGGAGATGATGCACAGCCATGGGCAGGATCATGGATCATTGGACTCTGTCAAGACAGCAAAGGTCTCAGTTGACTTGGATTTGATATGTAGTAGAACTGCAATTATCTCCAGGAGCACTTTGCCTGATCCAACATGAAGGATCAAGTAGATCCTACTTTCTGCGGCTCCCAATGGGTGTTCAGAAAAAATAATTGTAATATCAAAACGCAATTTCAAATCATGAGGTTCCATGAGCAAATGCAACTGCCAAAATTTGAGTTCAATGCATCAACGTTTACTGGGCGTTCAACGTAGCTGAAGTTTTTGGCATGTGTCATGTGCAATTGTGCATTGTGCTAATTGTTCATTGTGCTAATTGTTCATTGTGCTAATTGTTCATTGTGCATCCACTGCATCCTACTGCTATTCCTGTCACTTATATAATCGCACTTTCCTGTTCTTTCTTGAATTACAAAACAATGCCGTTGAAGTTGTAATTGTTTACATATTTTGTTATTTTTTATATTGCTGTAGCGCGCCATTTGATGATTGATGTCAGAAATATAGAGTGTTCACTGTAATATTGGACTTATAAATCTGCTGTTCTACAGCAAACCACTGTTGCTTTTAAGGGGAATATGGCGACCACTGTAGCAGAGAAGGCAGAGACACGCAAGAACTTTGACATTTGGTTGATTGGGAAGATGTTGATGAAGATTGTTGGACTCAGAAACCAAACGCCATCTCCAAGCTTAAGTCGTTGCATGAAGCTTACGTCAATTTGTCGAAAAAAACAAGTCAAGGAAGTCTCAGACATAAAGGCATAATGCTGAAAAGTTAAAAAATCACCTAATACAACTGTTTGACGTGGCACATGGAAGCAGAGAAAAAGATAACGATCCGCCAGGACTGGGATTTTCTTGTTGATCAGCGTGGGCCACGGAAGATGATAGTGAAGATCTGGTTTTCATGAAACAGCAGGAGAAACGAGTTGCCAGGATTGCAGCTGAAAGTCGGCGACACAAGAGGTGGGTTGTACAGACCAGTTGCTGAAGTAGTGTCAAGTGCAGCCATTCCTGGTGCATCTTCAGTCTCCAGTTCCAGTTCTGATGAAGCTACTGAACAAGACTTTGCAGATGGAAGCAGTTATCGTAACTCCAGATTTGAAGTAACAGCAGGTCTGACGTCTGTCCAACAAAAGTGATGAAACTGGACCCGTGCAGTCATTGATGATAAACAGTTCACTGCCACTTTGGACAGGACAAAGTTAAGTTCTCGCCAGGCCTTACATGTCGCTGCATCTGCGCTTTGTGCCGCCGGTGTCAACATTGGTGAACTGACGTTGTCAGCAACTTAGCACATCACGATTGGCAACGAGATTAAGGCTGACTTTCAAGCAGACACACCGCTAATTGTCCACTTTGATGGGAAGCTGCTTCCTGAATGGGATGGGGAAAAGTTTGACTGGTTTCCAGTTGTCATCTCGGGTAAGGATGTGGAAAAGCTGCTTAGCATTCCGAAGCTAGCACGTGGGACTGGAGCAGCTATGGCACAATCCGGTCTTGAGCTTATAGATGAATGGCCGAATATCAAAGAGTAGGTGGCTGACCTCTGCTTCGACACAACGGCAAGCAACACAGGCATCCATACAGGGGCCTGTACCTTGATTCAGCAATCATGGGGGAAGATGCTTCTCTTCCTAGCTTGTTGCCATCACGTACATGAAATCATCATCGGCAGCATTTTCAATACATTTTTTGCATCCAAAGGGCCTGACATTAGCCTCTTTACACGGTTCAAGGCACACTGGCAATTACTGGACCGCAACAACTATTCACCTCAGGAGCTAGAAGCACTCACAGGAGCAGATTCTGATGTGACTGAAGCAGAGAGAAAGTGGTTGATTGACACTCGATCCAAAATGGTTGAGTTTCTCAGTCATAAACTTTCAGGTGTGGACCAGCCAAGAGAAAACTATAAGGAGTTCCTCGAACTCAGCCTAATCATATTAGGCGGGGTTCCTGCAACACAAGTCTGCTTTTGCACCTCAGGGGCTTGCCTCTGTGGGCGGTGGATGGGAAAGATCTATCTTTTCAGAAAGCTTACTCCTGAAGAGCAGGATTCCCTTCATCACATCAACATATTCGCCTCCACCATTTATGTCAAGCACTGGTTCAAGTCTTCCAATGCAGCTTATGCTCCAGTGAATGACCTCACACTCATGCATATACCGTCAGACAGTCGACAAAGCCGTGGCTGGAGCTGCAATGGACAAACTGAAGAACCACCTTTGGTACTTGAGCGAAGACCTGGTCTCTCTTGGGTTCTTCTCGAATGCAGTCGACGCCAATGAAAATCAGAAAATGGTGAAAGCACTGAAGAAAGAAGGAGCTAAGGAAGGCCGATTGCAAAACTGTTTCCACACCACTGGGCTGTCGGACTTTGTAACAATTCCATCACTGAACCTTTGTCAAGCACTTCACATCGACCAGTCCTTCCTCAGCTGTCACCGATCGACATGGCATCGGCACGAAGGTTTTGCCAATGGAAAGAACATTGTTAGCGGCTTGTCCATTGTCATGCTGTTAAGTTGGTGACAGACTTCTGCACATCACTGATGAAGGACGAAGATCAGCACCAACTGGGCTTCCAGTTGATTGAGCATCACCGAAAGGAGACCCTGAAGGCCCATAAGTCCTTTTATGTCTGATTCGATTGTTCTCATTTTACTGCATAGTGCATTAACAGTTGAGGTTGTTTCTACTGATTAACCAGTATCGACTCTTGTATTAGTGTTTCATTAATATTCAGTCACTGTGCTGAGTGTGCTCATTTCATTTAAATAATGTGACAATTACTTAAAAGTTTAAGAGCGGTGAGCATCCAGAAGACGTTGACAGAAATGGCTAAAAATTGGTACGGTTATTTGTTATTGTGAAACTCATCGAATGGAAGGGTATGCAAAGTTAATATGTTACAAAAAAAAATTATCCCTAAGGTATGGAACACCCTGGAGAGAACATTCACTGGCCATGAGTTACGCCATGCAAAAGCTCCACAGTCACTGTAGGGATTCTTGAGGTTTTGAATGAGAACGAGTGCGTTTCCAGCATCGCCGTCCATCTGTAATCCACTTTGTCAGCTGTCACAGACCTCACTTTAATGCTATTGCATCGACTGATGATGTTCTTTGCTGTTGGAAAAGAGACAGTGTAGTGGGGAGTTTCTTGATTTTAGGTGACACAGGCTTGCCATACACCATAGGCTTGGTTTGCTCTGTTTTATGGTAAACCGCCATGCTCAGACTCCTGCCTCTAGCTGAGATTTGCTCTTTTCCACGATCTGGAGGTCTCTCGAGTTGACAGTGCTCTACCAGTCTTCTGGACTGATGTTGCTGTTGAGCTTTAACTTGAACCCAACTCGCGAGGTCTTGTAGGATTTAGGAGTTGAGGCTAGGGGTGTTAAGCTTCCCCCGGGAGCTGCAGGAATTCTATGAAACCATCTCTGTAATATTTAGGTAGCTTGCTGAGTAGGCAATCGATGTGTGAGCAGCAGTTGAGCTCCATACCTTGAGATCCCTCCAAGGAGAAGAACATGCTGACTAGGAGGTGAACTTTCAGAGCAGTTTTGGAAGCTATTAGCATTGCTGGGTTTCGCATTTGGTGTCGTTAAGATGGCTGCTATCTCAATCTGAGCTAGATGATGTGATTGACCGAATCGAATCGAACGGAATCGAAGTGCTTGCATGGCTGCTGAGTGCAGTAAGGGGTGATGGTGGCAGGACTGCTTGATCATCTGTGAGTTTGAGTTTGAGATGTTCTAGAAGAACATGATATTTATATTTCTCAGTGTGCTCTGGGGGAGGCTCTAGAAGATTATCTAATGCTAGCTTCAGATTGGTAAACTCTCTTTCGCTGTCTGTAGTGAAGTTAAGAATTCTGGTGGACCATATGATGGTTGATAGGTTAGATAAGCCTAGGCTGGGTGGAGGTCTGGTCTAATTGAAAGAGTGCTTTGTTGGAGCAGCTTCAGGAGTCTCGCCCACTACTGAAGCTGAGTTTGGATGTAAAGGAGACACAGGAAGACAAGGTAGGGAATGACAATTCATGGTGCATTGCTGGTGGCAACGAATACGGCGGATCAGCTGAATGGTAATAGGGCAAGGCAGTAGGATGGAGCAGCTCAGTATTAACACTTAACACCGTAATTATGGCTGCTGATGCTGCTGTACATGCCATTTTTACCCACCGTGCTTGTCCATTAAT
>JAODJX010000047.1:15506080-15522276 GCA_026776945.1 Isichthys henryi | reverse complement strand
TTCCGGGATAGGCTCCGGACCCCCCGCGACCCAGTAGGATAAGCGGTTTGGAAAATGGATGGATGGATGGATGGAAAATACAAAGAAAGTTTTTTTACGTTGTATTTCCGATAGTATGTATTTGAAACAGATTTAACAGGGAAATTCACTCAATATCCATAAAGCATGTTAGTCGTTCTGTTATAAAATCATTCGGGCAAATAAGGCGTGCTGGCTTTGCCGTAGATGCTGCGGTATCAATGCCGAGGTTAACGATTCCTCACCATTCTGCCTGTCAGGGTGACAGTCATAGTCTTCGCGGGGGTCGTCCCTTAATCCCTGGCAAATGTGGGAAAACAACTCAATAGGAACAAGGGTCGGGCACAGCCATTAAAGAACACGGTTGCTGATAATTGTGTAGCCCAAACTAGGGAGTTTATAGACTGAGACAGCCTAACGACCTCCTCGCCCACGTGAGTCTGTCACGCCTATATAAACAATGAACGGGGGGAAGGACTTAGAAATGCATCTCTAATTGGAATCGAAGGAAATGATCAATGACTAGCCAAACTTTGTTTTTTGTATTGTTTTTCTGACACCCAGACCGGGAAATATAGAACCGCTTTAACTTATTTGGTTGCAGCTCACAGCGGTATCCACATTGTATGCATGAAAATAGTTTCAGATCATTTAATGAGAAGGATTTCTGTAGAATGGTCTAAAACTTAAAAAAAGCTGGGAAGTTTGTTAAGCGAAATAATTACTATTTTATATTCCAGTTCTATTAGAGAGAACGCTGCTTAAGGTCACAGGTAAATATTTTCTGGTTAACCTTTTAATTTACAGTCCCAAAAGATTCCTCTCAACTATATCAGTCTGATGTATGCCTTGTTCTCAAACAGAAGCGACGTATTTGGCTGGAGGGGGAACTAACCTGCAGCCGTGGGAAGAGTGGAAAGAAGAAATAACACCACCCTTAGACTGACTTGCTTCGTGTTTGTTATTGAAATATTTATCTTGGAGTCCTTTACACTTACCTCATTTTGAATTGTGGTAACAGGGTGCTCTCGTCATTGGGTGTCTGCTAGATATGTCTGAAAACCACTGTAATTATAAAGTATTAAGTATAAAGTATTAACATTTTCAGTCTGGTCTGCATTCTTGGTAAGCCTATGTTTCTCATGGCGAAAAAGTTAAATGAAATTCCATTTTAACAAAGTTTGTCTTAGAACGTTTCACCAGGAAAATAGATGCTGTACCGATACCTCCGTATGAACACAAGAGGGCGACAGTACCATGATTATTTCCTCATGTAGTACTAACTCTATTATTAAATAAATATCCATACCGTTTTGTTCGGGCTTTGATTGGATTCATAAATACATAAAACCGAAGAATTTGCCTGAGGTGTCATGTGTTGTATATTAATAAGTACAGCTATTCAAAAGCTGATTTACTTCTGGCTTGCTGGCAGCTTGTCAGAGTGCACGGTCCATCCAGTGTTACCCTCATTAGGATAAACTGGGGTACAACGTAGAAGGTTTAGGAGTAATTACGAGTGTCCAATTTCGGCATTGCTCTGAGGACGCTTTCCCACTGACTGTCTGCTTAGGGTGTGTTTAATCAAAGAGATGAACGGCTGCAATTTGAACCCAAGAAGAAAATCACAGTAAAGAGCAGATTTTTAAAACATGACTGTAGTAATACTACATAAAACAGTTTGAATGTCTTTTTTTACATGTAGGCAGGGGTGCTGCTAATGATTTTGGGCCCCATGAAAGCATATTATATTGGGCCCCCAAACCCAGACCAATCAGAGTTTTAGGGCTGCAGTCTCTCTGGGGCCCCTGGAATCATCCTGACTTTCCTCCACTTTGCGGTCCTCCTGCATTTAGATCTCTGCTCTCCTGTGAGACTGATATCTTTCTAGGGCACAGCAGGTCATACAGCCACCCAAAGACTTTGCTGGGCGTTTGTGAATCCGTTTATGATTGATATCTCAGCCAGGCTTGGCGTTAGATTACCCTCCACTGAGACAACCTTGTGTGGTCAGTTAATGTCAACAAGTCTGACCACCTCTGCTACCTTGGGGTCCAATAAAAGATGTTTCCCTGGTGCCCCGGAGAGTGAAACTCATTCTGTTGTTTCAGGGATCACTTACGCAATAAAATCGAGAGCGGTAACCCCATTTTTCACAGCGGGGTGGAAAATGTTAACGTGTTGTTGTCATGGCTGTTTTTTTGTTGGGAATTAGCTATTGTATTGGGTGATTGAAAGTGTGTGGTGATACATAGTCGTATGTAATAGTGCTATGAAGGGTAATAGGAGCAGTGGGAATTTTCCCCATGCACAAAATCCTTTGTAATTTCATTTTCTATGTGTGTTTATGGATTACGTTGCTTTTGCATATGTTTTTATAGAGCTAAATGACCTGTGAGTTACCTCTGATTTGAATACACTGTGGAATTATTAATCAGAAATAATTCATCGGTCTCCTTTCCCGTAAAATGCACTGAGATCTGTTTTACCTTTAAAGCAGAAAGCTGATTCAGCAGCCAGATGTGAAACGCAGGTCGCCTTCCTCTATGAAACTGGATTTAATAGCCATCTTCCCCTACAAGGCTGTACTGGGCAGACATTGTCCCAGTAGACACATGTATAAAAGTGGTATCTCTAAAGATATTCTGCATATGGGTCAAAGATCCCAGTAAAATGCATACAGCAGTAAGTATTTTTTTGCCATTATAGATACAGAGTAAAATAACAAAACAGCACCCAGCTGTGATACATGGGGCTTCAAAGCACATTCCCAGTAAGACCCCAGATCAGTGGTCGCTGACACACCCACTGCGCATTGCTTGTAGTGCACAGGGATCCAATGAGTAACCTGTGTAACAATGATTAGAAATCAGACCAATATTTTTTCAGTATAAATGTATTTTTGCATATGTTACTTGGGAGCAATCATGCTGCTCCCAAGTATGCTGCTCCCCCCCCCCCCCACCTAAAACCCACAGCTTCCCAGATTAAATTCGTTCTATAAGTAGATCTCACAGTAAATAAGGCTGGAGACTCCTGGCCTAGACAAAAGCAAGGTGCTGATTGTGAGAGTTCCAGGTTCACTTTCACACCTGCAGAGGTCCGTAGGACAGCAGGCTGGCTTCCAGTCACACAGGTGCCCATTCCTCACCATCTGTGACTGACTAGGGCTGGAGCTAGAGACCAGCAGGCCAAGCCGAAACAGACACCTGAAGACCACACATGGGTACCTCTCTCCTCTCTGCACTTAGGGGTGGCATGGTGGCTCACTGCACAGCCCTGTAAATCTCGCCCTGCTCTCTGAGTGTGGATGCTGCATGTTCTCCCCATATTGTGTGGGTTCCCTCTGGCTAATCTTGTCTCCTTATGACCCTCAGAGTGTTCAGTGGGACTGGCAGTAACACAATACAAAACACCGCTGCTACACACAGTATTCCATCAATTTTTAGTAAACTGCTTATACTGTGGGGACAAGGAGTGCATGGTGGTGCAGTGGTTAGCACTGTTGCCTCACACCTCTGGGACCCGGGTTCAAGTCTCCGCCTGGGTCACATGTGTGTGGAGTTTTGCATGTTCTCCCCATGTCGTCGTGGGGTTTCCTCCAGGTACTCCGGATTCCCCCCACAGTCCAAAAACATGCTTAGGCTGATTGGAGTTGCTAAATTGCCCGTAGGTGTGCATGTGTGAGTGAATGGTGTGTGAGCGTGCCCTGCAATGAGCTGGCCCCCCATCTTGGGTTGTTCCCTGCCTTGTGCCTCGGGATAGGCTCCAGCCCCCCCGCGACCCAGTAGGATAAGCGGTTTGGAAAATGGATGGATGAATGCTTATACTGTACAGAGAGGATTACAGTGATCAAGCCTGGAACACCAGCCCTTCATAGGATACAAAACTACTCACACACTAAGAACAATTTGGCATAACCTATAGGGTGAGGCCAGACAGCTGTGGGTCAAAGCTGTGTCTGGAATCTCAGAGCTGGGAGGTATTAATTATACATAGAAAAGTCTTGCTTTGTGTTTGGACTGTTTCTGTATTTATCTTTAAAAAATTTCCAGTCATAGATGTGGCTTCTGCATCGTCCTACCTGCCGCCGTGCGGTACGGCTGCGCGCCACCCTCTGACCGCTAGATGCCAGCGCAGCTCCCGTCCTTTTCCTTGACCTACCGTCACTTCCGGTGTGTATTTGATGGTGGACGAGGATCAACAGTGGGAGCTAAACGGGGGGGAAGGAAAGAAAAAAAAACACGAGAGAGCGTAGCTAGGGACGGGTAGCTACATGACAGCGACGTAGGTGAGGGTTTTACCCGCTAAGATACAGGGAAAGAAAAGAGAGAAGGGACCGGCGGCGAAAGCGGGGCCTCCCTCTCTCCGTCCCTCCCTCCCTCCTGCGGTTACACGGTTACCGGGCTGAGGACCGGGGGCATAACGGGGAAGCCTTTCGAGCTCCGCCGCCATCTGCCACACTCCCAACCGCCGGCTCGTTTTCTCCTCACGATGGGAAACGCCGCCACCGCCAAGAAAGGCAACGAGCTGGAGAGCGGTGAGTCCCGGGGGGAAGGGGGCTGCGGCCCTGGACAGGCCCACCGCCTGGGCCGAGTGCGGGAAGGGGTCTGGGGGTCCGGGGGGGTGCGGTGGCCGGGGGGCGCGCGCGCGCGCTCATTCATTGCCGCCGGGTTAAATGCTTAATATTCGCCCTCGTCTCCGCTTGTAAGACGGTTGGAGGGTATTAATTATAATGCATTAGGCCGCGGTAAATATAAGAGGAGGGGGCCTGCAAACCGCGGCAGCCCGGCCGCTGGACACGGGGTTAGCTGCCGATCCACAGCCAGATGGCATCGCGGGCCGCCGTACCTCCTCCGTGCTCCGGCTGGGTGTAGGTCGACGGGGCGGTTGGGGCATGATCCCGGAGACCTGGGATAGGTAGGCCTTTTCGGTAGTGCTCCATTTTATACGGGGCTTTTCTCTCAAGAGAGGTATCTGCTGCCGTATGGGGGTCAGATACGAGGAGACCGGCTGGCCGTCCGACTGGGGTGGGCAGCTGGAAGGGACATGCATCGAGAAACAGGCGGCAGTGTTGTGGTGACAAACGGCGGGTCTTGTTGCAGATGTTGCCGCACACGCTGGCCTGTGACAGATGTTGTGGCCGATGCAGGAGTGTTTGATTTTGCATACGTTTCGGGAACCTTTTCAAAGGCACTTAGTGGTGTAAAATTGGAAAGGTTTAGTAAATGGCTGCAATGCTCTCAAGATGCGCGTCTGCCGTGTGTCTGACTCGCCCGACTTTTTATGAAAGGTTTTATGATATGTGATAAAAATGGTTAGATTGTTCAGCATTACATTGGCTTGAATACAACTGATTAGAACGTATAGTAGATGATGATCTACGTGTCGTATATGCTTAATTACATCCCTTAACTGCTTAACCACCCGCCCCCAAAATAAGGACAGTTTTTGTTTTGTTTTAGGGTGATGATCGTAAAGACCTCTGATCTTGGGTCGAGGGCCACATATAGAATCACTTTTAGTTGCACTTTTAATCCTGACACGTGGAGAATGTTTACTGGAAGAGGAGAGAGAAGGCTTTTTGTTTTTTTCCAGTGTAACAAGTGATAAGGTTGGGATTTGGAGTGACTCTCCTCTTTTGTGGAAATTTAAATGAGTTCCTACCAAGCATTCACTCTCTCTCTGTGCCTTAATCTGTCTGAGTACTGTGTTGTATTTGGTCAAATCCTTCACCTTCTGAATGCAAGACGTAGCCAAATGAATCGTTTTTACATTCATACCTTTTAATCCGAGTATTAAATCTCACCCTGAGTGACATGGGGTCCAACCCAGCAAGTTTAGAACATCGCATCAGGAGAGGCAGTGTGAATGATTTAAAATCTTACATAATGATGTGAAGAGAAACTGCATCAATGTGTATAAATAGTCGACAAAGGCAGATTTAGTGGTTCAGTTCCCACAGTTATCATATTACACAAATGCTGTGCTTAGCTTTGACCGTAAGCAAGTCTGCACTCTGCTGTGTGCTGATCTGTGTCTCTGATGGGCTTCACGCTTTTCTGGGGCATAAACAGAATAATAATGGATGTCAGAACCCAAACTCGTTTTTCCCTTTACGTGTCAAAGGCACTTGCGCCTTTATTCAGACGAAGGAATGCTGTACGCCAGATGGAATCGCGTGCTAGGGCAGGTGTGTTTCTATCCTTCCTGTTTTTGCCAGTTTGAATTTGGTAACAACTGGTAACAATGTGAAATTGTTGATATTTTAATCAGTGTTGTATGTTTTTTGATTGACAGTTATTGTGAATTTGAAATTAATATTGAAGTGAAAACATATTAAACTGTATCTGCCAAATGAATGTATTTTTTTAGGATTCTTAGAATTCTATCTATTATACCGTTCTAGTGGTAGATAGAGGTTTGTTTTACATGCCTGGATTTAGTATGAATGTCTTATTCATGTAGACGTGTGCAGTTTGTTATGGCACCTATGGGTTTAAACAGTGTGTAAAGTTATTGATTTTGTTGCTTGTGGAACACAGAATATTATCTATCACCAGGACGGCCCCAGTGCTGCAGCTTGGATTGTTTTTAAGAGCTTTCGCAAAAATTATGCATTGGTGTCTTTTGTGTGATTCGTATAAAAAAGCGAGAAATATTTCTGATTGACTTGATGGCATGTGAATGAATGTCAGTGTGTGTAAGATCCCAGTCAGCATTCAGACTGCTGCAGTCGCAGTTAATTAAGCGGTCAAAGGCAAGGGTCCCATGGGACAGGCGGAGTTTGGGAACCAGTGGTCTGCAGTGTAACTGAACTTCTTATAGGCTGCTGTCATCATCTAAGCTCCAGTCTGATTGGTTGGATAGCACACCTCCATATGTTTGGAGCTGTATTATTTCAATGACATCGCGAAATGATCAGCAACACAGTTTTTACAGCATATGACTCAATTGTTTTTAATCAATTAAGCGATTAGGCAGAGCACCACAATAATGCTTCATGTCAAGTATATCAATATGTCTAAGTTTTCCTTCCCTGAACACCAGTGAAGGCTTAAAGTTGTAAGAGGTTTTTAGTAGTCCATCTGATTTTTAGAGCTAGGTAAATGTAGGTTATCAATGTCGTTTTTTCCCCCCCATGCTTAAGCATTTAAATCGATTTCCTTCCATAAGTGATCCTCATAATCCGTGTCTCCAACAAAGTTAACATTCTGCAGATGTGCGTTAGAGTTACACATACTTTTTCATCACCCCCTCTGAGGTTGTTATCCAATGTGACTACTTTGATTCTTAGTCATTTCAGTCCACCTCGTTAACAGCAAGGAGTATTCCACTGAGCTTTGGCACGGGCATAAATTTTGGAAGTTGTGTGTGTGTGTGTCCGGGAATTTTGTGTGTTCGCAGTCTATGCCAAAAAAAGAGTTTTTAAAGGTTTGGTGTCTTATTAAAGAAATACTATGTTTTGCATGCTATCGTGTTGATGAACGTTTATGGCGTACAGATACAAATGTGTGTGTTTATGTAACCACTGCTTCGTCATGCGAGAGGCAGCTTGCAAACCTCGTGTCCTGAGAAGAAAGGTGGCTTCAGCACTCGGTTTTGGGGAATGAGGCTCTAAGTTCATCGCTCTGTCCACGTCACCTGCAGCAAAGCACAACATTCCCCAACAGACACACCTCCTCCATACTCTTTCCACGGCCGCTGCATTTTCCTGTGCTCTGCCACATTATTTAAAATAGACCTCGATCTTCGATGTGCTTTTTTGGAATGTATTTCAACTCTGCATTACTTCAGCACAGTGTTTTTGGTTTGTAGAGGAATCATATGTCCATAAAATCAATGGCAATTGGAGTTTGTGCAGTAAGTAAACTCCCCCCTGAAGTGCTCTGTGCCACCCCAGATGGTTTTGGATCCTGTGCCGTGAATCTGAGTGTCTGTCTCTTGGACTTTTGTATGGTTTTCCCCCAAACTTTCTGTACAACTTCATGTCATTCCCGAAAATGGGTTGATGCTTCCACAAATGACGTTTTTTTAATAGTGTTTGTGAATATTATCAATCCGTTTTGCTTGTCATTTACAAATTTCCAATTGATTTAATAACTAATTCATAAAATTGACAATACCACTTTTCAATAAGGCTCCCTTTTGTCACGTGTAAATGGTAGTAACTCATTAATACAAAGAAAACTGTTATAACCTGTTTGAAATAGTCTATTAATTTACGAAGTGTTACAACCTAATTAATAACCAGATTATAAACCATTCATAAACCTTTTATATGGTTAGTCTTATTGTAAAGTGGCACCTAACTGACTTTAAATTAGTGACGCATCGATGTGGAAATTTTGTCCGATTCCGAGGTTATTATTAAACTTCACCAATAAGCAAAGTAAACAGCATTAGAGCTAAATGCAATTAATATAATGGTAGATGCACTGGTCAGTCAGCTGTTTTTCCTCATTCACCACTTGGACGTAGGGTCCAGCCCCCCCACCACCGGGTTCCTGAAGTTTAAATTTGCTGGGGGGTGGACATCGATTGCGTGGTCCGATAGAAAAACATGGAGCAAATTCCTTCCTATACTTCTTCAACACAGGACACAGTATTTTATTATATGGGACAATCACATAAAATATGCTCTGCTACTTAAGGGCCTCAACGTCCCCCTGAAAGGCCTACGAGATGTTTTTAATTCTTTCTTAAATCTGGCCAGTAACATCATTGTGCTAATCAGCAGTATAAAATAAAAATATGTTATCAGAACTGGCTAAATATCTGTGCACTACTACTATTTTACAGTAATATTACTGAAAAATAAAGCATCTTGTGACAAGGATCGTTTTTTTTCCGCGAAGACGAGTGGGAACACATCAGTGTTGTCGTCCCTTAGAGGTGGACAGCAGGCTGGGAAGTGAAATTCGACTAAGCATTTCCATTGCAGTACTTATCTGCCACAGTAAATAACTTCTCCTTTGTGTTTACTTAAAACTTCACCACAGCCTAATATGGTGAAACGTCCAGTCCTCTGCCCACAGTTACAAAAGCGGTGGGGACATCGCGCCCCCCCCCCCCACACCAAGTGATTTATTTCCCCATCGGACCCTGCCTTCGCTTATCGTCGGTGGCGTGAAGGTCTGGTCAGACCTCTCATTTAACCCCAAATGGAACCTTTGTCAGCGGATGAATGTAATTATGAGATTTCAAAGGCTTGACGCAATCACCTTGTATTCATTTGCATGTCCTTTGACTTACATTGATAAGTTGGTTGTGATTCATAGGGTAGTGTTATATATATTTGTACTGTAGTGTTTTTTTATTTATGGGAGGATTATAATTTGGGAGGAGTGTTTGTTTTTTTTTTTGGACGATTTATGCACAGCTATATATAGGTAAACAAAAGGTTTAAAATCAGCAGTGATGTGGCAGGATTGCAGCTTTCAGAGAAACTGGTTTACTCAAGCTGTAAAATATTTCTGTGGAAATACATTAATGCGTACTGATTTTAAGGTTCACACCTCAGTTTTGAGATTAATTCTGCTGAAGTACATTTGTCTGTGTTGTATGGAAGGACTTCAGACCTGACAGTCGCATGTGGCGTCTCTCTTGTGCTCCTCTTCTCGCGGTAGTCTGTCATACGTTTTTTGCGTGCCGCTTCAAATAATTCTGTCCCTCGATTCAGCGTGACACAAAGCACAAAAGCCCTGTCACCATCTCCCATATTCAGCCTAGCTGGCCTATTGTGTGCTCTTCAGATCTGTCAGGGTCACTTTTTTGCAGTCGTCGGTGTTTAACCGGTCTGGGGGAGGGGATCATTTTTGGATAGAGCATGAGAAGAACTAGGGAATAAAGCAGAGAATCTTGCAGCCCTTGAGTCGTCCCTGTTGCTAAGATGTGACTGCTAGGTGCCAAACTTCATTGTTCCTCGCTTCAGGTTTGGCGAAAGCTTTGTCTGTCTTTCAGATGTGCGTAACTGTGAAATGGAATGTCCAAAAATGTGCGTGCTCACCAGCCTATCCCAGCCCGAGATTCCTCGGGTGCACAAGCCCACGTTAGAGCGCATCACCACACCCCTTTCCGAGTGGCTTAGCACACTTCCGCCTTCGCCTATCACTGCCTCCCATTGGCCTCAACTTCTGAATGTAAGAGCCAGGGGGGGTGAGAGGACCGTCTGTGAAGCCGGTGGAGATACAAAGACCATCATAAACCCTCAAGCTCCTGATCGTCGGCCTGTCTGTAGTATATCCGCAATTGCATGGCGTTAACAACTCCCCCTTTCAGACTCATGAAGAATGCAAAACATTACCAGGAGAGGGCACCATTGCACTGAAGTACGAATGTCTTACAATAAAAAAGCTGCAGGCTGTTCAAACTCTACACAGTAATAAATTATTGGTCAAAAGGTTTTAAGCAGGTTGTGTCTTGCCCTGGGAAAATGCGAGAATGCATGCTTAGCGGGTGAGGACAGGTAAATCTATCTTTTCTAAAGTCAGAAGATTTTGTAGTGTCCTGAAAAACAGAAAATGATGGTTTCATCTCTTCATGTTGAAATTATAGTGTGTGTCACTCCGGTGAATGTTGTGACAAATCATTCAGGGCTTCTTGCTTACAGGCTTTTAACTCATTTCTTGTAGCGTGCCAATGAAGAATGTCGGGTCATTGTATGTAGACCATTAAAAAGCTTATCCTTATAGATTAGGGGTGTTAATTGTTGGCCCCAAGGCGATTCAGTTCTGGATATTGAGGGAATGATTCCATGCATCGTAAATCTTGAATTTGTATCACAGTCAGATTCGATTTATCGGTTATTTGATTATTTTGCCGACTGAAATTCAAATCTTTTTAATTTTACTGAAAAAAAAATTCCCAGATATTGCCATGGGAACTTACACACTATTGAAGGAGTACAAAGAGAGTGCAATCTCATAGCAATGTTATTAAACAGGGAGAACCAGCCAGTGTAGGGTTGTGAAAAGGCCAACAGCTGAATTGTGCAGATATAAACAAACACATTAAAGGGAGGCCTGTTTTATTCTGGGTTGCTGGTTCATGTTCTTGACATAACATTTTTTGTTCTGTGGAAAACAAAATATCAACCTACGGGCCAGATTTCATCATAAACTATAAACATGTCGCGGGCTGGTACTTTGAGGCCTCTGCTGTGTGGTGAATGAGCAGATAATGAGGTCATCCTCCACTCTGGAAAATGGCCGATCGTGCAATCCAGTCACTTTCATCTTTTTTGTAGTTATGTCTAACTCTGGTGCTGCTAACTTTGAATACTGATGAAGTTGAAAAATCGACCAAGATCGACACATTGGACTAATGTCAATATCTTGATTTTTTTTTTAACGAATATCGACCTATAATGATATGTTAACCAGTGTTTTGTATATCACAGAGCCTAACGTCGCTTTTTTCCTAGTCTTGACCTTCGCTACATTTTCCAGGAAAAAGAACAACACGACAGAGAGGCATTTCTGAAACGCATCGCAACATAAGGTTATCTTTAGATAGATGCAAAATAGGACGAGTTTCCCCAAAGTGTGGTAGCACAAAGATAATCATCTTAGCACTTCCTTTATGAATATTAATGACCATTCCCCTGCCGTCCTACATTTCGGACAATCGCATGCTGGTGCTCGTACTGCAGCACGTGAAAGCGGGAGGGTACAACCCGGAAGTAGGAGTCTTTAGCTTCAAGGGGGGATTTTGCCTCCAAAAATTAATTCTGCCATAAACAGATCAATGCAGTTGAATTTCCACTTTACTAATCGATTCATCGTGATGTGTTGATGCATCTTCACTCCAGTTATAGTTTAATTAACCATCGTCATGTCTGACCACCGAAATGACAGAAAAGTCTTGACTTGTCTTACCCTGCATGTTTCGGAGTGAACATGGCGGTGGTAGCTTCTGCTTATGAGGAGGAACGTGAAGCATCGTTCAGTGAAAGTGAAACTGTCTCGCTGTGTGAGTCCCGTAATGTGCAGAAGCTCCACCCACAGCTTGATGGAGCCCTTCAGTGCAGGGGAATGTTAATTTCCCTTTGCACCTTACTGTAATGGCCTCTTGTTTTACTTTGCTTATGTGGTCAGTATTTTTGTTGTTGTTTAGAGTGATATCATTTCCTTTGAGGAAGCAGTTTGTGTCCTCTCTAGATGCGGAGGCCTCGCCCAGCAAAGTGGGATGGGGGGGGGTTCGCGTGCAACGCGCCAGGCGGCAAACAGGAAGTGACACACACCCTGCCTAGTTGCACTTCACAGAGAAGCGCTTCAACGCTCCCTCCCCCCACAAGCCACCAGACACGATTGATCGCGACATGGCTCAGGGCAAGGAACAGCACGGGCGCATCAGCCTGCACCTGCTGGACGGCCTGGCCAACCGCCTGCTCCACAAATCCCGCAAGAGTTCCCAAGAGCAGAAGGGAGAGGGCCCCCAAGTGTCGGAGTTCGCCCTGCACCATGACCGGCTGAGTAAGTGTGTGTGAATGGAGGGCGGGAGCTCGATAGAGGCCAGGAAGCCAGGCCACGGAGCTTTTCGAAAACAAACGCTTCTCTACGGTATTTAGGGTCATTCTCTGGCAGGGATTCTCCACAGATCCATAAGTCTGAATCCGACTGAAAGGTTTACCATTAACAAATGAAGAACAAGGTTTTTAGGGTATTTTGGTGCGAAAGTGTAACTTGTAGAATGGACGGCAAAAATACTTAAAAACAAAAAATAAATAAGCAGAGTGTGATACTTTATTCATCCTTGTGGGAAAACCGTCTTTTCACTCATCCAGTCTTGCTTCCTATGAGACATAGAGACACACACATACAGGGGAGAGAAAGCATCCGACCCTGGGTTTGAATTAAGTGACTTTACTGGTTGCTTGTGATTGGTGCTCGTAGAGCGTTTTTTTTTTGGCTGCTTGTTTGTATGTGACTTGAGGTTTGAACCCCACGGAATGAGTAGGGGGGTCACTGTGAGCAGCACCTCCTAAAATTAGGACACCGAAGAAGTTGTGGGGCGATGCTGACAATTTAGGAAGTGTCTGAAGACCCATCAGGCAGCCGTGATTTGTCGGGTTGGGACGTGAGCGTAGTCTCACACCTTGTGAATGAGAGAGGGCAGAAGAGAATGGCCAAAATGACTCAAAAAAAAAAAAAGCTCACTAGACCACAAGTAAAAGAATAGCAGATTAATGCAGCAAGCGTCTGTAGAGGAGCTTCCCAGAATGCACTGCTCAGGTCTGGTGGAAAAGCGGGTCCTACCTGGTACTAGCCAGATCACCGAGCGTATTTTGGGAGTTTTGTGGCTTTTCTAATATCAAACATATAAAAACTGCCAGAATCCCACTCTGGGTATTCTCTGTCTTATACAAAATTGCTTAAAAAAGAGAAATTTGTCAGCATCCCTTGGTAAGAAGTAGCCTCCCTCTGCTGTAGTGCTTCTCAACCCAGTCCTCGGGAACAACAGACAGTTCGCGTTTTTGCCCCCTCCCAGCACCCTGCCTGACAGTTCGCGTTTTTGCCCCCTCCCAGCACCCTGCCTGACAGTTCGCGTTTTTGCTCCCTCCCAGCACCCTGCTAGACAGTTTGCGTTTTTGCTCCCTCCCAGCACCCTGCCAGACAGTTCACGTTTTTGCTCCCTCCCAGCACCCTGCCAGACAGTTCACGTTTTTGCTCCATGTCTATTTTTAATACAAAGAATCTAGCCTCGCTCAGTTTAGAACCCATTGAATTAACATATTTTCCCGGTAGTGCTTAGAAATGTCTGCCTGGGAGAGAGTGTGCTTTTCGAGCAGGCCCCCTCGCAGCCTGGAGTCAAATGCTGATGTTGTTCCCATGGCGACGGGCTATGCTTGATCTAATTGTGAGGACTTTTGCATCATGATGCGGCTGCATCCCCTATGTGTCTGTGGCTTTACTGGCATCCTGAAAATCGAAGATTTCCGTTTAAAATACAAGTGTAGATGCCTTTATTCGCACTTAAAATGTAATTTTGTCTTAATGTGTGTCGCTTTGCTTTATCACAATGAATGGTAAGTGAAATAATGCTTACAGATATCTGAGTGTGTGTGATGGTCTGCGTTTAAAAGACGGCCGTTTTTCGAAAGGCGCCTTTCTGTGCATCAGAGAGCTGCATGATGCAGTTAAAAAGTTCCGCTTATTCGGGGAAAAAATCATATGATTTAGAGAGGAGTCTTAAATCGGCAGTGCTGCTTATCTGATGTGAAACGTTTGTTCTGTTATCTACTGTCTTTGCAGGTTAGATTTTATGGCATTTAGAAAAGCATTTAGCTTTGCTGTTTGGGGAAACTCTGAACTTATTACCTCAATGGAGAGTGTGTGTACTTGTCCCCAGTAGTGAATCAACAGTCTCGTTTAAAAATATCGATACATGTGAATATCATGGTATTATGTTTCGTAATATTGTATAAATTCTCAAACACCTCATTGGTTATTAATGAATAGTTTTCATGCAGAGATTTGCGGCAGACAGTGGTTTAATTTTATGTTGTGTTTAATCTCCTGGCTGCTAGACAGACAGACGGCATATTTCTTTGCCATTTGATTCTTGATTCTTGCACTCCAGCGTAACGACCCAAACCGAGACAGGAAGTAGTGCACTGCTACCACCGATGGCTGTTTAGAAAAGAACCAGACCTACTCCCACGCCACACACAGCTTCATAGAGGCTCATTTTAGCTCGCACAATGCAGAAGACACTGAGAGCCATGCCGTTTGCAAGGACTGGCATACTGTGAACCTTTAAAGCAAGATCTAAAAATATGTACTGTCTGTAAAAGTATGTAATGTTGTCTGTTTATAATCATTATTTATTTAAAATAGAAATTGATATAGTCAAATGTTAATCCCTTTGCTCAAATTACACAAAAAGTAGTGCTTTGATGTTGGATGTTACAGGGACTGTGGTAAATGTAAAAGCATATCCTACTGTTCTAGTTTCATTAAAAAAACAACATTTTTTCTGGGATTTTCTGCATATGATGGTGAGTCCTTTGTACTATGACGGTGTTCCTAAAACAAAAAAAAAATAGCTAAATTGGCTTGTTTATTGTCACAATTTGTTGTAATATAGCCCCTGTATCATGATAGGTATCGTACCGCCGGATTCTTGATAATATGCAGTGCTACTGTTCAAGCTGTTCCCCACACATTTGATATCCATTAACCTATGAGCAAACAGCTTAGGAAAGTGGAAGGATGTTTGGGTGGATGGAATTTATGTATGTTTATGATGTCTGTGTGTACAGTGCAGTTGCAGGAATTAGACCCATCTGCAGAGGAATCATATCGGACGCGTACCTTGGGGAGTGTGTAGAGGGAGCCCTGCATGTTTGTGTTGCTTGTATTGTCTGAATGCCATCGTAAGGTGAACGGTTTCTGAAATAAGCCCTGCTGTATGTGTCGCGGATACCATGTTACCCGTGGTGACCTGAGCAGTGCGCTGAGCAGGCCCCGGCAGCCATGTTTTTAGTGCTGCTCCGAAGGGGAAATTCCAGCCAGCAGCAGAGGCCGAGTTATCGTCACGCCACCGCCAGCCGTCCGCCGCTCTGCTGCTGCTGAATCTCTGGCCTGAGGTTTCCGTTCCTGCACAGCAATTTGTGGTCTGGCTGCACTGCATAGGTGATGCACTGCATTAGTGGTGCCCCCCCACGTCGCTCCTGCAGACGACGTGACATCAGAGAAGTCGTGCTGTATCGCTAACATGCTGTTAACGTGCTTGTTTCACCCTGTTTATTTGAAGGTAACTAATTGCCCGTTTTGGCCCATACTGTCGTCAGCCATCATCAAGACCTGACAATTTGCTTGGAAAACCTATTACTTGGAGCGTGTCTTCCATTGTGATGCAGTACGGTCTATCTTGTATTAGAGATTTTTTTTTTACGTCCTGTTCATGTCAGGTTTTATATCTGCTTGGCCTGGGTGAGATGCAGAATGATGCAATATTCCAAGTATTAGTTCTTTATTCATTCTGTTAAATGCTTGGTAAACACAGAAATCTGTTCAGGTCCTACAGCAAGCAGCCTGGTCTGTTCTGCTCTGTTGAAAGTTCTGTTTCAAATGCTTTTAAAATGTTTTAAAGTGTTTTTGTTTCTAATTTACATAAATGATATAGATACCAATATATACAGTAAACTGGTGAAATTTGCAGATGACACCAAG
>JAODJX010000047.1:15492895-15505980 GCA_026776945.1 Isichthys henryi | reverse complement strand
GTCTTCCTGATAACGTAGTGCAAGCTGAATCCTTGGGTTCCTTTAAATCAGAGTTAGATAAGATTTTAACAACTCTGCACTATTAGTGAAGTTCTTCCCAAGCGAGCTTGATGGGCCGAATGGCCTCCTCTCGTTTGTATAGTTCTTATGTTCTTATGTCTACGGTAACAGGCTTCAGTCGGTCCCACCTCCTCCTCCAGTGATTTGGTCTGTTTTTTATGAAAGGGAATCCGGTTGTTTTCTGCGGTGAAGGTTTCCCTAGAGCTTTGTTTTCATTGTGGCTTTTCTGTTTCAAACGGACAATATAAAAAACGTCCCATAGTAGATTTGCTGTTTTTTTATAATAATCATTAAGTCACACAGCCTAAAATCTCAGCTGTCAGCCATTTTGGCCCATTTTCCTCTCTGGGATGCTAACATGATGGGTTTGTTCTAAGCGAATGGTGACCAAGTGTAGGCCAGTGTTTCCCAACCCGGTTCTTTGGGACCCCCATGCGGTCCATGTCCAGGAGCTGATAGGAGGAAGCAGGAGGGTCCCCCGAGGGTTGGGTTGGGGAAACATTGGCCTACACTTGGTCACCATTCGCTGTCTTTCTGTCGTACTGCTTTTGTCATGTAGAAGTTGCGTTCTCCTCATTGGTGGTATTTGGGTATTTGGATAACGGTCAGTCTGTTCAAACCAGTCGTCTCCTCCATCTTTTTCCCTGTTGGTCTGATAGACACTAACTGTCATTGCCTCTAATCCACTTTGTATTTTTGATGTGCTTGTTGTAAATACATGAACTTTCTCTTTCTCTCTCCCCCTTTCTCTCTCCCTCTCCTCATCCTCCCATCCTTGTGGGTGTTCCTGCAAATCCTTGGTGATCTGTAGAGACCTTTGGTATGCTTTTTCTTCAACAAGATGTCCGCAAATCACAGAAACAGCCAGCCTCCCTACGTCACTGTTAATTAGACATTTTATCGGCTGTGCACCCTGAGTCATTCTTCTTTTTAATTGGATACTTAAGCATGTAGAAACAATGCAAGCCTCATGCCAGCCCTTGACTGGCTTTGCGCCGGAGTTTCTGTGATTATGGCCGTCCCCTCCTGTCTGTCGGCTGTGGTCTCCATCATCTAGTTTGTCTGTGCCTTTAGTCATAACTGCGTGCTTTCACTCCATAAAGAAATGATTTTGAAAAGAGATTAACATCTAGAAGTGATGCGTGACAGTTCCTGAATCTGACTCTTAATTATCGCTGTTCTGCTTTTTAAAAAGTGAATGCTTTATCTGAGAATCATAAGGATCTTGCATCACTTCTCAGATTGCCTGCCGTTGAGTTTTTAATGTATGATTTTGTAAAGATTCTAGATTATTGAAAAAATAGGAATACATATTCATTTTCATATTGTTAACTAAATACTAATTTTTCTGTAGTTGCTTAAAATTTTAATTTTGACTGCAGAATTGACCATTCTTCCCTAACTGAGAGAAGTCAGCCTGTTGAAGTTGACAGTTTCTGTGTCTAACTAATTTGTTTATGCTCCCCCCACAGTGAAAGAGTTCTTAGCCAAAGCTAAAGAAGACTTCTTACGGAAATGGGAATGTCCTCCACAGGTACAGAAGCCCGAGGCTGTTTGATCACCGGCAACCGTGTGCTGGATTATTAAGGGAGCACTTTTACTAGCAGGGCCAACTGAGAATGTCAAACAGAATATGCTTTCGACAATAACAGCACTAAAACAGTTTGATTTTTAAAGCCTTGGCTTGCATTAATGTTCTTTAATGGGTGTTTAAGTTTAAATTTATTAGTAGGTGTGGGTTTGAATTCAGGTTCTGGATCTGGATGGAGCTCGATCCAGCAACTCCAGTTATAAATGGCTGGCATTTCCCTCCTTAGAGCACAACGGGCCTAGATGACTTTGAAAGGCTAAAGACACTGGGCACTGGCTCATTTGGGAGAGTTATGTTGGTAAAACATAGAGGCACAGAGCAGTACTACGCGATGAAGATTCTGGACAAGCAGAAGGTAGGTGAATGTCACAAATTACATACTGCCTATACCCTCCATCGCCCCCTGCAGGATGTTTAAGGAAATGTATATTAAAATAAACGTGTTCGATAAGCAGTGGATTTTCTCATTTTCAGAATTATTTACGTTTTGGGGCAGATGTTTTGTGCGATGGAGGATTTAGCCATTTAATTTCAAAGATGTTTGTGGATTCGTGTTATTTTCTCTGTAACCCATGCACTTCTCTCCATAGGCAGCCCTTAATATATCAAAGTTTGTTGATTCTGTTGACTGTCGATAGAAAACAATCTTTTATAAGTGTGTCATGGTCCAAAATTATTATTGTGTGTTATGCAAGTTTCTTTTTTTTTTTTTTTTAAAGGCTATTCTTACGTTTATGTAGTTGTTATATTAAATGATTATATTACATTGCCTTGACGCTGTATGGGGACAGTTCAGGGACCTCGTGTCCTCTGGCGAGCCGCCGCCCCTCGCTGACCACTGCCCCGACTCTCCTGGTTCAGGTGGTGAAGCTGAAGCAGATCGAGCACACGCTAAACGAGAAGCGGATATTGCAGGCGGTGTCCTTTCCCTTCCTCGTGAAGCTGGAATACGCCTTCAAGGTGAGGCTGGTGCCGCGTGGGAATCTCCGCTTGTCAGTCCGACAGGCCGTTTAACTGCTTGTAAAGGTCAGAGCGAGCGCTTCCTCTTATCATGCTGTCGTCCTTCATTCCAGGACAACTCCAATTTATACATGGTGATGGAGTATGTTCCGGGTGGAGAAATGTTTTCACATCTCAGACGGATCGGCAGGTTCAGGTGGGTTCCGAGAGTGGGCAGTAGTTCTCATTCTTGCCTAGATGCTCTGGACTATAGGCTGAGGTGCCCCTCGCCTGTGTCTAACTGTGTGTTCACTACCTCCCACAGCGAACCTCACGCACGCTTCTATGCTGCTCAGATAGTCCTGACTTTTGAGTACCTCCATTCACTCGACCTTATCTACAGAGATCTGAAACCCGAAAACCTTTTAATTGATCAGCATGGCTACATCCAGGTCGGTGATGCCTTCCCAGCAGGCTCAGCCCCTTTTAAACTACTGTCGTGAGGTTTTGAGGCTTGTTGTTTAAAATTCGGTCCTGCTTCTACACGCCCTTCACATAGGGTGCATTTGCTACCATCTCATGTAATTAATCTTAACTTCTTATTTCAGGTGACAGACTTTGGTTTTGCCAAAAGAGTAAAAGGCAGAACTTGGACGTTGTGTGGAACCCCAGAGTACCTGGCACCAGAAATCATTCTCAGCAAGGTGTGTGACTCTCACCACATCTGTGTCGCTGGTGTGTGGACATAAAATTACTAAACGCCTCCAACCGGACCCTCAGCACAGGGGTGTCTTCAGCCCTTCTGGGTCATGACTTGGGAAATGTCTTTGTGTAGGGCTACAACAAGGCTGTGGACTGGTGGGCCTTGGGGGTTCTGATCTACGAAATGGCAGCTGGCTACCCGCCCTTCTTTGCAGACCAGCCTATCCAGATCTACGAGAAAATAGTGTCTGGCAAGGTATGGAGATCTTCAGGAAGTGCTACCAGCACCAGAGATCCTCTGGTTCCTTTCTGTTCAGAGAGAAGCTGGTGCCCCAAGCCGATCACTGGTGTCCCAAGACATCTTGATGAACAGAAACTAGTTTATCGTGACTCCCGATAAGACATCGCAGTTCAAGTCAGCTTCTGCACCTGAATTTGTGTATAGCAGCCTCCTGAATGAGGGTCTTAACCTAATGGTGATACACTTCTGTTAATCTCCTAATCAACAGCATTCCTTCACACAGGTTAAAAATCACTACCTGTCTCTTTAAATGAAGTGCGTGTATTAAAACGTATCCATCAGTGATTAGTCTGTGCCGTTCCAACCATTCCTCCGCAGGTACGATTCCCGTCTCACTTCAGCTCAGACTTGAAAGACCTTTTGAGGAATCTGCTCCAGGTTGACCTGACCAAGCGGTACGGAAATCTGAAGAACGGCGTGAATGACATTAAAAACCACAAGTGGTTCGCCACAACAGACTGGATTGCCATTTATGAGAGAAAGGTAAGGATTCACCCTTTGTTGGAGAAACAGGCTGTATTAGTTGTCAGAGTTTAGGTTGGGATTACTAGGGTGCCAGATATCTGGGTACTAGATCACAGGCAGATAATGAAAAATGAAGTTGTTTTGTGCAAAGGGGAGCCGGACAGCTTAGATCTGTCATAAACCCTCTAGCCTGCATCTCCTCTTTGATCCTCTGCTTCCTGCGATTTCTTTCTGCTCATAGGTGGAGGCTCCTTTCATACCAAAGTGCAGAGGTGCGGGAGATACAAGCAACTTCGACGACTACGAAGAGGAGGACATCCGCGTGTCTATTACAGAGAAATGCACGAAGGAGTTTCTGGAGTTTTAGAGTGAGCGTGAGGTCACATCACATCAGGGCTCAGACATTGGGATCATTGCACTCAGCTAAGAGCTTGGGATTGGAACTGAGATCATCCGGTTTGTTCAAACAAATACCTAGTTCCTTCATTCCAGTATGTGATGGAGGTCCTTATTGCCATGACCCATAATGTGTAGTTAGCACTGACATATACCGGCACATTTAAGCAGAAACACTCCCCGTTTTCAAACCGTTGTACTTGTCCTGAATGTTGTTTTGCCCCTTGTTTAAAGAAGTGGTATTTTACAGGTCAAAAAAATTATCAGCTAGGAAGGAGTAAACAGACAAGTGATCGTCCCTGGGGGTGTCGCATTTGGTGTGTAATTTGGGTTCAATTCGAAGATACGTGTTGCTTCTAGTTCTTTCCAGCAGAAATTTGTCTGTTACGTGTCTGGGGAATTTTAAAACCAAGAGCAAATCCTATCTCGGCTGAAATGAGAATCTCGATGACTTTCACAAGTTAGAGTTGCCTGTTCTTTGTGCACATGTCTATCAAACAGATAGCATCTAAAACGCCGTGTGTGTGTTCAGAGAATGACCAAAAATAGATATTGAGAGTATGGCAAGGGGATAATGACCTTCGGTGTCATAGAAACCCGGTACCACTGACCCACAGACGTTCTTTGTTTGGTCCGAATTCGGGCCTTTGTACAGCTCGCTACTATGGACAGTAGCAAGAAACAGGAAACGGTAAGCAGTAGATAGGTCATCGTACCATTTGTAGCAGTGTTTCCAAGTATATCGACTCATAAATAGCTAATTTTATATTTGAGTTCCTTAATCCAGGTATGAAAGTAATATAGTCATTTACAGGATGGTACATTTGACGACTAAACGTTGAGGTGCGACAAAACGTGGACTCTCAGACTTTAGCCTTTGACATCACTGTATATCTCCACCATATGCTCCCACCCAAACGGAAATGGCCAATTCACTTGCTCTGTAGCTATAAGGTCCGGGGGGAGGAAGGGTCCAGCCTAGTTTGCCTGTGGAACAGTCCTGGTCAACCTGCTTTGGGCCAGCGTGCGATATCTGTTTCGTCATGAGTTTCTACCGCTTAAGCCGTTTTGCAACATTCTCAGATGAGATTGTAAAACTGCCATATTCCCAAGATGTCCATCTTTACGTGCGTGTTTCCAAATTGGTTTATTTCGTTCTCGCAGCGATGTAGTTCAGCGGCTGGGCATCGTGTACGTTAAACACTTGATCAAGTTGCTTTCAAGCACCGACTAAAAAGAGTTGACAGATCCTACGTTTGCCAGCTTTTTGTCTCTCTCTTCTGTGTTCGACTCATTTCATACGGCACATTTTGCATTGTTTCTGATATTTGTTTTTATTTATACATATTAGAGAAAGATGCTGTCTAATAAATTTTATTTTTAAACTGTTAAGACGGGATAGTTTTGCTTACTTCTGAAGATTTCTCTGCTCACGTGTATGAAATACTACCCATGTGAAAATACTTGCCTCCATATATATATATATATATATATATATATAGCAACTATATTTGTTGGTGTGTCAGTTGGTATGAATCCTTTTACAGCCCTTATGTAAGCTACATGACACCCCTCACTGAAATATCTATATTTTTAAATTCACATTTATAGCTGTTTCACAAAAACATTATGGGCTCCACTGTCAATTCTATGTTTTTGATTTAATGTTTTGCACATCATCTGAAAGGCTGGTGGCAGTTTTTGTTTTTCTTTTTTGTATTATTTGACCACCCCCATTTTTTTCTGTGTTCAAGGGAAGTACAAGATACTTTGCTGTAGCAGAATATGTAACAAATGGTCTGTGTGTGCGTGTGTGTGCGCGCGCGTGTGTTATATAAAAATACCTATATCACATTAATAAAAGAACAGAAAATTCTTTGTATGAAAATATTAATCTTTTGTATTTCATTTAGACTAAACATGCTGTTGTATGCAAGCTGTATGCGATAATCTATGGTAAATTTGTCGTTTATGAACGTAAAAGATTTTAATAAATGCTGGAGATCACATTTATCATTGGTATTGAGAATTTTAGCTAATGTTCAAATGTTCAAGAGTGTCTGGGGTATCAGGGAAGTCCAGGGCATCCTCTTGTCACTCATCAACCCCCAGGGCTGTGTCTCCTGGGCACTTTAGTATGTTTACACGGACCATCTCGGTAGGTAGCGTCTGTCCCCGTATGCTTTACAGACGATGTGGTGTCTGAGGTCTTTAACGAAATGGCAGGATATCCTTGATATTTCTAGGTAGGTAAATTTAGTTCTCAGGATCAATAATGAAATTTCTCATCCCCGACCCATAATGTTGCACAGAATGCTAGCTACTTCACAAATCATTTTGTACCCGAATCTTCCTTTTCAAATGCTAGAGATTAAACAAAAATAAATGCATACTCTCAATTTAGGAAGCTCCCACCCGCCAGCCGGAGGACTGCAAGCTGTGAGCTGTCGACCAGTTTCAGAAGCTGACTAATTAGGAATGGAAGCAGTATGAATTACTAATGAAGGTTGCTTGGCAGACATGTTTATCCAGTTTCATACCAAGTCGTGAGAAAACGGTCATCATATCGGTAAAAAAAGGAGTATCTCGTGTGGAGGCGGGTACTACATGTGTGGCTCTTCAAAATCCTGTATATGCAATCTGCTGATTAATAAGGTCTCCGCTTAATGTCAGGGAGACTTTTTTGCCATTATATACGACCGTCATTTCAACTACAGATTGTTAGTTGATCTTTCAGTGTAAATCCAGTGGGCAAAATGTGTGTTTTTCATCCCCATTTTATTTTCAAAGAATCAACTGTCTTGTATGAAATGTTCAGACCTAATTACCAACTTAAAACAACTAGTATCGGAGAACACCAAGGGATGTCAAAGTTAACATTATGTTTAACGATATGAATCTTATTATATATGCAGTATATCTGTGCACTGATGGCATGTGTACGTTGCAGAATAAAGACAACTTACATGAAACTGAAAGAAAATAAAGAAATATTACATGAGACAGCGATAACCCTCTGTTATCGGTCTGTGTTCATGTACTTATTTTGACGCCCCTTATATCTATGTCAATCTTACTGCTTGCTGAAACTCCCTTTTCTAGGGTCTGAGTCCGCCGTCGTCCACCGTTCGGGTTTTCCGTTCCGGTTGAACCGTTTCTCCAGAGCCAGGCTTTTTCACGCCATCAAGTGGGAGGTGAAAGACTCCACCTCCCAGAGTCCCCTGCGAGCGAACGGCAGCAACCGATTGGCCAAGGCCGTCAATTTCGCTGGGAACCGTGGCCGTGAATGTAGTCCAGGGAAGGAAGCTGCTCGCAAAATCTGGCTAACGAGCCAGCTGCACAAATTACAAAATAAGGTAAGCGCCTTTGTTTTGCGGCTTGAAAAAGTGCCGGCTGACTAGTTTAATTTCGGGTCGGGGCGATCCAGGAAGTTCCCCCTCCGCCTTGTCGGCGATCTGTTGGTTTATTCGTGCATTTGCAGCATCCAGCTAGCTAAATGTCACATTCTAGGCAGATGGCTTTGGTGTAGCCCATGCTGGTGTTTAAAATGAAATAAAACGGCGGCGTTAACAAACGTGCGCATTTCGGGCTGTCAAAATAGGTTAGACAGTACTTTTAATGCGTCTAATTATTCACACGACGATTTGAGTCTATGCCGAGTCTCCGCGATTTTACAGAAATAACACAATTATTTGCGAGTGTAAATAGTACTAGGTGTATTAATAGAAAATCACCAGACTCTTGCTCAGTTTTAAAAATAATTAATTCAGTTTATTTAAGAAGACATCTATTGCTTTTTTGTTCTCCCCACAATGACGTGTACAGCGAAGATCTCTTTTGGATGTTATAACAGTTAGACACAGTTAGAAAACAGTGTCAGGCGCACTAAGCTTGAATTTCGTGAGGATGATCTTGTTTGACATGTTTTTGTAATATAAGGTCGCTAAATCGAGTGCTTTTCCACGGCAGGCCAATGTGACACACAACCCTGATTTATCTGTGTTTTTTATATTTTTATATATATTTTATTTTGTTACTGTGTTAAAAGCTGAACATTATCGCGTTTGTTTAAATTGACTGAAGGATCTGTTTAATCGAAAATTGTGTTATACTTAGTTTTGTTTCTCAAAATATAGCTGATTTTAAATACGACAGTCCCGTGCTATTACAAAGGGTAACAACTTGAATGAGAGTTGAAAGAGAATGTTACGTTTAAGTCCTGTTACTTTGTGGGAACATTTATGGATGCATTTGTAAAGGTTTGATTTCATGATATTTAGCATGAGCGCTTGCTAAAGGTGTTAGTCCATCAATGTATTTTTCCGCTTCTGCAGCAACGGGTTGCAGTTTTTCATTAAATGGGTCATATATTTGTCTGGGCTCTCAGTCGTAAACAGCCCAGTGACTCCCTTACTTATGCATGGGGATATACGGTGAGTTATAGGCAGAGTATGATAAAGGACCCAGAATTACACAAGACAGAAATAAAGTCGTAAAAATAACCACTTTAGTTAAAAAAATAACACATTTTCGCTGTCTTGTTCAAGTGAAAAGACAGTGACCCGTTTATGTGTCTCTGTGTGCGTGAGATAGAAAGTGAGTGTGTTAAGAAGAAGAGATTATTTTTATTATTTTTTGGCTGTTGAATACAGGGGCGAATTAAGTGCCCAGCCTGAATTATATCGCCATAAACATTTACCGTGAATACAGCTGTTAGCGTTTAGTAGCTGGAAGGGAGTCTGTTTTATACCTTTACATTTCTTTGTCTTTTTTTGGATTGTATTACATTTGACATATGGTTGTATTATGCGCAGTATGTGTAAATAAATCCAAACTGAGTCTCCATCAAGTATTCAAAATCATGCAGTGTTAGTCATTTGACGTTTGTTATCCTCTCTGGACTGACACTGCTAGTGGCAATTTAAGTAGTGTGATCTGTGCGTTAATTCCTACGAGTCAAAGTTAAGACGCCGCGAAAGATTTACAGTGAAAAATCACAATGAAATCAAAACTCGACATTAAGAGAACTAATTGGATTTCACGGGTTTAAGGCTTTCGAATTCAGATTCAAAATACTTTATTGATCCTTGAGGAAATTTTGTGGATTCCACATAAAAAACACAGATTTCCAAGTGAAATCTGCCATTTCACAAATATCGGCGCCAAATATACAGGACTGGATTTGACACTAAATTGACAAGTACAGTTTTGCGGGCTGAAGTCGAGATATGTATAAATACGGTATTTCTCTCGAAAACTGACTAAAAGTTTTAAAGACACAGACCGCCTTATCAGCAATAGCGGGGTTTTCAAATTAAATTCAAGAGAGATTTATGAATGAGGGAAAATAGACTTTGTTTTTTGTTTCAGATTTCAATCAGGTATGTTGTGAGTTTGCATTATTATTCTTTTACCTATTCAATTCATGTTTAGGGCTGTGTTCTGACACCAGATTGCATTTTGGTATTGCAGTTGGGTGCATTGCCGGAGGGGCAAGTTCCTTCCATAACTTGCACGTTGTTTTCCGACATATTGGGGTTTAATACTTGAACTTAAACGCCCAGTGTATTGCATCCACGCTACGGGCTTCCTGGCCCTTTAAGTGAACCTTTTTTTTCTTTTTATACCGTAATCAGCCCTATTGTTATATAACGCGGGCGTGCGCGATTCCGCGAGACAAGCGCCGGTGCCGCGATAATACGTGCCCCCGCGCGACGCCCGCTGCTCCAAATAAAGAGACTTTCATCCCTGGTCTTTCCAAGTCCTGTCATCCATCTGTGCTCTAAAATTAATGACAAATGCAGTAGCTGGCAGAATAGATGAGCAAGCGTCGCTCATCAGACGCGGTCGTCTTGCATTTTATGTGGATTATGCAATTTATGCTTAAAAGTAGTGCTGTATCATTTTAGACCTGGTAAGAGTAACAGATGCGTAGGGAAGTGAAATAAGCTACAAAAAAAAAAACTTAATGCCAGCGGCTCAGTTATGTGAGTCAAGAAAAAACAATTTTTCCATTTCAAGGACGCTTAGCTTTATTTTATTCTTAATTTAGCTTGAGATTCAAGCAAACCCTGAAATAATATTGAATTTCTTTTTAATGAGTATTAAACTACTCTTTAATAATTGATTATCAATAGCTGCTTAGTTGGTTTATGATTGCCAATTACATATTCATTGATTTCTCTCCCCCCAACACTGCAGTACATTGTCAAGCACTGTTCCTCTATATGTTGCTAGGCAACTGGCTCTCCATGTGCATCAATGGGAGAGTACATTGTAGTGTGGCCAGGGGAAGGTGGGGGGGGGGGACTGCAAGGGGGTGGCCAAGGAGTGAGCTTGAGCGGGAAGGGGAACAAAGTGGAAACACCAGGAGGAGCTTCTGAAGTGAATGGCAGCAGAGTCCAGCACTGCAATCTGCAACATCTGGTTAAAGTCACACATATACCTCTGGGCATTACTGTAGGGCAACTGTGTGGAGCAAGGGTGTAATGAAAAAAAAAAAGTTTTATCTTGCTTCTTGTCCGCACCTTAGTGGACTGTTTATTTATATTCAGATTGCCCCCTGTTTGCACAGACAAAAGGTACTGCGTGGTCAGCCTCTGGTAGATAGATACTATCTTAATGTACTGTTTGTCTATATTGTTGGTCCAGCATTGTGTAGCTATTCAGTTTTTTTATGAGCAAGGTCAGGTTGGAATGAAATGTGCATTTGGTTCCGTTTTGTTCCTAACAGAGTCCCTACAGCCCAGTGTGCAGTGAATTCTGTTATACAGCAGAATGTCCAGCTGTCACAGTATATTCACTGGGTCTAGCTTTCACTTCTTGCCTAAAGCACATGGAAGGTGTGTAGCGCATCTCCAAGGCGGATCACCCCCCACCCCACACAGCTCAGCTTATCAGATTAATAGTTAATCGCTTTCATTTTCTGTTTTAACTCTTTAAAGTTGTCTCTTGGGGTGTAAAGGGGTTGTGCTGTGAGTCTCACGGATGTTTTCTTCTTTTGTTTTGATAAGAAATGTTATCTGGGGAAAAATCTTTTGTAATAGAAATGAAAACGCATTTGAAACAGTAAATATGAGCCCTTGAATTTGTTGTCTTTAGTGTCCCTCATTCGCTATGCAAGTGTATTTGTGAACAGCAAAGTGTATTTGTGTAGTTTAGCGTGCTGTGACTTGTGACGGGGCAGTGCGTTCCCTGCATGGTGGGAGATCCAGAGAGATATCGCATGATTTGACCTCAGCCGCCCAGGGAAACGTTTCCCTCCGTCTGCAGCAGGAAAAACTGTGCAGGCATGGAAATCATCCAAGGCTACAACAGTGTTTGCTACGACGCATTCAGTGTCTGCCTTTGTTTGTACGATAGTGACACCCCGCACTGTTTATTAATGTTCCTGTTTCTAACCCTCTGCTGAAATTCTTCTACACATGAACTGTATCATGCTTTTTTGTTATGTGATTATGTGAAACACCCTAATATCCTGTTCGGAAACATGAATATTCATTGATTTTGCTGGTTTATCCCCCAGCTGGAATGGAGAACAAGACAAATGGCTCTGTGGACACCAAGAAGTAAGTTACCATCCATCTATACGCCATGTCAGCTGACAACGGAGAGTTTTGGGGGGTGGGGGGGTTGTGAATGGTCCCCTGCAGCAGGTAGATGTTTTGTGCTATAGATCCGTACTTGACTTTCATTCTCCTTCAACTGGGGCTGTCGTTTTAATGGTCACCTTCAGTGTTTCAGGTATTGCTGGGAAAGCTGGATAGAAAATTGACAGTAATATAGTGACATGTACATGTAGCTAAAATTAGTAAATCCTGAATTAAGGGATTAGCTTTCTGATCGTGGTAATGTGAAAAGTACATGTCACTCTCATTTATTCTGACAGAGGGCGCTTTTCCACCGCACCAAGTACCGTACTTTTGCTTTTCCATTGACTTCCGGTCGAGTACCAGTTCGAAAGGTTCCAATACCAAAAGGGCCAAACCAGCTGGGGTACTCCTTTGGTACTTCAGTACTTTGGGGTGGGACTTGATGTGCTTTCTTTCTCGATTAGTTATGCAAATTAATTGCCTCTAAATGCAATACAACCACAAAAAAGTAGCAAATTCAGAAAGCAGCAATAAACTAAGTAAAACAAATGAATCTCCATTTGGTCGGAAGAACAAACAAAAAGATCAGGATGACATGGTTTAATATGCATGCTGTCTCGCTGATAGTGGTGGCTCTGAGGTTAGGGATCTGTGACAGTAATTGGAAGGTTGCTGGTTCAAATCCCATGAATGCCTGAACTGATTCTACTTCATTGGGCCCTTGAGCAAGACCCTTAACCTGCAATTGCTTAGTTTTGGTATGACATGATGCCAAATGACGTTACTCTACATCAAGCTCTGTAAGCCATTCAGACTGGTGTGGTGCTGAGGTATCGGCCACCACATGGCTGTACTCAGGTTCTCATTCCTGCGATGGTTTGTCGTGTGGTGAGTGCAGCAACATGTTGTAATCAGTGCACACTCCTTACCTCTAGCGATTTTGTTGTAAAAAAAAATATTGAGGTACAGTGGAACCTCGTTACTACGTACCCCGGATACAACGTTTTCACCTTTTCAACGTACAGGTTTCTAATTCCCG
>JAODJX010000047.1:15461533-15472990 GCA_026776945.1 Isichthys henryi | reverse complement strand
TAACTACAAGTACTATGGGTAATTAGCAGACAGATGTAAGTTTATAGTATACAAATTTGGCTGGTGTAGTCCAAACAATCTGAGTAAATGAGAGGAATGCAAAAAGTGTTGCAACCGTCCCCAGTCTCCCCTACGTCATACATACATACACCGCAGAGAACTGACACGTCAGGGAAATATCTGCGATATAGCAGGGGAATCACTGTACATCAAATTAATTACCGGTAATTTGCGAATCTTACAGACATTTACAAGGTGATAAAACGGTTACATACATATATGTGTATGCACTTACCTCGAAATGAAAATCTCACTCCAGGCAGCTAAATGCTAAATCTAAAAGAAAAAAAGGGGAATTCCCTACACAATTAGTATGTTTGTCCTTTTCTTTTTCAGCATGGGACTTCTTTATCATCTACCTCAGTTCCTCTTATTTAATGAGGCGGCATTCAGCCATTACCTATTAAAGACTAGGGATTCACAATGAAAGACGAGACAGTCAAACATATTTGTATGAATGAAAGTTTGGGTGAAACATAAGACCTTACACTGGGACTGTGAACTGCTGCCCTGAAATAAGACAAGCAAAGAGACATTAAAAGACACAACAGCTTTTATGCAGACACAGGCAAAGCAAGACTCAGTACACATGTACAGCTTGGTGTAAACAAGTATATTCAGTCTTCATTGAGATGAAGCGAGACGTGAACAGAGAAATTATTGCACTTTTCAGCAGAGGTACACCTTATGTGCAGGTAGCATGCAAATACAAATACGTATATATTTGCAATCTGTATAACTGAGTAACGGGTAAGAGAAACCAGCAAATCAGAGCATCACACCAGGACCTTGGGGTCAACATCTTTCTGCTTACAGAGGGCAAAAATTGCTTTTGCATTACAACTGATTGACCCTATAAATCATCAGTCACAGTAAATCCCTTTTGCAGTGAATAAATGTGTATTTTGAGCTTGAAAGGCCACTGTTGATCAGAGGTGAATAGTCCAGGTCAAGAAAGTAAAAATCCAGACCAAGATTTTGGTTTCAACCAACTCATTGAGTCATGGCACTTTGTTTAAACAAAATCTTGGTCTGGATTTTTGCTTTCTGCATCTGAACTATCCACATCTGCTGTTGACCAGCAATATATAGCATTCAACATTCAGGTGTCTTAAGTCATCTCTGGGTTCTCAGGAGGCCATGTTCTTCAGCATGGCCCAGCCCAACCCCCAGTGATATCTGTGCTTTTGGTCTCAAGCTCAGAGAGGTCCACCCTCATTTCCTGCCATCCAGAACAGCCATTTTCAGCAGATAAGCAAGATACCATCATCGTTCGGAAGCCTGTGTGAACAGATCATAATGACTAACATTAATTACAGTAGGAATCTACAAAACAACTAATCTCATAGCGAAGTAAAACCACTGAAACAACTTGCCAATTAGAAGTGTCTAGCTTTTTGCACAATTCAGAAAGTCTTTCAAAACTTCTTTTAAACCTGTCAGCTTCAGGTATGAAAGAAAGAAAAAAAAAGGTTTCTGAAGGGACACGTGATTTTGTCGTCTGTAATTCGACCCCCTTAGGTGGGAATGAGGCTCTTCATCGCTGGGTGTGTGCACATTCCTCAGGTCGTGGAGGTCTTCCCTGAAGCATGGCGCGATCTTACCTTTTGCAGCAGCAAAGTCCCCAGTAATTGATCTCTCTTGGTCCATCAGAGCAAGGAAAATCCCTCTGGTCGCTCAGGAACTTCTGAAGATCAGTCACAGGAAAACCATTCTTCTGGTAATTCTACAAACACAAGAAGTATGTGTGAGGAAGATGTAGGTATAATGTAATCTCCTTGTATGGTTTAGGGTTTCTAATTATGCAAACGCATGCGGAAATGGGATCACTGGCACAAATCGAGCGCGTGCCTTTGTGTTCGTGGCACGAGGACGACCAATGAAGCACCTTTATGGTTTCGTAGGAGTCGGTGATGAGAGCGATGAAGAGGCTGAGCACCATGTAGATGAAGAGTGAGATGAAGGAGTAGAGGTATACCCTACTGAAGAGCCAGACCAGGATGCTCTTCTCCTGGAACTGAGCGAACGTGGGGAACATGTCGTCCCCGTTCACCAGGGAGAACAGGCACTCGGCGACCCGGCTCAAGCCCTCAAACTGAAAACGAGAGGAGGGGGGGATCGGAAAGGTGCTCATGGACTTGCTGAAGCAATGCTGCTACTTGATGTTCAGTCAGACCTCAGCATGTTCAGTACAGTGAAGTTACACTCAGTTTGATTAACCAGCATCAGTGAGGAGGTACGTTTTATGGTTTAAATCCATCTTATCAGTTTGACCAGACTCCAAGTCTTTTCCCCCCCAATTGTCTTTTGAGAGCATTTATTAACTACGATAAATTCATGTAATGTTACCTAGTAAAACATCCATCACTGGTTAATGGTAACATGTCAGGGTCCGAGCTGTATGTGACTTTATATCAAACACCGTATTCTACAGTTTTGCAGATGCCCTGCAATGGACTGGCGTCCCGACCAGGGTGTCCCTGTCTTCCTGAAGCTGCTTTGATTAGGCTCCAGGCTTAATGTCACCTGTACTGGGTAAGCGGTCGCCGGATATGTGGATGGATTGCATGCTTTCATTTCCTTATTTACAACTCCACAGCACCACCAACAGGCCAAAGTCTGAAAACTACATGCACCGATTTTGTGGGAACCTGACAATGGAGTAGACCGTTATTCTAAGGAAGGTAGTGCTGGCCATAACGACAGACCTTTTCAGTCACGTGGCCTGATCAGCTAATCAGGCTTACAGTCCTTGTAATGAATGACGTGTGTTTCATTTCAGATTAAGAGAGAATTTCCAACAGGGCAAACAGACAGAAAAACGTAACAGTAAAAATATTTGGAACTAGGCATATTGTCAAAAAAAATATATTTTTTTTTAAAGTTGCACGCAGAATGATTGTGGCTCTAAACCATTTAGAGAGTTATGGCCCAAAAAAAAAGTTCCTTTTTTTTTTTTTTTTTTATAAATAGATATCCCACCTAGATAACATTTAATGCCCCATTTAGTGGGAGACCGTTACCTATAACCCATATTACCAGATCACTCCATGTTAAGAGTCATGTCATGCCTTTCTTAAAGGGCATGGCAGGAGGTCATACACATTAGTTTGTACATGAACTACAGCACGTCTGGTCATAAGCCCACGAAGAGTTCAGCTGTTGTACCCTGGACGGGAATTTTGAGCTTGAATTGCCCCAGTGTCACTTCCCGAAAACCGTTCTTATTCAGTGGACGTTTTTCTCCACACTGACATTTCGGTACAGGTGAGGACCAGAGAGCAGGATCAGGCCGAGTCCCTGGAGAAACTGGAGTTAAAGGCCTTGTTCAATGGCCCAATACAAACAACTCTGCCAGCTGTGGGACTTGAAGAGGCCTAACATGCAGAACCAGTGTCAACAATGTGGACAGCACAGACACACCTTTTCATGGTACGGTCCGAGGACGATCCAGCCGCAGAAGGTGTATCCGAGGTAGATCATGCCAGCACAGCAACAGAAACGCAGGACCTTGGGGAAGGCGGCTTTCATGGTGAGGATGAGCACCTACAACATGAACAGCGTCACTCTCTGCACGTTCCAGAAGGCGTGGCTGAAATAAGCTCCGCCCCCCCATTTTCTTACATTATATTTCTGGAAGTAGCCCAAGTATCTGATCACTCCCACCCACACCAGCAACGTGGAAGTTCCAAGGAAGATACTGCAGACATCATAGCTTGTTAGATTCTGCAGGAAGATGAAAAGGATGAAGATTAAAGCCCACTGACATCTTGCGTGATTTTTAAAAAGTCTGGTTTACACAGCTGTCGGTGTCTAGTGGCCTTAAGTGATACGTATGTTAAATCATAGAAACTCAACTTCTGGCACTATATACCATTTTTGATGACACCATATACCCTGCAGGAAAGTTAACAGCCATGGGTTAAGAACCAGTGGTCGGCTAGACCATTAGAGTACTCTTGGTATCAAAATGACTGGCTGATCCTGCCAAACCTTCTTCCAAATCCTGACTTCCAGTTCTCCACACACACACACACACACAATATTAAATTATATATATTCGAGAACTGCATTTTGGAACTACCTTGGATTGTATTTCCATCTTCAAGATAGACCCGACTATGGCCAAAGCATCACTGACGATGACCATGACATACCAGCCGTTCAAGAACTCACGTTGGTCATCCTCACACACCACGCGTTTAAAGTTCACGTGGAAAAACCTGGAAAACCTCTAGGCGAGGAAAAAGACAACGTCAGGAGGCTGGGCAAGAACGAGTGGGCAAATTCAAACGGGCAGAGGTAAAAGGGCAGGAGTTACCTGGAGCAGCTTCACTGCCAGGAAGATGGAACGAGTGCAGAGCACCGCAGATGACAGACAGACCATAATAATGATGCTATCAAACACCAGAAGATAATGTGGGTTCTTCTGGGCTGGAAACAGCAACATGTGACACGAGGAAAGGTAAACAAATAGCCTGTGCCTTTGGGCCCACTCCTTCATTCAGGAGTCTTCAAATGCCATCTGCAGAGCTGCTGCCCAGCCCTGATCTACAATAACACCAGGCTGCTTTGACACTCACAGGGTTTAGTTCAAATCGGCACTGACAGGGATCCTCGACGTAGGTTTTTAAAGCTATCGTTTTGATGGAATTACACCATGATATATTATGTTGTGTTTATAAAAAAAAAACACACACACAAAAACTTTAAATCATTTGTACAAAGTGCTGTTGAATTATGGACCTTTTTCCAAGTTCCGCTTTTGGTTCAATAAGCCTCGTGATTCCTGCCCCTATACAGTCTGCCATGTAATGCATGCATTCCAGGACCAATCTAATGACAGGTATTTAAGCAGATCTTCTGTAGTTATCGCAGAATAAATAACATGCATATGAATCCGAGTGAACGCAAGAGTACAGAAGGCATACGGAAGTCAGACCAAAGGAAAAAAAAAAATATATATATACTATATTTACCTGTTCCGGAAATCTTCCAGTTTTTGCATATGCTGCTGAGAGCACTGATATCAAAGTATACTTTGATTTGTCCACTGTGGCAGTGATTATCAAAAGTAATCTGCAAGTAAACATCATGGCATCATTTACAAATATCCTAATGCAACGGACAATATACAAGGTGCATCCATAACAAAAGTCAGCATAGCTGCATTAGAAATCAAAAACATTTACCGTGACGAGAAAATCATAACAGTCCGGTAGTTCGCGCACTTGGATGGTTTGGAGGTTGACTGCTTTCAGCTGGAACGTGATCTTAACGTTGACGAGCCTGCGGCGAAGGAAAGCCATTAGACATTAAGTCAATGAGAAATTGACCTAGTTAAATGTGTTCACATGAATTCTATCTGTACCTGTAAAAATCCAGGACAAAGAAGGACGCATTGTCACGCTTCCATCTGTCGTCATTCAGTGTGACTGGATTGAATTCCAAGCAAACTGTTGAGATATTAAAATGAAATTGGGCTATTCGGCATTTGCAGAGGTACAAGGCAGTACTTCTTTTTGAAAATGCCTTCTTGCTCTCCAGTGAGACAAACATGTATACAGTTCAGAATGAAGCTTGGGGTCCAGGCATAGGGTGGAGGGTAAAGGGTCAACTCTTCTACCGAGGCTTGAACTGATGACCTTCTGATCACAAGCACTAACCCACTGAAACACACACCGCCCCTGGATGCATGTACATGTAACTTGTGTTTATAAGCAACTCAAACAAAAGTAATTATACTGAAGTAAGGAGTACCAACTTTTTTCAGTTTGGGCTTTGATGTTGTATAACTCTTCGCTGTCTTTCTCGTAGTGCTCTTTGCAGATCTTGAAGGGCCACCATGTGTCATCGTTCTGAGCGTAATTCACCGGTCCAACGGAGAGGTCCTTTAACCGCGCATACTGAAAGCATAAAATACCCGTATGCGCACTGTACGCAACGCACGCATTTATCTGGAGTCCTTTTTTAAGCAGTTGTCTTTACTAATACTTTCCAGCAGGTGGCACTACAAGACAAGTTCACTTTGGGTACCCCGGTAAAGTGAACTCCGCTACGCCAAGCCTCTCATTAATAAATTACATACTCAAGTTTAATACATGAAACGCCATTAAAAAACACAACCATCTAGGTCGTTCAGGGCTAGAGAATTGTTGCCCCCGTGTAAAATACTGAACTGGTATAAAATTAAACAGTTAAAGGGGAAAACCAAACAAAAACAGACGTTGCGTAACTGACTAAACTCCAGTGACACATACAGTCGATGTAGTTGATCAGTGACCAGGCTTTTGCACTTCAGTTTCCCGCAAGACAATACAAGCAAAAAAAAATCGCATACTTGCTCTATCACGTGGAACAGACTGTCTGAAACTGCCTGCTGCGTGTACAGGGCGATGCTGTAGTTATCTTCATCAACACCGGTGTAGCCTTTCAGGAATAAGCTCTTGAAAGCCACCGTGTTCTCCTCCTTGTAGGAAACCACAAGCTGATTGTTCAAGCCGAAAAGGATAAGCTTTGAAACAAACAATAAAAAAAAAAAAAGTTACAACCCTTGACAATACTTCCACAAATCAAAGAACAGGTTTAAAGTTCTGACGAGAGAAGACTTGTATCTTAATAAAGAATCAAACTGCTGTGGACTTTGTAACTGGATTTCCACAGTAATTGACCTGCCCTGACAGCGTGGTTTTTACTAATGCTTATAATTAAATACATAAATAAAATTTCACTTTCACTTTTTTTTTAATCGGTTCCACAAGTCACTTGTTAATAAATGCAAGATGGCGCCGTGTGAACCGTTTGTTAGGCCTACCTGTGTGGTGATCATAATGATCTTCAGTATCTGCACTCCAAGCTTCCATGGGATCTGCCCACGTGCCCTGTACTTCTCACAGGGACTCATGAAGTAGTATTTTAGGTCATCCCTTAATGCTTTTTCCTCATCCTCTAACATATCAGAGCTTATTGTGGTACTGCAAAAAAATAAATCAATGTACACTGGTTTCCTCGGAGAAAAGAATTTCCTATTATTATTGTTGTTGTTGTTGTTTTAAATAAACCAAAGGAAATGGAAAATGAAGAACCTTGTTGTCCTTTTGGAAATAAATTGTAACCTAGCAGGATCCGTTCGTATCCGGGTAAGGACACATCATACTGACAAGATTTTTAAAATGGACCGTTCGACAGTGACAGCGGCAATCACTCTGAATACGAAACATTACCAGGAAGCACTTAATAATCATTGGACGTTAAATGTTCTCCAACTTCGGGAGTTGGTGACTTTAGTGTAGCATTCGGAAACGCAAACGAAACAGGAAAGACGCGCATTCCGCTGTTCTCGAAAATTATTAACCTCAGGTGCGTTTTCAATTAGAAACCATGTTAATCAGAAAACCCATGCATTCATGTCATAATCGTAATATTCTTTGGACTTGAACAGATAAAACTTTAAAAAAAAAAACTTCGTCGACCAAGCAAAAGCGGAACTATTGAACTAAACTAATTGTGGCTTTTTGAGTTTTTTAAGCGCCATGGTTAAATATCATCCCGTGAGAATTAAAGCGTTTGCAAAAGTTACTTTGCACACGCATGAAGCGTAAAATGTTTGATCCACAGTTTATAGGAATCGCGTTCAGGTCAACCTCGAAGCACATACTCAGACTTTATTTTTTATTATAAGACAGTACCAATTTAAACCGATATCAGAACCTATTGTACTTAAATCCGAAAGGCAACCCTTACCGTATGGAATCACTTGCTTCACTGTATCTTACGAGAAACTCCATTTCGGTGTGGAAGTGCTCACATCACACCGCAGTAAGTACAGCCGGCCGGGCCCCGCAGCCAGCGATCAGCCTGCAGTATCTCACTCCAAACCGTGTTAAAGTGCAACGTGTTCTGTCACGTGCTTGCAGCACCTACCCGGGTGCCACTCATCCTTCGCCGGGCACTGTCCGTGGCCTGGAGGGGGCACGATTCTCTAAATATACATTCAATTGCTTGTTCACGTTAAAATATTCTGGTTCTCAGTTGTCAGTGTGAATGTTGCCAGAATAATGACTAGTAGGAAACATAAATGATCCCATAGGTTATTTTTTGTAGGACACGTCACGGCATTATTCGTCTTCTCCAAACTTATTTTGATGAAAGGGTGTAAACTTAAACGTATTATCACTATGCGCCCGCACGCTATTTTGTGGGGGGGGTGTCCCTCGTGCTTATCCCCGATAACACCAGACAACTATTCATTTGGCGACTTGCAGCTGATAACATGCCACGTTTGGTTTTACCGCTTTATTTGTCTTTCCCCACGCATAGGAATTCTTTTTACTGGAAATGTTTATTTAATGCGTAAATACGAACGTACTCTGCTGCATGCAAAAGTAAATAACGTACGTTAATGAACTTCCGTATTTTCTTCAACTCGAACAGTAAGGTTAGGATTCATTTTATTGTCACCAACATCTCTGTACCAGCACACAGTGAGATGAAAAACGTTCCTCCGTGATCACAGTGCAAATATAACTGTAACAATACACAATAACTATACCACACAATAACATCTACCTATCTAAAGTGCAAACGGTGGGCATTAGACATAAGACACAAGACAATAAGAAGACAGCAAGATAATTATTATCACGTGATAAGATAGTACTATTTCAATACTTTGTACAATGGATATTTTTCAGTTCCTTGACCTCACTCCAGGACAGGGCTATCCCCTTACGGAGTTCTCACTGGGCTTCCTATGCAATGTGGGCCCCATCTTGATTTCTGAAGTCCCTCTGCTCTAGAGGACATGGATGACACCGTGTTCAGGTACTGTCATAAACTAACCCTATATGGCAAAAGACCCCTTTACCTAGGGGCAGACTTACTACAAGGCAAGGTTAGGCAGCCGCCTGGGCCCCTGAAAAGTAGGGGCCCCATGGAGAGAGAACTTCCAGAAGCTACATTTAAGGATATTACATAATATGATCATTTAACTGATAGTGACATGTATGTTACTTGCATTTTTTGCAAGTTTTCAGGATAGAAAACCGTCTCGGCTGTAACAGACTGGTCTACTTTGGCACTTCACGCTACTCGACTACCTTTTGTCATGGTTAATCGTTTTATGCCAAATCAGGAATCAGAAGTTGTTGTGTAGAATTTGAAGTCAGTGTTTTATTGTAACAGCGGAGTTACAAAAAACCAAGCCTGGACACTCTGCAGAAGTTCGCCTAATACTGAATTACACAGATTTTTATACACTTTCCATATCTCTTACCAGGATATTCGTCACAGGGGACATCCCAAGAATCATCTTTCTGGACCAACTCTTGTTCCAGGGCTCAGAGTCCTTGCCCCAAGGTGTTTTTACCATTATTCTCTGTCTTTTGGGAGTCCAATTACTTCCCCACCTCTATAAGTTTTAGGCTGCCAATCATTGCTTTGATTGAAACTTCTAGAAAACAGGATCATAGCAAAACAGCCTCCACGATGTTTTGTATACTCATGGCAGAGAGCCCAAGAACCGGCAGAGGACATTATAATGGAGCCTCAGGCAAGGCACTCCAAACTGCGGAGAGAATTCAAGGCGTTTTTTCAGTAATGAACAGTAGCAGTCTGGCCACATGTTGCTTAGCTACAGAGCCAATTATATTCTTTGGCTTCCAACATATAGCAATAAGCTGCAGAGCTGAATAAGGCACATATTCATACAACCAGGGCTAACATAAGATACTGATGCAGAAACTTTGAGGTAGGGCTGTTACGATCATGAAATTTTAGTTCACGATTAATTGTCATACAAATAATTGCGATTAACGATTTATTTTTTTCTGTTCATTTTATATCACTATCAGCCTAGAGTTAGCCTAATCGGTTTAATGTTACGTATACACCTTATGAAGAACTGAATATTGAATTTTCAAACATTTAAATAAAAACTGCTTTTGCCTTTTAAGCTTTGTAAACAAAAATTGTAGAGGCCTGATTTGACATTAAGAAGTTACACGCCTCGAGATAGATAGTTGGTCTTGTCTTTTCCCGATCTATACCACCTGCCCGGTTTTACCTCGTACGTCTGCACTGGTTTTTGAAACATGATACAGACCCCTGGTGTTAATGTTTCCATTGACTTAAAAAAACAATCAGTTTTCCTTGTCATTTTAAGTGTTCACTCCGATCGTCTATTTCAAGTTTTGGGTCAGCGCTATTACCTATATATCCCATATCTGAAAGTTTAGTTTATATTTCCAACAACTGAAATTATTGCTATATATGGATGCGCATAACTATTAGCCTACGCAATTACGCATTCGCGGAATATAAAATGCGTATTTATTTTATATGCATATAACCAGAAACTACTGCGTTTTAATTACTATAACGCGAAAGTAGTACAAATTAACCACGCAAAGGTTAAAATGCACGGTAATTTTATCTCATAACAGCGCGAATACACATAAAATATGCACGCATTTACGCTGCTACAAGAAAAAATTGCTGCGTGTATCGCTTTACAGCGAATTCGTACTTGTATACCAGTTATATGCATACTCAGAAACAGTTGGATGAGAAATAAATGGAGAAAATGCCATTTCTATAGTTCTCTGTCCTGTAAATGAACCTGAAATAGTGATAAGAAATAGTAACAGGATCAGGCTTGGTCGCGAAAGTGTTGTGAAACGAAGTGGTACAAATTGGGCATCGTCGTAAAATTTACAATGAAATGTAGTGCCGCGCATGCGCAGACGTGCGAGGTACAAATGGTGGGGATTGTACGCTGTGGCTGCCTGAACTGCGATCGTACGCGCACACTGGGTACATCACTATTTTATCTGTATACTGCTAACAGTGAATATTGCAGGGAACATTTCAAACTTAGTAGACATATGTTAAAAATATTTAAAGTGAGAAGTAATGCAAAAACTGGCAAAACTAAACAAAAAAGATTTCAGTAGGATAGAATGTTTATTGCCCTGGTTCCTCATTGACAAACTCTTTTCCTTGGTCTGTAATGATTTTACTGACAAGACCAAATGTGTACAGATTTCCGATAACAGCAACAGAAACTTCACATGCAGACTAGGACTTCAAGGGCTCAGCCACGACCCACTTTGTGAATAAATCTGTCATGGTTAAGATGTATTTATTGCATCTTGTAGTTTCACAAAGTGGCGAATGAGGTCCAAGCCCAGAACTGTCCAGGCTCCTTTAACCTGTTGAAATATTATTTATTAGTAATATAAATAACCAGGGGCGGCATGGTGGTGCAGTGGTTAGCACTGTTGCCTCACACCTCTGGGACCCGGGTTCGAGTCTCCACCTCGGTCACATGTGTGTGGAGTTTGCATGTTCTCCCCATGTCGTTGTGGGGTTTCCTCCGGGTACTCCGGTTTCCCCCCG
>JAODJX010000047.1:15443110-15457137 GCA_026776945.1 Isichthys henryi | reverse complement strand
ACGCCGTTCACTCACACGCCGTTCACTCACACACCATACACTCACACACCATTCACTCACACACCGTTCACTCACACACCATACACTCACACACCATACACTCACACACCATTCACTCACACACCATACACTCACACACCATTCACTCACACGCCATTCACTCACACGCCATTCACTCACACATCATTCACTCACACATCATTCACTCACTACCATTCACTCACACACCATTCACTCACACGCCGTTCACTCACACGCCATACACTCACACACCATTCACTCACACGCCGTTCACTCACACGCCGTTCACTCACACATCGTTCACTCACACGCCATACACTCACACACCATTCACTCACACGCCTTTCACACACACGCTGTTCACTCACACGCCGTTCACTCACACGCCTTTCACTCACACGCCATTCACACACAGACCATTCACTCACACATCATTCACACACACGCCATTCACTCACACGCCATTCACTCACACGCCTTTCACACACACATCATTCACTCACATGCCGTTCACTCACACATCATTCACTCACACGCCGTTCACTCACACGCCGTTCACTCACACACCGTTCACTCACACGCCGTTCACTCACACACCATTCACTCACACATCATTCACTCACACATGCACACTGTGGGGGCAAACCAAAGTACCCAGAGGACACTCCATGATGACACACATGCGAGAGAACATGCAAAGCCCACACACATGGAACCCTGGTGGATATTTGAGCCCAGGTCCCAAAGGCGCGAGTGCTAAGCACTGCACCACCCTGCCGCCCCAATGTCAGATATAACAGACCTGTGTAAGATATACTTCAATAATCCCAGTCGTGTAAAAATACCTTCAGGTGGATTCCGATTTTGAGGAGAGAGCCTGATATTGCCAAGGAGTCATTGAGTACAATCAGAATATACCAGCCATTCACGAACTCCATGCGATCTGACCATGGTGGTACATTATTGTGCAGGGCTCGGAAAAAGGCACTGTATTCCTGAATGAGATTAACATGTAGATCAGACATTTCAGACAATTCCCACTGTACAACCGTATCACTAAAGGTTTTACTTACGAACTGCAGCAGAATCCCCTTGATTAGCGAGCGAGCGCACAGAAGCAGCGATGTCAAACAGGTGAGGATGATGAAAGAGTCAAACGTCAGGTAATGGATATTCCTGGGAACTGAAAATGATTTATATTATGTCATGACGTATACATATCGCTATTTATTGAAGCATTTTGAAAAACTAAGCTGTACAACAAGACATATTTTAGGCCTCTCAATTTATTGGCCGTTTTGCGCCACCTGTTGTCTAAATAGAGTAAACGCAGCCCTTTTCCAGAGCGACTCATAACACTGTGATGCCGAACAGTAGCGCTGTCCTCCCATCTAAAAACACGAAATACTGGTGATGACAAATACACGAAACACTTACACGTGAATGTAACATTGCCGTCTTTACACTCCTTAATGTCAGTTTTGCTGTTCAGAGTCATTTTGATGCGTCCACTTTGAGCAATGTTGTGAAACGTGGTCTGTAGTGTGAGAAAATAACATAAGCACGCATTTCTTGTGATGGTCCGAAGCTGAACACTAACAGTGCTGGTTTTTAAAACTAGATTAAAGAGGTTCATTCCACTAAGCTACTTAATGCACAGTGGCTCAAACCTATTTGTATCTCAAATGGTTATTCCAAGCTAGCATTCATGTTGTTGGCTATTTATCTGGTCTAAAACAAATATGAATTTAGAAATATATTTTTGGCGAAAGCTATTTGCACTAGTCCGTAACGCAAACATAGCAGAAATAGTTGTATTTTTTATAGCTTTTTTGGTTCTTTTGGGGCTGAAGGATATACTTTCCGTTTGGGACTGAAATGGGAAGCTTACCGCCACAGCGAAGACGTAGCAGTCGGGCAACTCCTGGTGAAACAGCGTTTGCACGTTTATGGCCTTCAATGCGAAATGAATTTTTATTCTAATCAGCCTTGAGGACAAGAAGGAAAATTGCTTAATGAAATCCTCAGAACAACGCTTTTGTTCCCATCGTCAACAATCAAAATCACACATGACAACACCATTCGGATTAATTTCCATCAAAATTTGGTCGTGCGCTTTCAGGACTACTTTTGGGGGACTTACTGCACAAACCAGCTGTAGACAGAATTTTCAGACAATTTAAAAACTTATTATTAAAGCACCTTTTAAAATCCAGAGTGATATTCAACTGTTTTTTCATAATTGTAGGGTCTGCAAGGAGCTGCGATGGATATATGTCCGAGCACTCTGCCAGAAATAACAAAAAGACGCCATTTATACTGCGAGATATATATATCTAAATGTTAATCGGGAAGGAAAATATGACTTATTAATAATTATATATGGATCTGAAACACACGTCTGAGTACATAGTTAACTTCTTGTTTCTGTGGTCACGCAAACCGACGAGAAATGTTTTCCACCCAATCACTTATTCCATGACATTTTTTCGCTGAAGCGAATGTACTTTACAGAGACGGACGGATCACTTGGACCCCGGTACCTGATTCAACGTGGGGATCAATGTGGAAGGTCTCATTTTCTGGAAAGATCAGGCTCTTTCTGTAGAAGTCCTGGCATATGGAAAGAGGCGAATACTTCCCGCCGTCCTTCTCGTAAGCATGATTGCCCGCAGAAAGATTCCCCAAATTTACATACTAATAATAATAAATAAAAATGTTTCAAACAGGTCTGTTGAAATATTGCTACCTACAAATATTGAATAAAGCTGCACAACACACAAGCACACATAAATGGCTAAAACCGAACTACAGTATGAAGAAATTATTTTCGTAATTCGTGCTGGTCAGGTAACCCGCGTAAAATACCGTATGATTTGGAAAGTTGGTATTTGCTTATGCAGATTACACACCAGTGTCGGACGCCAAAGCGTTTTTTAATAGCAAGTGGGCAAATTTTATTATTGCATTAAAGTAACCTGTGCAAGGAAACGATTTCTGGTTTGGTAGTTTCGCAAAATGCTGGCAGTAATTTTGGTAAGCGGAGTCAAAAACAACAACACTTCCAGTTGTGCAGTCATAAATAAATTTAATAAATAACATCGAACCTCGTGTCTTTGTGGTCGTCCCCGTTCCCCCCCCCCCCCCCCAGACAGCAGCAGCTGGTGACTCTCCTGGAATCATTCCAAAAACCAGTGTCCAGACAGGAAAGTGACAAACATAAGGACACATTAACCAAAACACACAGTAAGTCCAAGTTTATCAGTGTATATATTCCAATAAAATGCTCATTTTACCTGATCAACAATAAAATGGATGTGGTCATATACTTCAGACTTTGTGTATACGGCATAATTCTCAATATTTCTGTCAATATATCCTTTCAAAAGTAGATGCCTGAGTGTGACCAAAGTCTCATCTTCAAATGTGACCATCATCTGGTTACCGAGTCCAAAGGAGATTAACTATAAGACAGAAAGACATCGGCAGGTAAATGCACTTAATGTGAGCAAATGAACGCGAAATCATCCACATCTAAATAACTGTTGTTTAATTTATACCTGGGCTGTGACAAGTCCGATTTTAAGGATCTGTAGAAGCAGTTTCCAAGATATTCGCCCTTGTGCGTTGAATTTCTCACAGGGGCTCATGAAGAAGTATTTGAGTTTCTTCCTGAAATCTTCAACAGTATCGGAATTCAGGGAGGTGGCAGAGCCGCTCTCACTGGGGCGACTGCACTGACTGTCCAGGGAAGCCCTCTGCCTCTCCATCTCTCAGAACCAAGAAAGGGATGGTGGAGAAGCCGCAGCTGTAATCGTAAACCTCCGAATCAACCTGTAAAACTACGGCTGTTAACCACACGGCATTCAAGTCCCTCTACTGCCAAAGAACGACAAACACAGACTAAAATATTACAAACACAACGATAAAAATGTTGCCATTCTTTTCATTCTTCTTTTCAAGACTTCAATCTTCTTCATCTGTTTCCTTGTACTCTAAAAGACTTCCTCCTTCTTATGACACTTAATTTTCTTATGGCACCAAGTAAACTAACAACATAATACTACAAGTTAACAACAGACCTGTAATATTGTAAAAATGGATTACTGACAGATTTTTACCCAAATACATTAATTATTTGGCAGTGTCACATGGTCTGTGGTTCGGGACTTATGCCAAACAACTTTTCTACTGTAATGGAATGTGGATCCACAGGGTACCTCTGACAGCATGTACACAATTTCCAACCAAGTTCTAATAAACCACGCCCCTTGTTGTGATCCCATTGGTTGTCAGGCAACTGTGACACTCCTGTAGCCAAACAGCTGATTTCATGATAATTTGTAGACGGGCTCTGTTTCAAAACATGCCAACATTTGTTTAATAAACTATAAAGACGTGTGCTACCCACTTTTGAGTTAGTGAGTCACATCCAAGTAAAAACAACAGCAAGACAACAACAAGTTAAAGTAGAAATAAGATGTATAGCAAAAGCAGAGGACACCGTTAGATCTAATGTTTGAGACTGGCAGCCTGGGATGCACTATAGGCCAGAATTTCAGTCAGTGAAATCAATATATATCAATCAGTAAAAGTCCCCATTATAAGCCGATAAAAGTTAATTGATATTAATTAAGATTAGTTATGACTACCTGTCTACTACGAATAAAATGCAGAAACAGCAAAAATAAATTTATGAATAAAAGTATAAATCATACAGTTATTGTAAGGTCTACTGTTGCTACTGAAACAAACATCAAAGAGTGATTTAAAAACACTGTGCCAGAGAAGTTGTCACCGTTTGTCAAATACTCAGAAGCTAGATCACAGATAAGGCTGAACTGGAGCGAGGGTAAGACAAAGATGTGTGAACTGGAACTAGGTTGGAAATTATGCCGACAAGGGTTTCATCTTCCGAGGAGGCACCACAGTCAGTTATATTGAACTTCGCAAGTACCAAGAAATCTGCGTACAAACCAAGATAACAAACTTCCCGAAAGGATGTTAAACTCACGTTGTTCAGTAATTCTTCCATTAGATGGCGCCAAATATCGAATGTCTTGTTTATTGTCAGTATTTTTTAATAGATATATCAAAACATCTATTAGATACGCAGTCATAGAAAATAGATGGATGGATGGATGAATGGAGGGAGCGACCAAACCAAAGCATTAAAATATAAATACATAGGGTGACAATTAATATACCGTTTCGTTAAGTTATTTTCCTTCTTCAAAGACTAAAATTTTAAAAATGCAAAATATCCTGTTTGGGATCAATGAAGTATAAAATCTAAAAATAGTCAACTACTTCTGAAATGCTAACTGGATGCCTAGATCCCTATATACTTAAAGTCAATGATAATCTCGGTGAAACGCTGAACCGGTTAATGCTGACCTTTATTTACGGCAAACTCACTTCAGGAATTCAGCGTGTACCGTTTACTTCCATTTGGAAAAGTAATTTACTTGCCACATAACCGAAATAGGCTATTAATGACGTTATATAGTACTATAAGTTAATACAAGTAAATCGGCAGAATAAGGATTTGGGGGGATGTGAACACACCTGCGATGAATATTTAGTCACTCCGAGAGAGCTACACTCCTAAGGAAGGGTGCCACGGCTGCTCTCGCAATCTCTACCGAGGCGGCAGCTGGGGGATGTCAAACCCACCCCGTGTAAGTGCGCTCCGGCTGTTTTCATCGCCGCCACATTCACCGCCGCCTGATGGGTCCTCGATAAGGAATTCCTTATTTATAGGTGGTGAAGACAGCCAGTACCTGATAAAATGCCATTAAGCACAAATAACAAATGCAGGATTTCAAAACACCACATTATCATGTACTGTGTGACTGGGCCGTGCCGTCCCTAGCAGGTCCGCGTTATCGCATCCCATTGTATTTTTGATTTTTATCTTAACACAGAGAAAACTAACTGAACCAGAAGCTCAATTAAAACTAGATGACGTCAGTGGTAGACAGCCACCACCTATTTCCCCAGATTACATAATTAAAGCAAAATCAGGATGACTATTATACATTTCCCAATCCCCCACGTAGCGATACAGAGGAAACGTACCGCGTTGCAGCGCTCCTTGGGGCCAACAAGTACTTGTGAAGGGCACGACTGCATAACATGCAGGCACAGCAAACCCCGCACGGTTTCCTGTCTAACAAGAATTGATGCAGGTGCCACACAGGTGTGAAACACGAGATACGAAGTGTAAAAAGCCGCATGTGCTTGATCAGATCCAGTATCACTTACAGGATCGATACGTAGAAAAAAATAACGAAAACTGCAGTACTGCGTTTTCTCATATATAGATCCCCCCCCCCCCAAAAAAAAAATGTATATAGGAGTATAAAACATATGTAGGCGTACATTAATAAGAATATTTCAGAGGAATGAAGTCTATACGGTCGCTAAGAGCCTACCTATAGAGTTGAGGCAGAGAATAATAATAATAAATAATAATAATAATGGTAATAATGGTAATAATGCGGTCTTCTAGGCCGCATCCCCCTGCCCCACGGTCCAAAAACATGCTAAGGTGAACTGGTTTTGCAAAACTGCCCGTAGGTGTAAATGTGTGTGTGCCATAGATGGTTTGGTGCCCCATATTCCCTGCTTTGCGCCCGTAGTAACAGGTGTTACGCCATGTTTTGTGACTCTAGGGGCGCTGTTTCACACGTTATTGGGAATATGCGGAATGTTCCTGCAGACGTGCACGAGTGTAATTATTTTACCATTTTCATTTAACGTACCACAATTAATTCACATTTTTCAGGGCAGCAGCGTTTCCACGTTCTGTTCCGTCCTCTTATTTGTGTTTCTCAGTGTTATCTCAGAAGCTATTAGCCTATTGGAAATAACTCGTATTCGTCTTCTTTCAAAACCAACATTCGCGAATTAGGTGCCTAACGAAGTGGGTATTTCTGAGCTGCAAAGCATATAGTCGAGGTTTTTACACGATATTTCATTCGCTTTTAATTTATTTTGATTTATTTATTTCAAATGGGGTGCATGGAAGCTACATAGAACTATCGTCAAAGGATATATTCGTGTATGTAAATGAAAATTTCAAATACATGAATGTTTTAAAAGGACATGATAGTTATTCTTTTGAATTTTCTTATCATCTCGATACTTACACAGCTGTTTATTTGGCGTTTTATTCTTGTGATGTGTGATACCGTGTATCGTGGCGCTCTACATTTACTTTCACAATCAGGAATGCTCGATATAATATGAAGACACCGTACGTGTGTAAACACGGTGAAAAGATGAAACGTTCTGAATGCTGTATTGCTGCGTTTTCACAAGTCACACTGAGGGGCGGGGTCACAAAATCTGACTTTAGATGTCGGAAAAAGATACCCCTTTGCCAGAGCTGACCTGTACATCCCAGTAATTATTTATTTTCAGAATTATAATTTTTATTCATTATAAGTCCCCTGAAGTCTATGTGATTGTCGTGTCGCTGCTTTTCCTGGAATTGTATGGGATCACAGGATGTGAAGGCAGAAAGTATGACCCCTCTGATCTACAGAAATGGTTTCAGCATGCAGAAAGGGCTTGGAGGTTCAGTTGGTGTTTGGCTACGCATCATACCACGATGCTTTTAATAAGCGATTTACAATGAGATATGACTGTTAATGCTGTATGTGGTCGTTCCAGAATCTCAGATGAAGAACGTTACATTGTGAGGAGTTTACAGAGATTTTGGGTAATAAGCAAAACGCACCAAGTCAACAGTTCTGAGGCGGAAAATCTCCTTGTAATAAATTTACTTTTAAAATCCACCGGCATCGATTCTTCATTATACTCAACCACATCTTGCTTCTTACTATAATATAAATGGGTTTAAACTGTGAAAAGACAAAAGTGAATGTAAGGGTATCTGAAAGTCCCGAGATGAAGTAGATTATTTTCCAGTAAGTTCCATAAACCTCTTCGCGGAAAAAATGTCGATCGCTAGGGGGCAGTCGAAGGATATTAAAACGCTGTCGGTGTGAGAAGATAACGCTGTCCCTGGGTTTGCAAGTACCAAAGAAAGGGGCGATTTTTGTTTCTCAAAATTGTCCTGTCATGACCTGTGACGGCGCCAGGGAGGAGCTTGGGAGCGCTCTAGCGATCATTGTACCCCCACATCACCCCTCAAAAAATTGTTTTCTTTTTTTAAATCTGTAAATCATATAATGCAATTTTGCTGTTTTTATAGCCTACTTGTAGTATTTCTATGTCCAAAATACACACAGGGGCTGAGTGAGCTAGAAGGTAGAATTTATCTAGTATTGTATTATTCTAAATTGCTTATCTTGAAGCCTAAATGTTAAAGCACCCGCTCTAAGTAATAGCTCTCCTGTCGCACCTTCTACATTAAATTACTGCGCCGCCACTGCCTGCCGCCCATTATATTCTGATAAAATATGTGAATATGACTACTGATATAGCAAATGTAACTAAATATACCTCGCAACAGTTTACACTTAAAACACAAGTATTCGGAATATAGTACTTAACATTTAAAAATATAATGCTTAATCCGTTCGCGTATTATTAGTTACTGGACGCTATCCGTCAGGGTGCATGGTTTTCATTTAACTGTTAAACCCCAGGCCACATTCAGGCACAATGAAAGAACAGGAAATCGTATTCGGGTTTAATAAATCCACATATCTGTGATACTAGTAGTATATTAGATCTTATAATTAGCGATACATGGACACCGTGGAGTGTGTCTCGGATTTAAATAGGCTGCGTTCAGACAGCGTGGGCCACACAGTGCAGGACGAGACGTCTCTGACTTCAGGCGACGAGTCGGATGACTGCAGTGACTCTGTTGACTTTCAGCGCCGCGGCTGCCGCTGCAGAATGGCGGTGTGTGTGTGTGTGCGTGTGCGGGGGGTATCCATCTTTCTTTCAGATTGCATCTTCAACCTCTTTGAAGTCATGGCGGGGGATTAAATTTTAACCAGACGGTAATAGAAAACCTACCAAACTCCAGCCTGCTGCTGAAATATTAATATACTTTGATTATGTTAACGATGACGTCAGGCAAAATCTGAGCTCGATGAAGAAAACATACAAACAGATTCCAGTGATGTGATGATGATATGTAACGCAACGTAACGTATGATTCAGCTTGTTCATTTTATTGTTACATTAAGCGCCGTATTTCAGCGGTTTCCGTTCACTGTCACTTTAGGTAACGGTGTGGAAGGTATAGGATGTCTGTTTTTGTTTCATTGAATGTATAGGTTCTTTTAAAATTATTTTTGTAGAGTTATGACGCCTCTGTGTGCTGTAAGCGTCCTGGATGCTTATCATTAATACACGGAACATGTTAAAAGCGGATAAAATGTTGAGGCGCTCTGAGCTGCCATGCTGGATTCAGATTATTTTGCTTGTGTTGCACTCATGCGCAGACTCTATGGCGTGTCAAAGCTGGAAATATTTCCCAGAAATCCGAGCAGAGCCTCTCATTCATTTCAGCTGTCCGTGGGAGACATCAGAGGGGTATCCCCTGTCAGACGGCCACTGCTGCGGGCCCATGCCGGTCGCCAAAGCACCCTTTGAAGTGCAGAGGAGGGTTAGGGTGTGATTAGTCTGGCCATCGAGGTCCCAGCTCGCCTTTGTTCCTCCCCCAGGATGCATAGGGGAGTTTGCTGTGAGGCCCAAACCACATGGCTTGGAGCATGGGGTGTTATCACTCTCTGCTGTGGGAAAACACCACAGCTTCCAACAGGGGGCCCTCCACACACTGGATGGATGGATACTAGAACATTCTCAATGCTTAATAATTGGACCTGCCCTCAATATTATTAATACACTCCAAACCAGCAATAAATAGTCTACATTTTCATCTAGTAAATAGAAAAGCATTTGGTGGGTGTCTTCTTCTGTCCTGCCTTGGTACTTCATTCCTGTGACAGTAAGGACAGTAAGAATTAATTTCTTCATCCTTCCATTTATTAGCAGATTAAGAGAACAAAATTATAAAATGGTTATCAGGAAGTTTGAGTCACAGCGTGCAAAAAATCAATCATGGATGCTAAGTGAGATTTAACTAAGACGAAATTTTCTTTCATTGATTTTAAATGAAATGCTGGTCATTAGGACGTCTCATTTCTAATCGGGGATCTCGCTAGAGATTTTGGGCCCCATGAAAGCATGTGATATTTGGCCCCCAACTCAGATCAATCCAATTAGGGCCCTTCAGATCCTCCTATAGGTCCCCTCCCCTTTTTATTGCAGCTCAGCTTCCCTTGCCCCTCCTCCCCACCTCTGCTATGGCCACCGGTTGCCGAGTTACACTTGTGGGTCATGTGTCCCAGAGTACACGCTCTGTGGGAACTGTATACAGCAGAATCGGGGAAATCAAAGGCCCACGTCTCCCCTCGGTTTGTGACTCACGCACCCCCTGGGGGGGCACGGGCTCGGAGCGACACAGATACCCACATGGAAAATGGAACACGTGAGAACGGCACACAATATAACCATCATCATCTAGCCGCCACAAGAATGACGTTCATTTTCAAGGCACAGCAGACCTTTACAAACATCACCATGAATTTGTTTAGAGGGAAAGCATTTATTTCAATAGACATTTTTATCATATTAGTAATTTCAGACCTGAGGTTATATTTCACGCTCCACCGGTCACCACCCAATCAGATGCATAATTTAGGAATAGACGTCCAAACCCAGAAGCACTGACTACTTTTCGCTTAAGGTTGTCTTTGTTATTGTTTTGAAGATGGAACTATTTCTGGGGAGATCGCATTATCATCTGAGAATGTGTTTTATTGGCCTCTGTGGAGGAGGCAATCCTGTCCCCCCACCCCCCTAACCCTGCCGAAAGGCGGCTTGCAAAACAATGCAAGCAGGTGTTGAGCAGAATAGGGTGTAAATTGGCCTTCTGAATGAATGGGGGGGCGGCCATTGTGCCGTGCCTCTGCAAGGAGTCAGCAGGGCTCCGCCTCACCCGGGCCGGCCATAAATCTGCCCGAAAGGAAATGCCTCGCAAACACTAAGCTGGGGTCCGCCTGGCTCCCTGCCAGACTCTGCTATGCGGGCGGCGGTAAAACAAAGCGTGTCAGGAGAGCCGCTGTAGTCGCGGAATTCAATCTCACTGCTGCGAACCGTCTTTAAGCCATTACTGCGCCTTAAAGAATTCATTGCAGCACCCGGAGCAGAAAACAACTTCAATGTTACTTCAAATATGGAGTCATAATTTAGCAGGGTGGGCCTTTCTGGGTAAGTACAGAGGGACACATTTAGCTCTGAGACACGTCCTGTCCTCGACTTCTTTTATAAAGGAAAAAAAAAACATTTTACGACTGCACAGTAATATAATTCATCTACCGCCTCTGGTGGCACACTCTGCGACTGTCAGACACGGCGTCTGAGTTTCACGTTCATCTCTTGTTCGAAACCCGAACTGGGGACAATAAAGGAGATGAAGACCAGGACGAGGCCGGCTGTAGGCGTGCCTTGGTGCGAACTGATACAATTTACAACCTTGAAAACCTTCCCCAATGCACAGAATCCCCCCGTGAGCGTTTCACAGGGCCATATATGAGGTTTTATATTTGTTGATATAGAGCAATCAGAATGTGGAGCCAGAGCAATTGGGACATTATCGTATTGGACGTTAAAAGCTCACAAATTTAAATAGTGTGACGGGAACTGAGGCTTCAAACTAGAGTAATAGGATGAGGCAGAATTCGAATGGAAGACATTCATTCAGGTTATTATTCAGGTGCTTGTATTTCTGCTAAGCAATGAATGTGATGCTAAGGTATGAATTAAAGCAACGTGGCAGTTCTTCCCAAACCGCCTGTGTTTTTCTTACTACTGCTCTGAAAACGGCAATTCAGCTTCACACCTCCAGGGTTGCAGGCTTGACGCCTGTTGCCCCCCCACCAGGCCCAGTCCGTATTTATTTCATTAGCAGAGACTTTCATCCAAAGCGATATTCTGCTGAGAGAGCCAGCTCAGCCAATTGCTATAGTAACGGAGGTTAAGGGCCCAACGCACAAACCATACAACCAGGGATTTGAACCAACGACCCTCTAATCATGGGCATGGTGTCTCAGCCCAAGGATCCACAAACCAGTCATTTGCACACCGACATGAGCTCTAGTGATAATCACATGTATTTCTGTATTTGTACAAGGAAACCATTCCCAAGGATGGACTGGGATTGACTCTGGCTCCCCTGAGCTACCATGAGAGCCATTGTAACCTCTCCTTTGTTGCCTTTTGGGTTTCTCCCCAAACTCTTTGTATTATGGCTACGTTATTATAAGTGTAGATAAGACTGTGTAGGAACCACATCGGGTTGGACCACCTACCACTAGCTGGGCTTCATGCTTCCAGGGAAAAAAGGGATTCAAACCAACCAGCGAGTGCTCTCCACCAGTCTGGAGCATGTGCTGGATCGGGAAAGGCTGACCCAGCCTTCTGCCCACACGGACAGAAATGAACTTCAGGAGAAGTTTCTCTTCAGCTTCTGCAGTTCAAGGTTTTCCAGCATCTTTATACTGCGATCAGAGTCTTAACGCTAGATAACTTGTCAGATTAAGGTAATCTGGGCTAAATGGAAGTGAACAAAGATAAAGTCCATTTGAACTGGGATAACTTGTCGGGTTTAAGGTATCTGGCTAAGCAAGAAATCCAGCTTTGTGATAAAGGCCAGAGATCAGCAGGAGACGTACCTGTGGAAACAAATCATGTCTTTCTTTTTTTTTTTTGGATGAGTCGAGTCGTTTTATATTTTCATTTTTGTTTTTCATGATCTGGCATTTCCAGGATTGAACATGCGCTCTCTGAAGGTGGTTCAACGGTTCAGAGTTTCGGAGTAGATATTTTGTATGCCAGATAATATCTCCAGGACCAAGTGGCATAAAATTCAATTATGATTTAATGATCATCTGGATTTAAGATTAAAAGTTTATGTTAGCAAACATTTGAAGGTGAGTCAAAGTAAACCAATTTCTGAAATTTTTTTTCCATTCCCCACATACCTCGGTCATCCACAATGACAGGAGCCACTGCTGATTCGAGAATTATAAACTTTAATTCGACGATACATTTCTCGGATGCAACATCTCAACATTCATACTCACAAGGCCTACATGCAGAAGACATGCTATAATATACGTTTTACAAAAATAAATTAATAAGTTACCATCCACTTAATGCACATTTCCTGGAGGAAAACAGTCACGTCATGAGACTAACAAACACTGCAGGACATATAATTAATGACACGGATTTCTGCCACCTCCACAATGACACCCCCCTTTTCACTCAGCACAATTTCAACAGCATCAAATGGCTGTACAGCCTCTGTCCTTGATAGGAAGCAGAGGGCAGGTGACCTCGGTTCTTCCGCTTGACATCATCTCCATCCCGGCGTGCTGTTGTGTCCCTACGATAAGGGCACATCTGACCGCCGTTTGGCTGCCTTCTGTAGTGAAAACACTGTCCGGATCTGAACAAAAGGTTCCCCTCTAACACCCCTGGATCTACTCAGATGCAGGATCTAAGCTGCAACAGCAGCATGCAACTAAGGTTAATGTCTCTTCCCTAACAAATAAGACAGGAAAATGATAAACGTACCCATACTCTTGTCCTTGGGATATACTTACACTGAAGCATAATTCAGAGTCCTTAAACAGAAATATAAGTCTGCAACGTACCAAATATATATACAAATAAAAATAAATGATATGTGTAGATCTCTGAGGTTGAAATAGTACACTAAGGTCCGTAAATTGCTTATAAACATAACTTGTCTTTACATTAATGTACAGGAAGTCTGACGATCAATCAGTTCAATACTATTATTACAATATATCTTCGAATGAGATAAAATATATGAATGCACGTACCATATATATATATATATATATATATATATATATATATATATATATCTGAAATCAGATTAACAGTCTTCAAATACCTACATGTTAAATAATGACCACTGGACA
>JAODJX010000047.1:15427998-15443010 GCA_026776945.1 Isichthys henryi | reverse complement strand
ATATATATATATATATATATATATATATATATCTGAAATCAGATTAACATTCTTCAAATACCTACATGTTAAATAATGAACACTGGACAGTTACTGTTCTATAGCAAGCAAGGTCACTGCAGTAGAGGTCAGACCTGGTTTCTAAAAAACCTGTAGTAGTTTCACAGTAAGTGACCGTTTCTCTATTTACCGCCATCGGAAACCACGCATGCCCAAGTGGCACCGACGACGTAGCCGTAGAATTCAAGTTCAAGTTTAGAATTTAAGACGAACAGACATTTCTTCCCATATGACACGTACCATTCATGCGAACAGCTACAGAGAGTCTGTCTACGGTAAGTCACTGTATCATGCATTAAAATTTAAACACATAGGTAAACTGGTGCTCCAGACCCAGATCAGGTCCGGACCCGGTTGGCCCCAGTAGTGATTCAAGCATCGCGCCCGACCAGCGTAGAGACTTTCTTCACGCAGCTTTGGCCATAATCCACGTCTCCTTCAGCTTCTTGAGAACGTACCTTCATAAGTGCCAGGATTCGAATGATGTCATCGGTTAAATGCGCACCGCCTTGCAAAAATTAAGGTGCTTTTACAGCTTTTTGGGATTCTCCTAATAAGAAGAAAAGCACCAAAAACAAAGGGATCATTCACCGGGGGAAAAGGAAAAAGTTACAGGAACCAGCAGAGGTGGGTCAGGTCCCTCCGACCCGTCTTCAGGGAGGGGGGGTCTAAGTCAGTAACCCACGGCCAGCTTGTTCTTGTTGAGCTCCCTTTCCAAGCTGCCGATCAAGTTGTCAATGCTCTGCTGCAGCTCGTTGAGGTTCAGCGTGTTGTTCAAGACCGAGTTCATTTCGCGAATCTTCATGTAGCCTCGATACTCGTTATCTTTGGTTAGATCATTCGGGGTCGACAAAATGTTACTGTCCGGTTCGTCGGGCAGGGAGGTCTTCTCCTCCACTTCCATGTCGTCCACCTCATCCTCCTCTGCAGCCTTGCCCTCCTCTGAGGTCCCCTCCTCCTCCCAGGGCACGTTGTCATAGTCGGCGTCCTCGCCGTGACCCTCCTTGGAGGGCTGGAGGTAGCTGTCCCGGCAGAGACTCCAGTCTCTGGCGTAGCGGTTGCTGGGGCTGTCAAGGCGGCCCGGTTTGGGGCGCAGGACCCCGGCCATCTCCGCCTCGCTGAGGTTCAGGGCCTGTGGACGGTCCTTCCTCCTGCGGATGCACTGTGAGGTCGGTGACACCTCCTCCTCCTCCTGTGGACTCGGGGTCTTGTTTGGGTCCAACACTGAAGAAGACAAGGACCCCCATACCATCATTTCCCTGCTCTGAGGACAGTGCAAACATCACAGGAGACACTCCCGCCAAAACCAGCAGCCAATACCACAAAATATTTACGCATTCATGTTCGGAGCGGCTAAGTAGTATTTTATTACAAAAAAAAGAAGAGTTTTTTTAGAAGAATGACTCGGTCTCTTTCAGCCAAAGTTTTCTGCCTATTAACTGGAGAGTGCAGTGAGTTAACTGCAGCTTCGAGGTCTAGTCGTGCGAACGCTCGCTTAAACCGCGCTACTCCCGGGGGTGCCCTACGTGACCAAAACGCCAACAGGGTGCAGACAAGGATGAGGCGGGAGGAGAATGCCCAGGATTATAGCCTATGTATAGCCAAACATACGTGTTAACGGCAAAAATGAACATGGGTCTATAGGCAGATTTCAGAGGGTGTTTAACTATAGGAGTACGCCCTATATCCTCTGGGAATAAAAGCTTCCACCTTCGCACCCTGAACCTCTCAATTCCGTTCTTTACTGGAATACACACTATAATGGTTTAAATGAAGCCCCTCCCTAGTCACTAAATATCACCTTACAGGGAGTTACACAAGTCGGCGACCAGTTCCTGGGCTGTTACTGGTGGCTGCCACGACGGCTTAAACCAAGGTGGCTCTACAAAGAATCATGTTCCATGTGGGCCGCCGGTAACAGCCCCCACCCCCGTGCCAATAAACCACACGGTCATCCTTAGAGTCATCTTGGGTCTTAAAAATATATATATTATAAACACACTAAGTGCATTAGGGAGAATCTGAAGGAGAGGGCAAGAAGATCAAAAGAAATCTTTCATCTCTGAGCACTGGGCGTCAAGCTAAAAACTGCCCCCCTACCCCCATTCAGAGACCCTCACAATGACGCAAATGTGCAGCAAAACCACATTCACTGCAGCACATGAAACAATCACATCGAGTCAGAGGTGAAAAAGAATCCATTCCTGACCCTTTTTAGTTCTAATTAAGCAAAATCTGGCAGACATATTAAAAACCGAGAAACTCTGAAGTTAGTATTTCATGCATTCTTTAAAATTTGAATTAATTACACGTAATTAGAAGTAATTAAGAAATTAGAAGTGGCAGCCCGCAGTGACCCCCAACCCCAGCAGCCAGGCCTCACCTGGCCACAGCTGCAGCAGGTAGTGCAGAACCTCGATGTGCTTCTTGAAGTGCAGGGCGCTGGCCAGCTCCTCGCAGTCGGCAAACGTGCGGTTGGTGCGGCAGGCGGCCTCCTGCCTCTGGCCCAGCAGCACCGGCCCGAAGCAGACGGCCAGGTTCTGGCAGGTCATCCTATTCACGTCCTGGTGGGAGGCCACCAGCTTCAGGTGGTCCAACAGCATCTGGAGGGTGGCCTGCCGCAACCCAGCAACAGGCATAACTAATCGATGGCCAATCCTTATGCTCGGTCGATACGAGACAAATAGATCTCTGAGAATGCGAAATAAGCCTCCATGTTTCGTTTTGTTTGTGTTCCCTCTTCAAGCTGCCAGCAAAAGCCATACAGACTCATATCACACTGCAAACTGTCTGTCTTGCTTTCTAAAAGACAAAAGGCAAAGTCCCCTCTATAGCCCGGCGTCCCCGCGGGCCCTGATCGAGTCATCTGCAGTGAACCAGGTGAGCGTGTTTCGTGCCGGGAACCAGCCACACAAGCTCAACGGTCGCCATAACAACACGTCACATGGAGCACATGGCAAATCCCCTCACCTTCTCCACCGGCAGCAGGTGGGCGAGCAGCCCTGTGGCATGCTGGGAGTCAACCGGGTCGTTTTCGCAGCCCATGGCACCGATCTTCAGAGGCCGCTTGGCCATGGCGTCAAGGACGGCCTCATAGAGGCGGTCTGAGATGAGGGGCGTCGGTAACTCCCGCAGGTAGTCTTTGAGGACGCCTGACACGGAGACGAGAGGTCAAAGGTCACACGGCGGCCGCTATCGATCGGGGGAATCCCAGAGCCAGCCGACTGCTGTACATCGGCTTCCTTAGGGATCCCGGTCAATGTGTTCCCACGCATCCTGCGTTACCACGGGCAGACTGCATGGCGTGCGACTAACAAATGCAAACCAACACACCTGTCGTTGACCTCGGAAAGCCCCGCCCCCCCATCCTAGATGCTCATTTTTATCGAGGCCACTGGGACACGTGGACGGTGACTCGGCGTGTCCGTCAAAGGACGCCAGACAGCCTAGCAGTCAACAGCAGCCATGTGAATTCCCGTCCCTGCTGAAATGGGGGGGCCATGCAGGGTTCCTCACGTTACCTCTCAGCAGCTACGCTGGATATTTTTTTTGCTCTTCCCCAATGAATTTTAATTTTGTTTTCTTCACTTGATTTTTTTTTTTTCAGTCATGCATCAAACATTAATGACTAGCAAATGACAACATCTCCGGTAAATACTTTTAGATGATTATACAGAATGACTAAAAGACAGACCAGGCCCAGACCTCAAGCACAGGTGACCTCCTAACCAGCAGGGTTCCTAAGCACTATGGTCTGCGAACAAGAGGACACAGGAGTTCATCCAGGCAGAGGCAAGCCCCAGTGCATCTGAAGAGCGCTGCCAGTGGGAGAGGGATCATCCCCGCAGACAGCCATTCTCTACCTCGCTAATTAGGCCGAAAAAGGGATTTCAGCCATTAGCCAGAGAAAGGCACACAAAAGCAGCCACTCAAGCAAGTCAGAGATCAGGTCAAAATTTACTTTCGGTTCATTTTCTACAAGTGTTATAATTATGGAACCAGTGACTGCATTTTGTAACTTTGGCAGACTGCTCACTCAAATTAGCGCTTTTGAATTCCTGGGGGTGACAAATTAGCAGTGTAAAATGCAGCTCCCTGACCCCAGCTGCCCGCTAACCCCAAGCCATTTTTTATTTAACACCCCCCCAGCAGTAACCCCCACACCCCCGTCACAGGACACTCGCTGGCTCCGAAGGTCAAACTGAAACAGCACACTAAAACTAACATGACTCAACATGTCGACCTCCATTCCCTCAACCACACAAATCAAACCAAGCATGAGGCCTTTGTCCTAACAGTGACCAGCATCCACAGCTTATACCGCAATAAATAAAAACATAAAATCAAACACACTAAAGAACAGGGACGCTTATTAGAGTTCAGAAGATAATCGCTAATTATTTTTTCCCCCTTACGGACAGCTCTGTCGCAACCACGTTGCGATGTAATCGTGATTACATGGCGCATTTGCAATTATCGCCAGGGCTTTAGATGACGGGTGAAACATTTGTCAGGAGGGCTGGATTTTTGGTACTATACGGTCGTTTACTTACGCCTGAAATCTGGTACGCAGATTACTAATGAGTCTTAGATATTAATGAGACAGTCCTACTTACTGTTTTTTCCCCAAAATATGCATCGAAAAATGTGTGCAAAGAGTTCTCATTTCTAGTTATAGCTAATTTTATGTTCGTCAGGTCAAACTGCGTTATTGGATAAAAAAACCTAACGAGATTCTGTTGGCAAAATGATCAAAGATGGATTCCTTTAATGTCAATGTTGACAAAGAAATGCGTGCGCATCTGTGACACAAGCACGTCAAAGCAGGTCATCAGTGCCACAGGCCACATTCAACGTGCACTGCCTGCACAGCTAAACCCTCGCAAAGTAAACATTCTTGAGGTTCTTGCTAAAAACTCTGTGTAAATTCCTTTCCCAAATGGCAACAGCAGTTTTTTGAAGCAACGAGAACGTACTAAAACATAGCTCGCTACTTTATCGTTGTGAGTATGATGTTATAGTAATTATTAAACTATCATTTCTGTGTCGCGCATTGTTTACACTGGTTATACATTAACGACTACAGCCAGTGCGCTGTTTATTTGAGCGACATTTCCTGCTCGTGCTTCAGCTATGGAAAATGAAAGGTGAAAACGCTTAATTGTGTCGAGTAGTTTTTGCATTATTAGCTGTAAACATCATTAGTTGCAAACACACGATAAAAGGGGCTGTGGTAGATTGTTAAGCTTCCTGCCCGGTGTCACTGCCCTGTGATAGAGAAACTGACAAAAAAGTGAACAAAATATCGGAAATCTTAGGCTGTAGAGAACTTAACTTCCCTAAGGGCATTTTAGCAACATTACCCATGTCTTGCTTGTAAATGAAAATGCAAAATAGACTGTATAAACCTATGGTAATGCTTTATATTAATTGTACCTTCATAATGCATTCATAGAACATTCATAAGCAGCATGCAAGAATGCTTTAACACCCTATCATTCATTAACAGCTTTAATATACATTAATAAACATTATAGAAATAGAATGTTATCATAGAATTTTGTTATTAATGTATATTACAGTTTCTTATGAATGTTCTATGAATGCATAATGAATTCTTTACAAAGGTGCAGTATTTTTGCTGCAATAATCGATAATTTAAATTCAGATATTAGCCCAACCCTAATGTTTATCCTTAATTATTGTATTGTATCTTTGTTAGAGAATTCTGTGGAGCACTTATTTTCATCGTGTAAAAGGCACTGTATACTAAACACACACACACACACACACACACACACCTCGCTTCCCAGGAAAGGTTCCAATCCACCGTGACGATAAGTGGTTATTAATAATGGATGGATGGATGGATGGATACTGTCCAGATTTAATTTGCTGTTAACGATATGCCTGTAGATGGATGGTCATCTCGATCCCCCTCCCAACCCCCACTTCAGACAACAGCGAGTGCTGGACACAAGGCTTCCTGGTTTGGGAGGTCCGATGTCACACATTATCTTGAATAGATATAACGACATCACCTTGATCCTGGCACAGCATTACTGATATGTTACATCATTTTTAATCACAAATGTGAGAGCAGAGGTCTGTAACTGTAAATTACAAATCTATACAGAAGTGATACAGACCTCATATTCAGTATCATTTATCTGACACCAGAGGTGGATAGTTCAGGTTCGGAAAGTAAAAATCCAGACCACGATTTTGTTTCAACCAACAAGTTGAGTATAAAGAATGACAGTCACAGAGTACTCAACTGGTTGATTGAAATAAAGTCTTGGTCTGGATTTTTACTTTTTACCTGAACTATCCACCACTGTTCCTAACTGTAGCATGTGGTACTGAGTGCGCAGTGGGGTACTTTACCAGTGATGACGTTGACGTCTGGGTATCGATCTTCAGAGAGAACCACGCCCTGGCTGTCTCGCTCGAAAGCCTCCCGTAGTTCCTTTTTGACCGCCGCAGAACCACAAAGGCGGTACAGGCCGACCATCTGCCAACAGGGTCACCATGAGTCATTTTGGTCAGTTGATGAAGCCAAGACTATATACGACATTGCCCTTTTTCTCCAGCTTATAAACACCAAGATTAGCAACACAATTTTGAATACAGCAATGATCTGAAACTGGAAATCACACTCGGATATTTGGAACGAACTCACATGCTTTTATAAACATCTTATATTTTTCTGGTCCGGATGAAAACTCATATGTATCCACCCCACAAAGCTCTCAGTTGCACTACAGTAGATTCCGGGGCCTGGTACTCGAACCGGACGGCCGTTATCCAATGAGCCCACCTGGCACGCATTATAAACAGCAGGCAGTGCCAAGGCCAAGGAGAAGACCCGGCAATTCCTGCTTTTCGCCATCATCCTCTTCAGAGGAATTGAAACATGATGCTCCTGGCTGCTTGGCGGCCCCTTTCAGCAAGAAGGGCGACCTAATTTTGCATGTTAGCCTGCACAAACCCAGCAGGACACAAAGAAGGGCCGTTCCAATAATAGCTTCCTTAATTCCAAATGACGATACGCTTTGGTAGGCCAAAGCTATTAACTCAACACTCCGCTGATGGTGTTGACAAGAGGCTCATTTAATATAATTGTATCCCGGCACTCCTATAATATGGATTAAAGTCATATTGTAAAATCAAGTCTATTGCATTCCATGCACTTATTTTTACTTTACACATCACATCCTAAGACCTAATTTATTCTACTATTAGTGAAATGAACGCCTTAGACCTCACATCATGCGAAGGGAAGATGCATTCACCTGGTAGCCCCTCTTCTCGATTTCTGTGATGCATTTCTTGATGACCAGGGGCACCATAAAGCCACTGGCCTCCTGTTCCACCACCAGGCTGGCATCCACCCGGAAGACCCGTGGCTCCTGCCCTCTGTCGGGGGCGTCCAGCGAGTTGGGCCAGCGCTCTATCAGGCACAGCTTGACATAGATCACTCCCCGTGGCTCAAGCTGGACAGCCAGCTGGTGGGACCTGGTGGCCCTGAAGAGCGTGGGTAATGCCACAGTGCCATGGCAACAGACGCGGTGCCGGCGTGGGCTGGACTCCCAGCTGAATACCACCAACTTCAGCTGCTGGGCGTTCTCTAGCTCAATGTTGAAGGCGTGGTCCATGTCCAGGAAGGCCGTCTTGCACGTCAGCAGGGCTGTGCGGGCCTTGTTGACGGAGTCCACCTGGATGGCACAGTAGACACTGCGCGAGTCAACGCGAGGAGGCTTCAGATCCTCTGCCCCAAAGAAGTGGAGGCTCATGATGCCTGAAATGTACTGGCTACACTTGGGCTGAGCTGAGAAGCTATAGTGCCGGAAGGAGTTGACGTCCATCTCCGGGCCATGGAGTTTGGAGCCGTTGCTTGCTGGGTCATCTTTGTTCCTTTGTTTCCCTGACTTAGTGACCAGCTCTGGGGAGTCTCCGTCGCTGAGGTAGCCGCCCTTGCTGGCCGCCTTGGAGCCGCTCCGGATCTTATGGCTGTAGTTGTTCCGGGTGAAAACACTGCTGTCAAGGTGATAACGGGAGATGACGTTTCTGGCAGTCTGGCCACCCCCAGGAGAGAGGTGGGAATGGTTGGGGCCGCCCTCCAGCCTCCGGGTGACCTTTGGAGACGAGTACAGCGGATCAGTTTGGCTGCTGGAGACCCCTTTCACATTCAGCTTCCTGCTGAGCTCCGGAAGCTTCTTCATCTTCATGGACAGTTTCCTCATTGTGCGCGGAGATTTGATCCTGTCCGGAAAGGACCAGTTGATGGAGCCCCCTTTCTTCCAGGGGTTGGGGCTGGAAGGAGGCGAGACACCAGCCTTGATGCCATCTGTAGGGAACAAAAGCAGACAAAAGAGTGGAGGTCAGAAAAACCAGGAGGCCACTCATGCTTTGGAACGCCTCCTTCCCAGCCCCAATTAAAGGCCCACGGGTCGTTAGTAGCCCGTAAAAACCAGAGAAGAAGAGATACACAAACAAGACTTGGAGGTTCCCAGTCCTGTTAGACTAAAAACTGAGAGAATAAGAGTATGATTGAAAATCTGATAACAGATCATCTAATTCACCCTAAATATATACACGTTATAGATAATCCCAGTAAATATATGGCCGTTTATTTAACAGAGATTTCCACAATCATGTTAATGGACAGGGCAAAAAATACAATGGGCCAAAAATCTTTGAAAGCTCATGAAATTGTCCTTGTTATCTTCCATGCAACATCAGTATGATCCATAGGCTGGTGGAAAAGCACAATTGCAACGGTTCAACTCATAAAAGTAGACAAATCAGTGGAACCTGTTACTTTGTAAAATTTCCTGTGCTTAAGAAACCCATCAACACTTATCAAAGAAGCAAGCTTCCATAATTAAACTGTAATTAAAAAGTAATTAGACACCCACTGCTCTCCCTGTGATTTCCTGTGAAAAAGAGACACTCATATACACTCAACTCGTTATCCTGGTCAGGGTGATGGGTACCTATAGCCTGTCCCAGAATGCACAGGGCTGCGATGCAGGCAGGACAGTATGCCTTTCCATCACAGGGCACACACACATAGCCTACACCAGGATTCCCCAGTTCCAGGTCTTGGAAAGCAGAATCAAGATTCTCTGCAAAGACACATCTAAATTACCAGGTTTAGTAGGTGAGTGTGAACAGGGAAATCTACAAAAGGTGTTGGATTCCGGTCTTCCAGGGCAAGAATCGGGGAACCCTGTCCGACACTTTGGACATTAAGAGATACTGATTAGCTATTAGTGCAAATCTTTGGACTAAGGGAGGAAACTCACGTGACCCAGGAAGAACATGAAACCTACACATACACACACCTCCCGAACCGAGGTACAAGCCCAAAACACTGTCCAGGGAGCCCTGCAAAGTCAGAAAGACTTTCCATCTGACCTACCATATCTACAGAAACCATGGTCCCTCCCCCCAAAACACAAAAAAAATCCAGAAATGAACAGTTCATAAGTTTCAAACCAGGCACCAAGTGAGTACAGGCTGTAACATGGTTAAATCTGCCAGCCCAACTCCCTCTGTTCCCAATACCCACGCCTCTCCACAGCACTCACACCCAGTCCGCCTCTAGTGTTCTCACTGGCTGCATTCATTACCACGTTATCATAATGACTGTAATACGAAAATGTATAAAAAGCTTAAGTTTCATTGCTGTGTCATCCCTTGATACATGATATTTTTATACTGCTGCACCGTCTCAAAAATTTAGGCTAAAATGTAAGAATCTCATTTGAGAGAGTACAGTACTGTACAACATCCTTTATTATTACTGTTTTTAATGCTGGTAATGTCTTACTTGCATAGTTTATCAATTAAACTTTACCATACGTTTTTATATGAAAATTATGTTTTATACGGGGTCCACAGAACGTTCACTATTATCCACTGTTTCGACTACCCCCAGTAGGTCTTACGCATCACTGGTGGAAGGGAAGGGGGCGGGATATTGCATTTCATTTAAATTATTCATTTTAACCCTAACTCTAACCCCTAATGGATTCATCTGCTAGTTAAAGCTGTCAAACTTCTCGAGTCCAAAGCAATATGTCAAGCAACGCTTCCCACTCAAACCCTGCATCTCTTTCCCTGCTCTCTCTGGGCCTCCGCTCAGTCTATACTTCAGGCTTGTTTTCCAAGCACCAAGCTGGTGTGTGTGTGCATCTACAAAATGTGAGCAGTCTACAAGGGCAGCTCTATTTACAGAAGACCAGCTGTGCTTTACTGGGGGGAGAGCGAGAAGGTTAAATGAAAAGGGACAATGTTCTCCCTTGTGTTACATCGGGGCTACGCTTCGAGTGGGGAGCACAGGGGCGGGGCCGGGGGGGAAGGCATGCAAACAGTGATAAACCACACTGCGTTTGAACACCTGTGCACCTCACAAGCAGTCGCACACGGCAGGAGAACAGGAGACGCCAGAGGTGATGGCCTGTGGGCTCTAGCCAGTCCCCTTTATACCTGATGGATTTTACAATGTGCCTCAGCAGATTGAATAAGAGGCAGAGGGGGCGATGAGACGGTTAACACAACCAACTCTTTGCTTAGGGGACCGTCACATCGAGCAGGTGAATCTCTGCTCTTTGGAGGGGCCCCACTTCAATTGTACCAGTAACAGGAGATGAAGAGACCACCCCCCTCACCTGAGGTCTTGTTGCATAATTCGAAACCAGACACTAATGGACCAAACACCATACGGCCAAAGATGAGAAGGGCTGTTTTGTAACTAGAGAAGGGCAGCTCCCCCATGGCGTCTCTGAGAAAACATCACACACTCTCCAGTCATGGAGTTAAATGTCAAGGGCCTCACTGTTTAGCATCTATCCGTTCATCTGGTGGAAGTTATTGGCAGTAAAGCATTAGTTAACGAGCAGGCTGGGGAGTCAGATGTGTTTAGCACATGAGGTAACAACATACCTAAAACCGCTAATTTCTTTCAATTTCTTGGCCACGACATAGTTGTAAGTTTACCGCTCTAAAGACTTTACTGCTGACTGCTGTTAAAGTTTAAGGCCATTATTGCATTTAACAAGAGTGTTAATCGCAGCAATATAGCTGATCTGAGCATTTATAAGACGCTGAAGCAGAACTTCCATTCAGGGGACCCTAAGAGAGAGACACTAAGGAACCTTGAGAAAGACACCTGAAGCCGGCACTTTTTAAAGACCCTGCAATTTTCCAAAGAACGACCAGCAAGATCGGGCGAGGAAACGGTGAGATTAAGGCGAGCGCCTAGCGGAAACTCAGACGGGTGCCTTGTGGTACATTCAGCCCTGGGTTACTAAGCAGTGACTCACACAGAAATAAGAGCTGAGCTGTTTCCACGAGGAGTAAGGGGGCCAGAAGACCCCCAAACAGCAGAATCCCAAGTGCAGCAAGCAACAACACTCTGACATGTTTTTATGGGCACAGCTAATATTTATAATCAATCTAAACCTACATCACATATTAGATCCTAACGCAAATACAATATTAATTTCCTTTATTGCAAATGCAGACAGCATGTCACACTGAAAATTATAGTGTGTTCCCCAACGAGAATATTCATTATTTGCTTCCAAACCAGCATCCAGCAGGGAGCAGAGAGTTTTATTAGTGCTGATTTAGATAGATAGTGTATCCTAGAAACCAAGGACCCCTTCAGCAGGAGTGGCCAGCCAATTGCCTGAAACATTCTGTTAAAAAAGTTACTTACCACCATCTTTTGGTATCTTGGCTAAACCAGAATTCTTCTATCAATCTTAGCATGTGAAATCTCTGACCATTCTTTACCGTTTAACCTCTTAATCAGTACTAAAAACAAACAAAAAAAATACATTAGTTTTAATGTTATCATAGTCTAATGCAAGTAGAACGCCATCTGATCTCAGATAAGGTTAAAGGCGGCCTGGCAGGTCAGGGGTCATACTAATACTGAGAGAAACACATTGGACTTCCATGGCGTGACCTATATCACAGCACCCTGGACAGAATCACTTCATTAACCCGGTCAGTTTTCAAGTAGGATACCATCCTGTACTATCTATGCCCCACAGCTTAACAAATTCACCACAGAACCATGATTGGATGCTATTTTTGCAACCGATGACAGAGTGTTTTATATTTTTGCAAGGACAGCTTCGCAGTAACAGGTTCCTAGGCGATCAGGATTAATGTGCCGCGTTGAGTGACAGCCTGCTGATTTCACACCCAGGGTTACGGTGCTGAATACTCACCAGGGCCCTACTCAGAAACTACTCCAGCCCCTCACAGCCAGGTTGGCATCACATTCCCTTACTCAGTGCCCTTATTCCGGCGCAATGCAAGCCTTCTGCTTTCTTATTTTCTAACTTTCTTATTTCATAAAAGTCGCCTTCGCGCCCTTGCGTGCAGGTCCGACTTTAACAGACACTCCTCTGTATTCTACAGTTTGACACAGTGTAACAATGCATTTTAAAAACAGTTGTCAAATACTTCCACTGGCCGCATCATGCCATACCTGGTAGAACCCCATTTTGTTTCCAGACCTGCCTCAAGGGTAGATAAATTCACACCCCACTGTTGTACTTACCTGTTATGTTTGCACTTCTAGCTCAATGAGTCTCACCAATTCCCTTAAACCTCACTGACCGATGAGGTGTTTTCAGCAACAGCACTGCCCCGACTGGATCGATTTTTAGACTTATTCATTTTCAAAAATCACACCAATCACTGCAGACTCTACCGTAGTCATAAAAAAAAAAAAAAAAAAAGGAGTGGCTGATTCCGAGAAGCCGGTAGCACCATGTCTGATGTCGCATTTAAAGTCATTAGATCGTGCATCTTAGCCGTTCTAAACCTGAGCCAAACTGAACCTCTTTACCCGGTCTACGTAATATATGTAATCAGCGGTAGGCATATGATTCGCTGTTCATAGGAGCGTGTCGTTTGTAGCTATTACATAAAGCAATAAATAAAATACATGGTAGACACCATCGTATAACTCAGAAACCTTCCTGCCACCAATAGTTATAATCACAATAAACCCAAAATTCAGAAATCGTGCATTTTGTTTTCTTTTTTGGTTACGAGAAAAAAGAAAAGTCTATTCATTAAGGCCAATCAATGAAGCAACCTTAGACACTCCTGCAGTGTGTTTGCATGCCGGCAACACTAAGATCGAGTGTCAGGTCACGTTACATGCTGCGAGACAGCAAGGCCAAGAAGCAGCAGTCAAGTAAGCTTATGACAGCAAAACTAATTACTTTACAATAGTAAGGCCTGCACCGAACTTCTCTCCTTTGATGTTCCGTAAAGGAGACACTGGCTAAAATGGCAATGGTGAGGTACCTACCCCAGGGTATGATAAGAGAAGTGCTGAAGAATCTCAGTCTATTTGTACATAAGCCTTGATCATCAACATACTGCTGAACAAAAGACGTCAAAATATCTAACAGAAACCTCAGGTACTGCTTCAAATCTAAAGCTCCAACAATGAGAATGAAGCTTGAGGACACTAATTATCTCGAGCTGCGCCTTGTCTGCAAAGTTATCCCGTGTCCATCAAGCGTACAGTCTCAGGGGAATAAGTTGCCCTTGATCAGAACAGTTGACTTCTGAAGCTTGATTCCAAATCCAACCTTTGAAGGTCGTGTTCCAGTCAAGAGAGAGACAACATGCTAATGACAGGGGACATAAAAAATAACATGTCTTACATTTTTACATGTCTAGCGATGAAGGATGATCCTTTAATCCCAGACATGATAAATTCAGATCCCTCTAGGTTATGCCAATACACACATTTACAGACTACTCAAATTAACTGTTTGTCAAGTACATTAACATGTTAAAAATCTGTCTTGGTGCACAAACTGTACACTTGACTGAAGGCATCACACATCAGTCTAACAGATCAGATAACAAGCGCAACAGCATAAACACATCATGAATTTCAAGATTATTAGCATCAAAATATAGACAACATGCCCACAAGTAACAGTGCATGAGGGACAGTAATGATAGATTGGTTGGATTAGGGGACTACTGTCATTGTCCTAGGATTGTTTGTTGACCAACAAGACACTGGAAAAGTCACTGTTTAGTTAAAGCGATTCCAGAAGTGATTTGTTAGAACAGGTGGCGTGACACATGGGAGAGGTCTGTGATGACCTCGTCTGTTTACTTCCTTATTCTGGGAAGGTCACTGGAAGGACAATGGCAGGTATCACCCTTCCATGTAGATCTCACAACCTGTGGGTTGCCCTTGGCTCTGCAACTGCCTTCTTCTAAGGCATCAACCAAGGACGTGACAATGTTTTCAATGGAAACTCTATGCAAACAGGTCAGCTTACTCAATCTGATTGTGGAAATACAGCCACGGGCCACTGGCCTCTCCTTTTCTATGTCGGCCACTGCATTCTCACACCACTGCAGTGTGATGTAGATGGTGGTCCCCAGGAGGACAATATGACCGCAACTGTTTTATTATGGATCCCTAAGGGGGAAGGTAGAGGGGTCGTTTCCACAAAATGAGTTACTTCGTGTTTTATAGTATTGCAGGAGGCAGGAGAGGATCCAGTGTTAATATTGGGCAGAATCTAAGGATAAAATGTCTTCAATATAATTAATTGCTGTATAATGAAATACTGAGGCAGATTGTTCAGGAAAAGGACAACAGCAGAAAATTCAAAGCAAGCAGAAACAACGCGCTGGATCTGGACAGAAGATACTTAAAAGCACTGAGGCCAGCTGTTTGCCAGAGGCCTTCAATGTCATGGGGGGACCAGTTCAGACAAGTTGCTGCATTGCAGTTTTGTTTCTTGAAGAGCTTAGAGATGTTTCATTCTTTATGACGGCTGGTACGTGCCAGAGGAGGGGAGATGGAAGATGATAGAGAGGCATGGAGGCATGATGGGGGAGGTGGGGGGGGGGGGCTGGTGAAAGTGAAAGGCCTGACAG
>JAODJX010000047.1:15392784-15404078 GCA_026776945.1 Isichthys henryi | reverse complement strand
GTGGGGGGAAACCGGAGTACCCGGAGGAAACCCCACGACGACATGGGGAGAACATGCAAACTCCGCACACATGTGAAACAAAATCCTGGTTTGGATTTTTACTTTCTGGACCTGAAATGTCCGCCTCTGCCTGTGATGACTGGTGTCTGATATAGCGGTGACTCTTGTATATGGTGTTCTTCCATTTTTAATTAGCAGTTCCTGGAAATTATTGGATGTTTTGGATAGGAAACGTTTTCAAGTAGGATCTAACAGGACTTAAAGCCTAATTACAAACTTAAATTGGCACACATTTGCATAACTAGTTGTACAGATACTGCAGTTAATCTCGCCACACTGAAAAACGAATTGCGAGTCCCCTATTTTATAATTTTTTCAGTTTTTTACTAAACTTGTAATGAGATGCACATTATTCAGGATGCCTATTGCACAGTAAACCATCAAGTGACATCACAGCCATATTGACTTAGATACAGTTGATCTCTTAAATTATTCAAATTACGCAGCTGCGATTAATCTTCAGATGCTCTTGGCCTGTGTGAGGGAGGTGGGAATGGAATTCTTAGTGGGAAAATAGATGAATAAATTCCCTTAATTCCCAGTGCTGGATTCCACAACACAATAAAACAAGGTGTTAGTTTCCCCAGGCAAATAATACATTTAGAAAAGTCATAGCTGTTTTCCGCCAAACCTAATTTGGTGTGGGAGTTTAATAACAGTGATATGTGGCCTGTTGTCAGTGTGCCGCCCTTGGGGGTGTTTCCTGTCAGGTGCAGTTAGTGGCCTGGATTCTCAAGGCAAACAACTTGAAGGAAGATGTACAGAGACTGTGAGAGCATATATGAGCTTCTCAGAATAGAAGTGCAAGCTGGGATATCAGGAACCACAAAACCCACATTCACAAAGGAATAACCCTAATCTGGTCACCAAGGTCTGATGCTTTGTCTTCAATAATAGTGAAAAAGAAACCAACTCGACCTGACTTATCCTTGTCCATTTTCCATAACTGCTTATCCAACACAGGGCTGAGGTGGCCCTTGGGTCCATCCCAAGCAACACAAGGCCAGGGGCAAGACAGGATACCAATTGGTTCCAACTCATATGTACATCACACCATGAAGGCAATCTGGAGAATCCATTTCACTTATTGGATTGTGGGAGGAACCTGGAGTACTGGATTGGAAGCTGTATGAAGCATTTTGGAAAACTCAGCTTCAGATCAAGATGCTGACTTTCAGGCTCTTCCAAGAGGACTAGACCCAGAACCATGAATCTCAGAAAAGGCCAAGAGACTTGGCTGTACCTTCAGGGCTCGCTGGGCCTGCTCGCTGGACCCAATGATGATCAGGTCCGGTCCTCCCATGCTGCAGAAGCTCTTCAGGTGCCGGCCGTTCTGCACGGGAACCACGGAGACAGCGTAGTCCTGCAAAACGCAAGTCCAGCAGGTAGGAAATGGGCGCCGTCTCTGAGCAGACAGCTGGAGCTAAAGAAGGCACTTAAAAAGACTATGTCGATGTGTGATGAGCTCTGCAAGGACATTCTTGAAGATTCTTCCAGAAGAATCTTCTTTCCTGACTTCATGACCAGGTCTGTGAGCTCAAGGCCTCGACACTTTTTTGAAGGTAACAAGAGGTAGCCTGTAATCATCCTGAATGTATATGAGATACCATGGGGGAAAAATGAGCATGTAACTAGACTGTTTGATGCAATCACCTGGTCAGGGCTCAGAGGGAGGGAAAACTCTTTGTGCTGCAGAATCCCATGTTTGATTTCACACCAAGAGCCTTTCGCAGAGACGCAGAATCTCACCCCACCTTGAACGTGTCCGCGAGAATTTCCGCCCCCCGCTGATTGGTCCTCTCAGACAAGCCCACAAAGAACTCTCTACCTGAGCGGGTAGATATGGTCAACAGGTTAGATGTCACTGGTGGGTGTCAAAACCTGGACACGCCCTGCAGAATTCATAATACAATTAACTATGGCACAGATTAATTACTAATTATGGCACCAAGCTGGGGAACAGCTGGCTGATGAACAGAAAAAAAATGTTGACAGATGTTGGGTATTTCTCATAAAAAGGAAGCAGATTAATCTGTCTGTACCAGCAGGGGGCGCCACTAGACATTTTGAGCCCCATGAAAATGTATCATATTGTGAGTCAGGGGCCCTTGGAATTATCATAATTCCCCCCCCCTTAAACGGTGACCTTTCGTACCAGTAAACAAGACATCCCCTCCATCCAGGGTGGCCGACTGGTCATCTATCTCCACGATGTTCAGGTTCATTTCTTTGAGCACCATCTTCACAGCTTCAGTCTGGGAAAAAACAGGGTGTGTACTGAACATCAGAGGAGAGAAAGGGTATGTTTACAGGTGAGATGCAGCCACTCTCTGTACGGAAACATCCCCGCTGGTCACTAAGGAGAATTACAAGCTGCATTACACAGAGAACACCACCGTACCACTGCAGGTATCACAAAACTGCAAGGACACAGGTGCTGAAACGTGCATCACTTACACAGAATACGCCAGTTCAAGTACTCCAGAGATGAAGCAGGAGTTTGGCAGCCGTGAGTTCAGAAGACTCACTTGGTTAGAGGGCTGATGCGCGATGAGGTCAGGCTGAAATTCACATGTATATTAGTCCCCTTGACTGCTCAAGCAGGCTGATTCTGCCAAACTGATAAGCCTTCTTCCAGGCCGAAATAGTGTGTATCTGTCAGACAGCACAAAGCCCCACCCTCTGGCCCAATTTCCTAGCATGCACCAGTAGTGACCGAGGTCTAGAAGACTCCGCTCTGACTTGGATAGTGGGGCTTTCTGGCAGCTGCTCCTGCGCACCTGCGTGAACAGTATGACTGGCTCCCTCCTCACATTCCTAGCTGCGGACACCTCGCCTCCACAGCTCTGCGCCTCCCTGGTTCACAGCTACTGCGTTAGCGTTTCGCCACTCACAAAATACCACCAGGTGCGACTTGTAATTGCGATTGGCTATAGTTTAGCCATCGTCAGCGATTCTTGAGGAATGCTAGTTCTCATGCTAGCATAAAGGCCGGAAAATTGAAGCTCCCACAAACTCTAGTGGCATAAGTCTCTTTTTAAAGCAAACCACTTGGGGTTATTTTTAGCACACCTTTGTCCAGGAGTCATTATTTTGTATGTTTTTAATTCTTATTCAGACCATTTTTTAATATGGAATATACCAAACCGGCCCTCGTCCCATGTGGGCTCAGTCAGGTGACCACCCATTCAGTATGACAGACTGAGTAATAACGAAGGAATTTGGGCTTTAATTGGTTTTGAAACAGTCAGAATCACTCATGGCTTAAATCTTGGCAAAGAACACAAGGAAAAATAGTTTGGTGAGATGGGTTTTGGGGGGTAGGGGGCGGCTGACAGTGGGATCTTTTTCCTAATCTTCTATCAAAACCTCCCTGCCATTCACCGACAAACAAACAGCCAACCGGGGAGCTTCCGCTATTACAGCTGGCGGACACCATGGGGATGGAGCAGGCCTGAGGTAATAAACTCTGCCTTCAACAAGAAGGCATTTCCTATTGGCCGCTTGGGCATTCAGCCGAGGTCCCATTGGTCAAGTGAGTGACCCCGTAGAGTGGGCATTGACGAGCGTGCTAGAGACACGGGGCCAAGCGCAAACCACCTGACACAAACAGCACATCTTTTTCAGACTGGAAATGCAGATGAAAAGCACAAAGGGTTGATGACTAGGGGTGTTCTGCTAAAATTTGAGGACCAGAAAAGTGGACCGGTATTCAGCGGTCATGTAGTAGGGGCACACTAAAACCCACAGAGAGGACCAAAAGGTCTCAGAACTCCTCAGAGAGTCCAGCTGTAAGGTTTTAGGTCTCTCTTTTTGCTAACAGCTCAACAAGCAGGCTGGAGATATTACTGAATGATGACCAGACTGACCCTCAAGGCCTCTCCATATTTAAAAAGGATGCTTATCGCAGACCAGTATCAAAGAGAGGAAATTAGTCACCTGCTTTGTGTCATCAACTGTTTTGTTTCAACAACTTTTCTCATATACGGTCAAAATTCATAACTGAAGAGCTGCTTGGGGGGAGCGGCATGGGTCCTGAATATATTAATCATATGTATTTATGATCACTAACAAGGCAGTACACAAATAGTTAAATGTGGTTTAACATTACATGCAAAAAACTTAAAAATGTATCAAAACAGTGTATCACTACACTTGCTTCTTCATTTGCAATGTCCCTGTGAAAATGCATTAACATATCATGTTATTCACAGATTGCTTCTTACAAGTCTTAATTCTATCAGTCTAGCTAGTAAGAAAAATTTTGGCAGCAGTACTAAAAACAAAATAACTCAAAATATTAAAACTCCTGACAGAATTCAAGGCATTGTGAAATTAACATCAATTTGGACATAAGGAGGTGAAGCTGCGTTCTGGTGAGGTGCGATCTGGACATAAGGAGGTGAAGCTGCGTTCTGGTGAGGTGCGATCTGGACATAAGGAGGTGAGGCTGCGTTCTGATGAGGTGCGATCTGGACATAAGGAGGTGAAGCTGTGTTCTGGTGAGGTGCGATCTGGACATAAGGAGGTGAAGCTGCGTTCTGGTGAGGTGTGCCTTAGACATAAGAATCAACATCTATATTTAAACCCTGTGTAGAATTATTTCTTCGCTCTCCCAAGAATAAATAATAAACACTCTCATCTGCCCAATTTGACTGAGGACAGTTACCATGGTGCTCCAGGCTGACACTACGGCAACAGAGAGTGCGCCATGGGTGTGCTAATCTTCCACAAATTAATTTTCTATTTCCAGCAACTGAATGCTGATGTTATTTTTCATGTCAGGATCATTTTAGCCATTACAGATGGAAATTTAATTACTTGTCTGTATACAATTAATTCCTGACACAATACTGCTTTTAATCAGAGGTTCTGCATGACACCGTATGCAGAAAAACACATTCACCTGAAAAACAAGACCTGGCTCAGTCCAGCTTGAGTGTAGGACCTTCTGTTAAAGGCCCGGTTCATTAACCAAGGCCTATCTTCACATAGAAGACAGAGATTCATTCATCATCAGTATAACTGCCTGTATGTATTTACAACAAAGGTGGTCCAATGTGATTGATTAACGTACATTTGTAGCCGACAGCCGCACTCAGCTGAAACCTCTGAAAAAAAATCTTGGAGTTGCAGGTAGACTAGACTCTAGACATCTAGACTAAAGGGATGACCTTTGACCCTCAGGGTTGATCGTCTTCCTCTCACAAAGGGTTAAGTTGCTACACAAAAACCTAAACTGCAGCTTCCGACCCTATGAGCTGTCCCAATAGCTGATGAAATAGAATGACAGGGCTTAGCTCACAGAGTTGACGTCATGCAAACACTGCGTGGCACTGTGAGTCTTTTCTGTGAAAAGATCGACAGGCTTGTGACAACAGTTCATTCAAAATGATGCAATTAGAAGGCAATTTCAGCCCCTATAGGATATCCTTGGTCATGACAAGGTCATATAAACAGACTGATTACACCGTTTGGAGACTGGAAATTTCATTTTGGTTCTACTGGGGATGGAAGCAGCTCAGGACTATGATCAATGCCATGGAAGTCAAGGGGTCCTCAGTGCAGGAAACCCAAGTCCTCAAGTTGGGAGGAACACTGGAAAAACAAACACTGCCTTCCCAGAGGGTGCCAAGGCTTACTGGGGTACCCGTGAGGCCCTGGACGAAGCCTGTCAACTGGATTATAATCTGTGACCTGGATCAAAATTCCTGATTAGGCACCAGGGATCAGGAAGTTCTTGAGTAATGAACGTTCAAACATGATGACGTTAAATGTCCAGCAGCTACAAACCTAAAGGGACAAAAGCCCAGATTCAAACCTGGAGACCAAACTTGTGATAATTGACAAAAGTAAATGGAAATGGTACATAGAGTAGGGCTGCTACACTGGAGTATTGTCCAAACTGCTGCAAATGGGCACAAAAACACTCCTTGGATGGAAACATGTTCTTCTGTCAGACATATTTGTTTCTGTGTTCCTCTGATGTCTCAGGTGGGTCAGTGTCTCCAGGTCACAGAGATGGGCTAACGCCAGAAAGGACTGTTTACACTCCTGCATTCATTAAGCTATTAACTCAAGAATGGGATCAGTGACCACAGACGTCCAGCTATACATATTATGTAAAAAATACTGTGTATTTCGATGAGTCCATATTCAAGGGAGTTTTTGGTCATCTTGTGTCTTACTGCAAAAATATGAAAAGTGTAGAGAAATTACAGACACATAGCAACAGGCAGAGGAGATATATATATATATATATATATATATATATATATATACGAAAATCACATCCATTCATTGGCATTATGTGATTTCCATTCATCCGTCCATCTTCTAAGCACTTATCCTGATCAGGGCCATAGAGGAGCCCTGTATGATGGATGGATGCATTGTTTGATATGATGTTTGGAATAAGATTTATTTTTTTCAATTTATGCTTATTTTACAGGGCAGCATTGAGTTTAGGTCTCGTTTAATGGTTTTAGTCGGAAATTTGATGCAAATCTGAAGATATAGTGCAGGCTCAGTAGAAACGGCCTCTGGTATATAATACAACGAAACTCAAAAATCAAAATCATGTTACTGAATAGCTTCTTGCAGGGTTGCACAGATGACTGAATTGGTTTACTTGAAGGTTATGGATCACACTGCTTCTCTGTAAATAGTGTTTAGTTTCTTTGTAGTAAGGGAATTTTTTAAGGTGAATCACCGCGTCTGATTTGACGTATTGATGCAAATTATTGCGAGCCGTGTCATGTTACCAAGTTGTTTGACCTGGAACTGCGCCTGGAATCTTACACAGGGTTTTGAGGTAATTTAAGGACAGCAGGCAGGAAAGTGACATTAAAAACCGCCCATGATGCAGCAACACCCAAAAACCAAAGGCGAAACTGGGGGTGAGTCCAGACGCTGCTAGTTTTAATGAAACTCCTAGGAAACTGTGAGCTTACAGAGAAAATCCTGCATGGTGGAGAAACGTGACACAAACACTGACCAGGATGAGACTGTAGTGAGAGCCTGAGACTGTATCAGCTAAAAGCTAAGTGCTAAGATGGGGGGGAGACTCTGCTGAAGAGAGACCCTGGGGTTTAGATGAAGGGGAGACTCACCTGAAGACACATCCAGGGATTTAGATAGAGGGGAAACTCTACTGAAGAGAGATACTGGGGTTTAGATGGAGGGGAGACTTTGCAGAAGACACAACTTGGGGTTTAGATGGAGGGAAGACTCTGCTGAAGAGAGATCCTGGGGTTTAGATAGAGGGGAGATTTCTCTCAGCACCATGGCTTGCTAATGCTAACTCCCCACTCATGTTCAGTCCTCTGGGTCTGGCCATTCACATTTCTAGGGAAGCCTCTTAGACCTATTGTTTTGACGACGGCATTTCTGAGCTTGAAAGTTGACCCACTGTTTCCAGATGCCTGTCACAGGAACTGCAGGGAATCACAAACACGCCTCGGACCCAAATTATTATTTATGAGGTTTTGTCAGTAAAAAGCAAAAAAAAAACTCCATCTTCCATCTTGGAAGGCAGCTGCAGAGGTGGGATTATCAGCTTGGGATGGATGTCGTGTTATGACATGTAACAAAGGGAATTTTATCCTAATTATTTCATATGTTGCATCTGTCATTTGGGCATAATTACCAAGGGAAACCATCTGGAAATCTATGTCAGATAAGCTAATGAAAAAGTGTTTGTTAAGGCTCACTGGCATCTTTAAGTTGCCGTTAGTGTATGAGTGCTGTGCCCTGTGATGGTCTGGCATCCCACCCATGGGGAAACCCAGCCTTGTGCCTTGTGCTTTCCGACTGAGATTATCCGTGTTTGGATTGCTGATGAATGCCTGTCATTTTGCCAGAACCCTATAACATTAATAAATACCGCTACATTCAGTTAGAGTTCCTAATGGTGAATGCTAGCAGATTACAAATGCATGCAAGGCACCATGGGAAAAAATATGAATTGTAAATCAAAGTGCAGAGTTAATCACTTGTAGCTTTAAATAGTATGATATTAATAAACCTGTGGGGTGGCCTGGTGGTGCAGTGGTCAGCACGGTTGCCTCTGGGACCCAGGTTCGAGTCCCCGGATACTCCGGTTTCCCCCCACAGTCCAAAGACATGCTGAGGCTAATTGGACTTGCTAAATTGCCCGTAGGAGTGCATGCGTGAGTGAATGGTGTGTGAGTGTGCCCTGCGATGGGCTGGCTCCCCATCCTGGGTTGTTCCCTGCCTCATGCCCGTTGCTTCCGGGATAGGCTCCGGACCCCCCGCGACCCAGTAGGAGAAGCGGTTTGGAAAATGGATGGATGGATGGATGGATGGATGGATAATAAACCTGTTAATAGAAATGGATTGGAAAGCAGTGAATGTGGTGTTTCTGCATAATTACTCAGAGAGGGAAACACCTCTGACATGGATGAGCGGCTGGGTGGGCTAAGACTCAGATCAGATGATTGCCCTTTCAAGCCCTAACCCTGGTAGAGTTGTCTTAGAGTGAGACCCTAAACCCCCAAATCCATGGCCGCTGCATGTCGGCCGACCTTGTGTTATGCCTCTCAAGCTATGGAGGGTGAGGTGGCGCAGGCAAAGTGTACCTGTGTTTGTGAAAATGGGAAATAAAGGTCTCTCTCTCATAAATTCCAGTGCCTCCCCCTGGGTTAAAGGCAGAATCACAGCCCGTCTTCATCATGAAGCTGCATAGGGGGTGGAGCGGGTAACAGAGTGGCATTTACCTGGGAGGGTGTTCCTAGAAATGGTAGGGGGGGGTCAGGATCTTGGAAAAGCTGTATGCAGTGGTAGGCTGCACAAATGAGGGTAAATGGGGCATCTCATGACCGTACTGTACCATAGAACAAATAATCTGAATGACGTATCATTTAAAAATATAATTTACTGCATGTGTGCAGTTTGCGTGCTCTCTCCGTGTAGCGTGTGTGTCCTCCAGTCCCACAGGCTAAAGACGTGTGCGATGGAGCGTACCCTGACAGACACTTGCCTCCGTTCCCGGGGGCCCCCGCCTCCGGCCCCGTGCTTCCTGGGATGGGCTCCAGGGTCCCGGTGACCCAGGAGCGGATTAGCAGTTATGACAGATGGAGGGGTGTATCAGAGCCCAGCTACACACACAGCATGTGATGGAGTCTCTTGTTCGCTTTTGAGAAAACAACAGAGGAAGATAAGCTTTTACATTTCTGTATAAGACCATCCACTGACGCATGAAGGTATCGGGGGTTCAGGGAAGCTGGATGATTCCGTTTAATTGCTGGATCCGATTCATCCCGCTCAAATAGCTTTAATTATGTTAATTAAATAGGGATAATTACATGCAGCTGCTACCTCATGCATCGGAGACGTGGAGCTGCAGTACATCTCTCTGCGGTAGGAACCCCGAACCTTTCCTTCTCACAGTGAGAGCGTTCCCTGAGCAGGATACTGTGTGAACATCAAAATGAAGCCTCACGTCAGAGCAGCGGGGGTGGGGGGGCAGGTTGGGAGACACCGTCAGGCGGGTGTCCATCAGGGAACATGTGCTGCTGGTGCTGTGAAGCCAGTAGGATGGGTGATCCACTTTGGATAGCCAGGCTTCCCCAGCGTTTCCCAGCGTCTGTGACCTCACCAGCACATGTGTGTCCACATGTGGGGAGGCAAGCTGAGTACGCAAACCAGCAACCAGACGATAAACAAGCCCGGAGTCCGGAACAGCACCCGGCCCCCCCGCCGCCCCCCCCAAGTCCATATACAATTATTAATCTTAGGCCGTGTGGGTAGACAGTTTAATAAGCAGTTATATTATAAGTCACAGCTGGTAATTATGCAACGCACAAGTCTAAGCTTATGTATGTTAACAGATGTGTTTCTGTTCCTGTCTGCCACTTTATTGTCCTCTACAGCAATGTTTCTCAATCCAGTCCTCAGGGACCCATAGATTCCCTCTCAGCTCCCAGAAGGTAGCAAAAATGTGGACTGCCTGGATGGTAGTGGCGAGGGAGCAAAAACATGAACCGTGTGACTAAGTCGGGAAACAGTGCGCTACAACTTTCCCTGCTGTCCTGTCATTGGTGGGGAGGTCTACCCTTGGGTGTGAAGGCACAGCAGTCCATCTCTGCTCCATGGTAACCACACGCCTTCTGGTGATGACCAGCTGACATCAGCCGCTGCTGTTCCTTGCCAGCTGTGACAGACACTGTTTTTCAGTGGCCGCCTTGGGCTCATGGCTACCCCCCCCCCCACTGGGAGGAGGGTGGTAACACCGCACAGTCTGTCTATGGGGGTCCAGACGCCAGTGAAGAAACACAGAGCTCTTTTAAACCCAAAGTTTTGACGTTAGAGTGTCGCAAATCGAAATTTTCACTAATTCATAGGAGAAAAAACACCATTATCTGAAGTCTATTATGTCTTTGGCTGGCTTAAAAATGCTTTTTTTAAACAAAAAAGGGGGGAGGCGTGGGAGATGAACTAGGTGGTGACCCAAACAAGGGCTGCCAAGGCAAGCTCTGAGCTCGCTCACGCCCCCCTGTGGGTGTGAAGTGCACAGCCACACCCTAGATTCCATGGGAGTGAATGGAAAAACGCAGAACTCGCCCCAAGTTATGTGTGGGTGAGATGCTGGCTCTTAGAGAAGTGCCTAAGTGTGGGATGCATGTAATAGATATGGCATAACACACAGTTCCCAGACACCTACCACAGCTGTACCATATATTGGACTGTTTAATCTGTGAAGAATAACTAATATTACATCATTACTCCCACGAGTGAAGTCACGCCCATTTAATTTGAAGGGAATGATTAATCGGCTCTGCCACTGAATAATATTCATTAACATTAATTGCCTGTTTACGCCTCGTAATCAGTTTGTTACAGATTCATCAGAGAAGCGTAAGCTTGACACCCCAGTAGTACACAAAGGGTGGGCCAGCTGCTCTCCTCGCGCGTGCTGGCAGGCCTAGCGCTAGCCCTCAGTGAGTCAGAAGCCGGCCTGACATGAATAGCGGGTCTGAAGCAGCCGTTTCTCTTTAGCTACGACACATGGTACGACAAGCGGAAACCTCCCCGAGCCTTTGTGATGGCATTTGCGATGATAGGTATAGCTACGTGGCTTAATGTCAGCTTCACGGGGGCATACGTAGCTATCTAAATAACTCAGTTGTTACGTGGTTTTCATCATTAACGAAGGTGCAGTCTTCTGAGAAACTGCATATGACGATAATCCATGTGGGTGGCGGGGGGGGGGG
>JAODJX010000047.1:15356535-15368974 GCA_026776945.1 Isichthys henryi | reverse complement strand
ATGTGACCCGACTGCTATCAGTTATTTTTCCATCTCCACTCAATTCGTCTGACTGTTCTAACCTTACCAACTTCCCCATTTTCCACTGCGCCCCCCCCCCCCCGCCCGAACTGGTCCTCTGTAAATATTTTTACACACTTTTCCCTCTGTCGACATTTCTGAAATATTTCAGTGGGGTAACAAAAATACAGTATTCTCTTGGCTGATGGGAAACGGGGGAAAATATTATTCAGAACGCCGCGCAGGCAGAGTTCAACCGTTGACACCTGTTACTGACTTTCCAAGCAAAACTTCCAGTTTCCCTGTCGGGGAAAAGAATGCAAACATTGTGTCCGTGTCATAGCATAAACACCAAGGCCCCCAGAGACCACCAACTTCCTAGGCACTGTCAGGAACTATTTTCCAGACGGGTTTAATTCCGTTTTATTGTTCACAGAGTCATATCTCCATTTAAAAACGTTCTACATCTACATCGTTGTCTGTGTTCTGATACATTTCCGTATCAAAGCACAATCTCTGAAGATGTAGGCAAAAAGCTATTCTTAAACTGAGCAATACGGAAGAATACACGGGTAAAACTCGGGAATGTGTGATTTTTGTTAAATATCACTCTCGAATAACTTACTAAAGGCCAAATCGTTTATCCGCCAGGAATGCATATGCGTTAGTCATAGAAATCCCTAACAGGTGTCTAGTGGTCCAACTCTATGCTTTCTCCAACTAATCCCTTTCATAGTCACAGTCCTTTTAGGTAGAATAACCGTGTACAATGCAGATAACAGGAACAGTATCCATTGTCATCGGTGAACACTACACGAGACACTTTATACACCAGGTTAGGCTACTGGAAAGGCGAGACTGTGTCAAGGGGACACCTAGAAGCATGACAGGACTACTGGCCAAACACTGCGGAGACAACTGATTCAAATATCCAGTTACCCGAGAGCTAAGCAGAAACTTTATTCCGATGTTATACGGGGGTATTATTATGACAAGAAAAGACAGGATTAAGATGCACTAGCTGTCTATTGAACAATGAAAAAATGCGACATACCTCAGCACAGTATTGCTGTTTCACCAGTTCGCCTAACTATGATCAGTGGCCCTCATGGAACAATACCTATACCTTAAGTCACGTGTCTAAACAGCATGTTACAGAAAGAGATTATTGAACGCAGATGTAAAGATGCATCTTATAGGCTAGTACTTATCTAAACAGCTGCCAACAAATAGGATTTCTGATATCAAGCTTCCGGGTAGACATGGTGTTACTGAATTATTATTGGAAATATTTTAAACCTTATTACAATTACACAAAAACTTAATGTCAAGTAACGTTTTGATCGACCCATTTCCCTGTAAGTCAAATGTTAGTTAGGAAAAAAAGACGCAAAATCTAAGCCGATCACAATAAAAGCTTAGTTATAGTCATTGCACACCACCATCTAGTGTCTTGATAAGGAAGCATAATTCGGGCATTCACATTGATAAAAAGTTTAATATGAAGTATGTCTGGTCGCGCATAGACACATCAGCAAGTCAAGTGTAAATCGGTCTATATTTAGGTTACGTTTTAGATGTCAGCCTCTGCGCAGAAAGCGGCGATTACGTTTCCTTATGGTTAAGTATCCGTTTATAAATAACTACAGTAACACATAATAGCTTCATGAAAACAACCATCTGAAACATAACTTACCTTTATTGTTCAGTCGTTGCTATCTTCTTGAGTAGTTATAGTGAGCCAGTGTTCCGTATAGTTTAGTGTTTTTGTGTGGAAAAAATAAGTCCATTTCTAATCTGCTATTTCTTATCGAAATAAACAAATATTGAAACGTAATATATATTTTAAAAGTAACACGAAAACGCAATTTTAACCTTGTGAGTTGAACCGTATACAACGGCTGCCTTACTACAAACTCGGCTGTTTACTGCTGCCTGTCCTCTTGCCTAACTGATCCCCTGCTTGAACCTTTTCATCTTAAAAATTTACGCAAGAATGTCACTTATATGAAGTCGGTTGAAATCTAGACTAAACTACTTTTGCAATTTCTTCCAAAGCAACATCTTATGTGGGGAAAAAAACTGGATCACCACTGTGTTCGTGTGTGTGTGTGTGTGTGAGTGTTTTTTTTCGGACGGTGATGGACAGATTGCGTGAAAAAAAGTTACCCCAAGAAAAGCTGAGGAATTTCCTGTGTGTGGAACATATTTAACAGCCCTTTAAGCCTCCAGGAATGCTTTGCGGTTGGCTAACTGAAGTGGAAATATGTTAATAACGTAAGCTACTGCCATACCTAATATGGCAATATTGTTACGTCTAGAGTCTACAGCCCATCTGGAATTGCTTAGTACAAAGGAATTAAGTGGATAACGAGCCAAAAATAGAAGTCGTAAACTCCTCTTTATTCCCAGCGTCTGTCCTGGAAATCATTTCAAAGTTTTACCTAAGACGACAACACATCTCACACTCTCCGTACGCAATTCATCAAGTTTTATATTTATCAAGTTTATATGTATGCAAATAGAGGGTGCGGGGCTGTCCTTGCATTCATGTACTCAGAAGACATCTTTATCAATGATGCGATGCTTTATGTCTAAGTCATTGGGTCGTGAGCCAATTATGAAGGATGACCGTATCATTTAATAGCCTAACTGTCATTACTAGACAGAGACACGTGTTATTATGCCAATGGCCGCAATAAACAAACACGGTGCACTAAAAGTCAAAAAGTCAAATCTACTGCGCAGAAACCAAATTAAAATGTCATTTATGCAGTAAAACACAACCTACAGAAAATGCCGGTCTAATAAACGCGCCCAACGAAATTATATCATAACTGTAAAGCAACAAAAAACTTGGAGGTATATATATATATATATATATATAAAGACAGAGAGAGAGAGAGAGTTGGGTTAGGGTGGTGCTTAGCTTGGATGGAAAGCGCGCCGAGAAAAATTCCTCGCATACTTCAGGAACAGTGCAACACAGCCAAGACATACGTCAGCTTCCACTACAGTGTATAAAAGACCGCTGAGACCTGGAAGGTCTATCAGTCCACAGCGCTACAGCGGCGTGTTACACATCACGCAGGAAAACACAACGGGACGAGTCGTACTTTAAGATCGCATTTCGTTTAAAAGTAAAGTGGAAACGCGAAGGGATAGCACTGTCCTCATTTGCTTTTTTCGTTTTGCCGAAATGAGAAAAATGATTTCCTATGCCCTTATCTTCCTTTTCCTCGGCGTGGTAAGTTACAAGCATTTTTATCTAAAATAACTTTAACGACGCACGATTATGAGTTAGAATAATACTTCTGTGTGCACAGCAAACATAAATATAGTATACTTATATACTGTTGTGTATTTATGTGTAACTATGTGATTGATTCTTATAACTTTTGACTTCTAATAACTTATAGATATAACAATATCTAATAACAAAAGCGGTTTGCGTTACCGGTAGCGCGCACGCTGTACTGACTCAAGGGGCATGGATTTCGCAGGTACGCTCGTGCCCATCGGAATGCGCGTGTCCGAGAGAGGCACCCAGGTGCTCCCCGGGAGTGAGCCTGGTGCTGGACGGCTGCGGCTGCTGCAAGGTCTGTGCTAGGCAGCTCAACGAGGACTGCAGCAAAACGGAGCCGTGCGACCACACCAAGGGGCTAGAGTGCAACTTCGGTGCCAGTTTCGGCGCCGCCAAAGGCATATGCAGAGGTACGGGGAGCGTGGATGGGATGCAAACAGAATAAAGCGCGTGGACTTCTGAAATACAGCTTCGGAGTATTTAAGAGTACTTCGTATTCTGTCATAGACGCAGTTGATGGAAAGTAGTTTAGTACCGCAGGTAAGACGAAGCCATTAAGACACCGATAGTTCGGTTTTCCCTGTTCCAGTCTAGTGTGGCAGTTTAACACCGATGATTAACAAAGAATGCGAAACGTAAGGAAAGTAAAGGACAGATGGCTACACTGGCTAATTTTTTCCCCTCATTTGTTTTGAACAGCCAAGTCAGAGGGAAGACCATGTGAATACAACAGCAAGATTTACCAAAACGGCGAGAGCTTCCAGCCCAACTGCAAGCACCAGTGCACGTGCATCGACGGAGCCGTGGGCTGCATCCCACTGTGTCCGCAGGAGCTCTCCCTACCCAACCTGGGCTGTGCAAACCCCCGGCTGGTGAAGGTAGCCGGACGGTGCTGCGAGGAGTGGCTGTGTGCCGAGGGCAAGGAGGCGGACTCTGTATACAAGCTCTTCAGCAAGGAAAGCGGGACAGATGAGTCAGAGAGTGACCTCACCAACAGAAATGAGCTTATTTCCCTGGTCAAAGGAGGACTGAAGTCCTTACCTGGTAAGTAGACATCCATTTTGAGTCTTTTAGACATATTAATACTAGTTTTAACCATCTCTAATTTGGCTCAGTGCCAGGAGACCTTGTCCATTACTTAACTCTGGATTACTTTAATTTCTCTGGCAGTTTTCGGTGTCCAGCCAGAGGTCTTGAGGGTCGAAAGCCAGAAGTGCATCATCCAGACCACAGCATGGTCCCAGTGTTCCAAGACGTGTGGCACGGGCATCTCCACCAGAGTCACCAACAACAACGGCGAATGCAAACTGGTCAAGGAGAGCCGGCTCTGTACCATACGACCATGTGGCCAGACATCTTACTCGGTTTTGAAGGTAAGTACATGCAAACATTTTCGCTCGAGACAGACCCAAGTTCATTTATGGGGGAAAAGAGGTTGCAGAAGTAATAGTTTTACCTAAGACATTTTTTTTCCCACAGAAGGGAAAGACATGTAGCAGAACCAAGAAATCCATCGAGGCTGTGAAGTTCACCTATGCCGGCTGCTCCAGCGTGAAGAAATACAAGCCCAAATACTGTGGGTCCTGCCTGGATGGCCGCTGCTGCAGCCCGCTGCAGACCAGAACAGTGCCCGTCAGGTTCCGCTGTGAGGACGGCGACACCTTCAACAAGAACGTCATGATGATCCAGACCTGCAAGTGCAACCACGACTGCCCCACCTCCAACGAGGCCTCCCTACCCTACTACAGGCTCTTCAATGACATCCACAAGTTCAGAGACTAGGCCTGGCAGCCCCAAGAACACCGACTGCCAACGCCCATCCCAAACGAGCATCCTGTCGCCTTTGATCTGGATTTCCTAAGTAACGGTGGATATCACGAAGACCAAAGGAAGTTGCACTGTTAAGCTGGAGAAAGTTCCGGCATGTTCTTCTCATAACGAGCTACTTCATACTATTGGAGTTTCACTAATGACGGCTTCTTCACGGAGCGGCGTGTAATTATGTTTGTAAAAATCGAGTTGCAATTTACTTGACTTGTTCTGTATATGTTGTTTTGCAGATACACCAGAGAAACGTGACCTTTAATGTCTACGTATTTATGCAAACGTAATTAAATGTAACCTTTGATCAAGGAGAGACGATCCATCTGTGTTGTGGAACACGTGTGTGGTCACATTCCTTGCTGATGTGGGCTAAACTGTCCACGTTTGGTGGCAGCTATCAAGTTACTTTCACATTCGCACGATGAAAGAGAAAACGGTCAACTTCTCTAAGAATGAATGAATGTTTTTATTGTCGTCATGGTTATTTATCAATGTGTAGTTACTTTATTTGAATATAAAATGTCATACTGGAATAAATTTGTAAAGTGATTTAATTTTATATGCAAAATTGTTATAAATAAAAGATTTATTTATGAAAATGTGTGTCTCTGGGGTCAGTCACGTTTCTGATGTCACATATGTGTTCAACATTTCCAGTCAGTTGTCAAACATCCTCAGCAGAATCCAGTGGATCCAGTGGAAAACACTGCTCGACTACGTGACAGCTAACCTCTAAACCGCAGTGTCAACTGAATTGCTCATTTGGGTCAAACCCTGGGCGACTAAGAGCGAGGACACCTTCACAAGAAAGTTGCTGTGTTAAGGTAGTGGTTTGGTCCAGAAAGAGACTGGAAACTTTGCTGGTCTTCTACTGTAAATACACAAAACTTTTAAGTCTTCCATAAATAACATCTTATGGAAACCACAAGACAACTCCAAGCAAAGACCTTCAAAAGGAAAAACTGGAACCAATATCCAGTTTTAGACGTTTCTGGACATATGCAAGTGGCCTTACAGAATTATTTAAAAATAGGTCATATGTGAAACCATTATGAATGTAATAAATAATAAATGGATACACATATCTTTTTTTTTTCCCAGTGAAGCATATCCAGTGAAGGACTGTGGTGAACCTGGAGATCCCAGGAAAGCTGGGAACTTCCTGGAAAGCATTCCAGTTCAGCACCGGGAACACACAGACAGATATTTACGGACAGCAAGTCACGTAAAACCACACATTTGGAAAACAGAGTACCTGGGAGTAACTGGTGAAAGGTCAGGAAGGATGTGAAAATTCCACCTACATGGGGAAGAAAACCCACAGCCCTTGGGGTGTGAGACCACAGCCTAACCCATTAAGCCAGGACCGAGCATGAAGATGGGTACAGAGACACATGTCTATAGCAGGGAGGCCTCAACTTTAACAGCCTGAGATCAGGTCCTCCTCTGCATTTGCATATTCAGTACATGGCCCTTCGGGGGAAGCAACGTGATTGGAAGGTTAGGGATGCCAGACCCAGGATCCACTCCTCATTACATTCATAGCAAAAATAGCCAACAATGACATAAGCTACAGGACCCTCATGCTATCAGAATACAGCACACAGAAATGGCATAGAGTTCATGGAACGCGCATGTGAGTAACCACCGAAAAACTTGAAACTGAATTTCTGAAACTTTCAAAAAAGTATGGAGTGTGTTATGAAAAGTACGGCAGATTTCAGTTTTAATGGTTTCAACTGCACAGGGTTATAAAGGTTTGGCTGTCTGAAGCATCTTAATACATGAAGACGACCATGTGTGAAAGGAGGACATTTTATTGTTAATCATCCATCCATCCATTGCCGATACCGCAATAACACAGGACCATGATGAACCTGAGGCTTATCTCATGAAGCTCAGGGTATGACGTCAGGGACACCCTAGGGTGTATTCCTGGGGGGTGAGGCCATAAGGCTCCCAGCTGAATCACCAAGTCCCATGGACACTGGGACGCAAGGACTGCAGTGTCATCGACACCTGTGACACTATCAGTGTAAGGTAAGGGCCAGAAAGAGACCATTCAATAACCTTCTCACATGATATAGCCCCCCCCAAAAAAAATCCTTAAAAACCACACTCTCAAAAAAAGACAAAAGTTGACTCATTAACATTTAAATTTCATTAAGTGTACATGGCAGAAACGTGCATTACAGCATTCTGGAAGGTGCTGCAACCCTACGTCATATTTTACCGTTTTCCGGTTTGTTATTCCAAAGTTGGAAGTGGAACGTTAAAGAGGACCTAAGAGAAAAAGAATTTTTACAGCTTAGATAAAATGCAACCAGATTAGGGGCCATCTGGTGGTGGCCTTGGAAACCACAGCTACTTAACTCCAGTTTAAAAAGTTAAAAATGGTAGCAGCAAGGGTTGCGGGACAGTTCAACACAAAAGATCAATAAAGTTTTAATCTACAAAGGTATAGCTTCACACAATGAGATTTCTATAGCCTGCATGATTTGTTTTAAAATTTCATATATTTTTGATTTCAAATTAAATTCCATAGGATCTCAGAGAAATGGAAATGTTACCCACAAAAAGGGTGGGGGGGATTTAATTCAAGGCTCACAAAGATGCATTATACAAAGAAGCCTGCTAGAGTAACTGCACCTATTTTTCACAGCAGGAATTTGGTCATGATAAACAGAGAACTGGGTGCGGACTGGGTGGGGTGTGACGCCTTAAGACAGGGGTGTCAAACTCCAGTCCTGGGGGCCGGAGCCCTGTGTAGTTTAGTTCTTTCCCCACAAATGATTCAGCTCAAGAGCTGTGTGGTAATTAGCACAAGCAGTTCAATCAGGTGTTAAATGAGGGTAAACCCAAAGATGCGCAGGGCTCCGGCCCTGTAGGACTGGAGTTTGACACCCTTGCCTTAAGACAATGTTTCTTAACTTGGGGATTCACAGCCGGTCCACATTTTTGCTACCTCCCAGCTACCTGCCAAACAATCCACATTTTGCTCCCTATTTGGTGCTGGGAGGGAGCAAAAGTGTGGACTGCTGTAGGTCCCCATAGTCCGGATTGGGAATCACTGCCTTAAGGAGCTGAAGGGAAGCAGTTTGGGACAGCGGGTATATAAATACCAGCTTAGTCCCGCATGTTTACTTGGGTCACTTAGGGACGGTCTCGGTACATCTCTCTTGAATTTCCGTTATTAATGAGCCGTAGACATGCCAGAGTAAGACAGATCTTGGTGGATGTCCTGTGGGATTCAGCCTGGGTTCGGAGTTCCGTTTTGGGGATGGGACTCACCCATTCCCAGCATCCGGCTACATGCGCCCATTTCTGCAAGAGCAAGGCAAAGCCTGTACTGCGTCAAATGGCCCCTGTTCATCTTAACGTCTAACACAGACATACCAGAGAGGTCTTGGCAGGCACACAAACACTGACCTCGACAATCCTCTGACTGTTCAAAGGCCAGTCAAAAGACTAGAGATCCCGCTCTTCCCAAGAGAGACGCATCCTTTGAAATTCCTCAAACCAGGGATGTGGGAAAGGACCCAGTTAACACAGGATACATTATGGATAGGATGACATTAACACCATGTTTTTTTATAGCTAATAGTTAGCTAAGAGTTTTGTTGAGCCTCCCATATTACGTAACGTCAAGTAAAATTAAGGAGCTCTATTAGGTAATTAGAGAACGCAGCATTTAGACAAAACCCAAGTCTCTGGGCACTTTCTGCAGAGTTGGCTGCAGGGAAAGCTTGTACTGCCTCCTTTTAATTGAGCTGGTTTCTTTTATAGGAGCTTTCGCAGGGGTATATAATTGGCCATTTTTAGCGCTTAGTATTTAGCAGATGGCGTTTCTTTTTACATTGGTCACAGCCGGTGATCTCAGCACAGAAAGCATGTGTGACACACTCCTCTCTGTTGACAATTTAGTGTACCCCCACCCTGTGAACTTGCCATCATGGGCCAAACACGTTCCAGCAGATTCCTACGGCTCATTTTCACATTTCTAACACCGCCAGCTCCATCGGCGCAGCAAGCGGCAAGCGTCTGGTTACGAAGAAATGTCGCTCACTGCCGGGGGTGACAGCGCTTCTGTCTGCAGCTGGAAGCTCCATTTGCTTGGCCTCTAGAAAGGATCCAACAAACTCTTATAAGCTCATTTATCACGCAGAGATACTTAAGTCGCAAATGCAAGCCAGAGAGCACTGGCTAATGGCTCAATTAGCTTCGACAAACTCAAAACCGGAGTGTCTTGTCGAGTGTCCTACAGGAACTCAAACACCTACTGCAGTGACAAAAGACGAGAAATCTGTGTCAATTATGAGCTTTGGTGCAAACATCATATCTGTCGCCAATAAAACTTTTTCCATTTTGTTAGGTTGAAGAAATGAATCTCACTTACTGGACGGGGGTGTTGGTGTCTGTAAATCAGCAATTTGTTTATGTTTAATGAACGAGTTTCAGCGACGCGAAAGCCACACCTTAGAGGTGGCCCGCGGTGTTTCTGGTTCACTTTGTGGGCTGATACCCAGTTTTCCTCACTTTATTTACACGCTATAAACTGTATGGTCTTTCTCCACCAGAGAGAGAACATTTAAAAAGTGCTTATGATCATTTCTTTTTGATCCTGCTCTAGAACATTCTCTAGGTTGGGGGGGGGGCATCAACAAACCACGATCACACGAACCAATATTGAAAATGAAGGCCAGCTCTGCAAGAACCACGTTTCCAGGCCGCGGGGATATTTTTAAACCTCAGCCGGTACACCATCCCACAAAAGAGCCAACATCCTAATTCTGACTCAACAAGACTGCCCAACAACCTCACTCTCATCAGCAAATCGTACCTCACCAAATGCCTTGGTTGGTTTTGACCTTATTCAGGCTTTGTTACTATTGGCTGAAACTTATCCAAGAACTTTTGTTTTTTAGCTACAGAAACCAAACAAAACACACTAAACACACCAGAGAAACAAATTCTAAACATACTACAGCCATTGCGTGACATTTGATGCAAATTATCAATTAAAAGACCCCACAATAAAAGCATCTCTGAAAGAGAGCAGACGACATGGCCCCTAAAATGATTCACATCTGACGACATGGAAAGAGAAAGCTAAGAGGACAGCCGGAATGATTCTGTGAAGCTAGACCGCATGCTTGTTTGTATACACAGTACAGACCTAGCCACCAGCAGAGAGACTGTATACATGTATACGTGTGTGTTCAATGAACTGAAAGCTCACCTGTGGACATTTTTAAGATGATGCAAAAACACGGATCCCGCAAAGGAGAATGGAAACACTGAAATGTGTGCAGAAGACCCAGGCAGGTGGGAGGTGTGTTGGCGGCTTTATTTTTTAGGCTTTACAGTAAACGGGTAACTGATTCATTCAGGTGCGTTGTGTGTCCTTGTTTATGAAAGCTGCCTGATATTCGGCAGCCCCGGCCAGCGGCCTCCTCACTCGCTCTCACAGATCTCTCCTTCCTCGAGCTCCTCATCTCCCCTGCCTGGTGACGACCTTGATTTCACGATGGCTGGTTCGGTGACGCCGCTAGTCGTCTTGACATTGCAGGGGGTCATGCTGCCACCCCTGACCTCTGGAAGACGAGAAACCGGTTTATAAGCAGCTTTCGAATGACAGTGTACTTCGCAAGCGGTTTCATTACAGCTTTCAGCAATCGAATCGCGGCGATACAGTAAATTCAAAAGCTTACTTAGGTCGGGATCAATTAATATGAATAAATCATATCAAGCTGGTGCCGTATAACATTCATTCATTCATTTTCCAAACCGCTTATCCTTACTGGGTCGCGGGGGGTCCGGAGCCTATCCCGGAAGCAATGGGCACGAGGCAGGGAACAACCCAGGATGGGGGGCACACTCACACACCATACACTCTCACATGCACACCTACGGGCAATTTAGCAACTCCAATTAGCCTCAGCATGTTTTTGGACTGTGGGGTGAAACCGGAGAACCTGGAGTAAACCCCACGATGACATGGGGAGAACATGCAAACTCCACACACATGTGACCCAGGCAGAGACTCGAACCCAGGTCCAGAGGTGTGAGGCAACAGTGCCAAACACTGCACCACCATGCCGCCCCGCCGTATAACATATATAACAGAAAACATAAAAACTGGATGGATTTGGTGTTGTACAGTGACATGAAATTCTTTCTAGATTCAGGTCCGGGAGGGGAGCAGGATATGCTACCTTTTTCAAGCAGGACGTATCTCTCACAGTGGTCCCGCAGTGAAACATGTAACACCGGGTATTCGATAACGGTCTTGTTCCTCAGGTTGTCCAAAAGTGTGTCCTGAAGGGCCAGTTCGTGATATCTTGGGTGTAGAAAATGAGACCAAAGATTTAAAAACAGAAGACGGGTACCTGAGTCGAGGCCGGCCTGAGAATCCACACAGCAACAGGACGCACCATCTCAGCTGCAGCTGACGTTACAGCATCAGATGCTGAAGACCCACTTCTCTCATTTCTCCTCCTGGAAGGCTACCACCCTGCAGAGCTTAGCTTCAATACAGCTGCCTGTTATGCTGATCTCAGCGTGCATCACTACCCAATTTTAGGTCATGTTACAGCCATGCAGGCCCCATGGGAAGCATTTCCATTTTAATTTAGTGGGGGGGCGGGTGGGGGGGGGCTTCACAGCTTCCTGTCAGAAAATGCTGGCCTGCTGCCCCCTTTTTCGGGGGCTTGAGGGTTTACATGGCACTCCCGTGTGGCCATACCACGTTACGTAACTGTACCTCGCTGATATGAGGTCATTCCGCTCTGGCAGCCTCGGCCCCATTCAGCAAACATACATAACGAACATCTCGTTAAGCTGAGCAGGGGGCCCGTGGGCTGGTGCACACACACGCTGATTAGAGCCCCCTGCAGCCGCGAACCCCTACCCCCAACCCCCGTCCCGCTACCATGACGACGACGCTTATAATCAAAGCAGAAAGTCAGCCGATATCCGAACAGACGCGCCATCGTTTAGGGACATAATCTCATTATGAGATTCAGGAAATAATCTAATCGCTCAAGCTTCTGCCAATCCATCATGTGGGGGGGGGGGGGTAATGTTTTTCTTTTAAATTAAGCAAGCTTGGTGGAGAAAAAGGAAACGTTAACCTCTCCTTTATGGTCCAAAAACACCTCACACGCGCCAACCGGCACGGGCGGTGTAGACACGCCTGAGAGACACGCTGCATCGCATACTCATTATCTCAAAGTAAAACATGCAAATCGCGCCGGCCGCGCGCCGGGGGGGGCGGGGGGGGGAGGGGGGGTGTTGGGGGCGGGGGCCGGC
>JAODJX010000047.1:15340805-15353629 GCA_026776945.1 Isichthys henryi | reverse complement strand
TTGTTTTCCAGCTATCCCTGCCCTACACACAAGTCCCAGCTGTCTTTCAGCTTCTGATTGACTGAACACACCTGATCAAGGTAATCAGAAGTTTGAAGGGCAGGAATAGCTGGAAAACAAGCAGGGCAGTGGGGCCCGAGGACCGAGTTTGAGAACCGCTGCTCTAAACAATGTTAGATCAGCATTCACAAATGCTTCGGCAGAAAACATTACAGATAGAAGCACTTTGTAAGACATTCATTTGCGTAATGAGGTTAGGAGGCTCACTCGCCACTATACAGACCATAATACGACTCCCCATTTAGCATACAAGGGCACTTTGGAGAGCAGTTTATGTCGAACACAAATGAATCATGTTCCCAAACACACGGTTCATTTAGCGAGGACAAAACGCTCGCTGTCTGTGCAACTAAACATGAGCCCCGCTGGCCAATGCAGAGGACAGCCCCTCGGGGGCTGCGTCCTCGGGGCCACGGATGGGAAGCGTATGCCTACCTCATGGAGTTACACTTCCTGTTTTCCACTTTCATAAAAACCCTTACACCGTCAAAGGAGTTACGCACGTAGACTTTCAACCTGAAAAACAGAGAGTGGAGAGGTCACAGTAATGGGGGGGGGGGGTATGGGATTGATTTGCAGTAAAATACTCCCAATTAACATAAGTGGGGTGAAATAAGGGTAGGAAAGTAGCCTTCGAAGAGGGTGTAGTCAACGATAAAAAGCGATTAGGCTGTTCAGCGTGAGCGGAGACAGATTACAGCACTTCGTGATTTTCGGAAAAGCGACTGTGGATCGCTCCAGCATGATGTCGTCACTTTGGTGCTGTGTGCGTGGGAACGAAAGGTTCCTGCAGACCGGCAAAAACTCCAGCCTGAGTTCAGAATAAGCCGTGCCACTGAAAGGAAAAGCAGTGGGACATCGCATATCCACAGAGGCGAGGGGGGGCGGGGGCTCAGGCCATCAGGACTGCCAAGGAGGTGGTACTGAGGTGATGCCCAACACTCATCCATCAAATCTCTACCAGGAGTGACTGACAGACCCTATGCTTAAAATCATCCATCCATCCATCCATCCATCCATCATCTTCCGCTTAATACGAGGTCGGTTCGCGGGGGCAGCAGTCAACCAAAACAGGATTCAGATTTGTTTTTTTGTGGTTTGTTTTATTCATAGTCATGCCGAGAAGCCGCGGGAGGGAAATCGATCATGTGACTCAGAGGGCTTGAGGCTTAATGTCCAGCAGGTGGCGCCCTGGAGGAGACATGTCAAAGCGCCCTGAGTGATACTCGCATTAGGAAGGCAAGGTGCGTGTCAGAAATGACACCATGGAGGGAACCCAGGCCATAATGCACCACGCTGGTCATTGCTGTGTGTGTTTGTGAAGGACTTACCATTTTATTTGCTAAGAAATGGAACGAGGAGGCAGTTATTTATGTCTCACTGCGAAGTCCCATTCAAAGTGGATAGACAGCTAAAGGTGTCTGTGCAACCAGTAGACCGGCAGCTCTACTCTGCTTGAACAGGTCTAGTTTCTCTAAAGATCAACCAGAAAACGTCATTTGTATAAAGCGACACCTTCTGCGAGTCTCCAGCATGATCTGGGCCCAGTTATCGTAGCGCAAGATCCAGAATGACACCAAAAAGCAGCTTCAGAAAACCACTGTCTTGGTCACAGAATCATAGTGGCACGCTTTCCCGGGTCTGGTACAGTTTAGTGCTCGCGCAACAGAAAACTTACTTCTGTCGCTTCACTGGCTCGGACTCTGTAGGGTGGATGTATGGAGTGAGGATCTCCTTAAGTGTTCTGTTGTCTGGCACCCTGGAAGAGAGAGCATGTGTGAGAGGGAGTGTTGAGAGGCAGCCAGAGAGAGTTAGTCAATGATGCTGGACAGCTCGAAAGTTCCAGCTAACCAATGACATATGGGTCTCGCTAACCATTCCTTCATCGCGATGAATGAATCATATCTCAAGAAGACACGGCGCTAACAGATCGATGCTACAAGAGGCTAGTCGGGACATGCCGCGGGGTCAACGGTAGAGTAAGAGGAAAGGATTCTCATACCTCCTCTCCCTGTATTCCGTGCTGCTTTCTGGAAAAAGGAGCTTCACATGCCAGTAAAACCGGCACTCTCTGCAGGTGAAAGACAACGACACATCAGGTTAGCTTGGCAACTGGATGGGATGAGAGGTTCAACCCTAGCTAGGCATTTAGTGCGGGAACCATTGCGACGTAGCACATAGCCCGTCCTCGCCCAGTCTGTACACCCTCCTGGTGAATAGCCATGCTCTTATCACTCTGCTTTGTTGGAAGCCATATCAAATAAGTGCTTGGCGTCTCTCTGGAGAGCCTCGGTTTGGCAAGGGCATGGGTGAAGATTTAAGGACCAGAGAGGCAGCAACGGAACCTTGTGAGGATTCTGCACCACAGAGAAGAGTATGTACAAGATACAAATCGACACTAGGATTGCCAATATCAATTACACCAGGGGTCTCCAACTCCGGTCCTGGAGAGCTACTATCCAGAAGGTTTTCTGTCCCACTTGGCTTCTGATGAGCCTCACCTGTTCCTGGTATTTACCTGAGAGCAGGTGTGACTCATCAGAGGCCGGGTAGGATAGAAAACCTACTGGACGGTAGCTCTCCAGGACCGGAGTTGGAGACCCCTGAATTAATTATTGATCTAATCAATTGGTGTGATTTGTCGAGTAATCATTTATTATATTATATATTATAATATAATACCAGCATGAGACAGACACCGACCACGTGTTGCAGGGTGCACACTCACATACGGTCAGCTTAGGCACTCCAGTTGCAATTTTGGACTGCAGAAGAAACCCAGGGGATTCGTCTGGAAACTCCACACACAAAGCGGCGGTGTGTGGCGACGCCGCACTCCATCACGCCGGGCTTGCGCAACACACGGTGTTAATATCAACGTGGCATTTCATTCACATGCAACTGTCATACCGCAGGGACTGAGACATTCTGCTGTGTTCAAACCTTCCAATAAGTTGCGTAAAAAATTTGTACTCAACCATTGGAAACAGAACTTAACGAGTTATGCAATATTAAGGACGGCTCCTTTTCAAAATGATCTAGTTCATGTAAAAAAAAAATATATACACGTCTAAATTTTTGCTTTTGCTTGAGCTCCGGCATGCGCTGTCCAAGATAACCACTCATCCTGGCTCAACTCCTAAATATCGCCAAAACTTCTACATACCACAATGGGAACTTCTCCCATTATTGTTCAGCCCTAAAATGCACAGAACATTAACAAGATAATAGCAGCAAATATTATATGGTTATTCTGCAAGACAATGCTGCTAAAAGACGGCGCTAACCTTCTTTTTAGCAGCGATTATTCTGACATATTGGAATCACAGGCTCGGCTACTCCGACAGGCTAAATGGTACATTTCTATGGCTAACCTGGCATTACTGGGCGAGTCCGACAAACCGGACATCTTCCTTTAAGATGTATTCGCCTTACAGTTCTTTCGTGCTACTTAAGTTCTGCTTTGCAATGCTGACAGACGACTGCATTTTCATTCACTTTTAATGTGCAGCACTTCCACACAACGGATGCTTTTGCTCTTTATTTGGACCCTCATCCCCTATAGGCCGTCATCCTTCCTCCATATTGCCGAATAATCGAAAGGGCAAATTTTTAAAATCGATTAATAATCGAGTTAGAGTTTAATCGTGTAATAGCGGCAGCTCTAATCAACACCCTCGCTGATCACATCCAAGGCCATCGCTCAACATCAGACATGCTCAAGCTTTGCCATGCCGACAATTCTGACAAAAGCCAATGATCCACCAAGTTTGTTTTCACAGGTTTAAACTGTAATGCAGCAACAGGTTGCTTCCAACTAAGGAAAAAAGTTGCAGCGAATTACGCGGGCTGACTGAACCGGACCAGGCCGAGCAGAAGAGCATGAGAACTGTAAACATATGCAACTCCTACGAAAACACGAAAAACTCGCCATGGTTATTCGCACTAAAAGCCAAAGACGAATTTTTGCTTATGTTATTATACTTATTTTCTGAGAATGTCAGCAATCCTTCATGAGTCACAGTTAGCCACGATTGCGAGGGCCTGCGGTCAGCTTCCCGGTGGCTCGAAGCCTTCTGTAGACGACGACGGCTTGGGCCAAGAACACCAACCAAAAACACCACCTAGGAAGTCCTGCGACTGACATCACCACCGAAACGGTGCACATCAAGACCGCCCGGCAGCACGTCTTAAATACCAGACCTGGAAAAATCTCCAAAACAACCACAGTTGCCACTGAACCTCAGTTAAACACGCATCAATAAATTATAATTGGGAGGTTGCCGGTCCACATCCCGTGAAGGAGCCTGTTTTATTTCGCTTGAATTCTTCCATTCAAACACCCAGCTGTATAAATGGGAAAAGTCAACATCGAGTACATGCACCAATGGTGCATCAGGAGAGAAAATAAGACTTAAAAGAGAACTTCAGAGGTTCTTCATTATGGAAGGGAAACAGATTAACAGCCTTCCGTACTGCAAGGCAAAGCTGGGCTTATCGCTGTCTGAAATATGACGTTCCCCAGTCGATTAGGGGAGTCTAGACCAGTTTCTCTCAACCCGGACCTTGGGGACCCCCAGAAGGTCCATGTTTTTGCTCCCTTCCAGACAATCAGTCAGAGGAATTGAGAATGCATGGCTAGTCCACATACAAGAGCGGGCAGGACCCTGGGAGGAGGCGCATCATCATTTCGGAAGGTGAGGACAATCGGGTGATGAGGGGCATGTAACCAGTCCTCTCTCATCTCTGCCACCACACCCTTCCAGTGAAGGTAACCTGGCTGGAAAACAAACCTTCCAACTAGCTAGACATCACCAGGATCTGGCTGAGGAACAAAAGAAGCTCATTTGAGAAACATCAGAGATGGTTAGCATTTAACCAGAGAGTGAATAGCTAGCTATACTTGCCAAACATTTTCATTTTATTCTGCAAAATCTTCCTAACCATCTATCTACTTCTTTTAACTAAGGATCTAGATTCCCTCTGCATTAGTATATATTTTTTTAATTGATGTGTTGCACTAATGGAGTAACAGTAATGCTCTTAACCAGATGGAGAACATCCTACAATGGATGAAACAGCTTTGGCATTTTTCCCATTAAGTGACGTCAAAATCCCACCCCACACACACACACACACAATGTAAAATGTACATGACCCGCATACACAGGCCAGGACGACTACATAACTGATCTTAATGCCCATATTCACATTCATATACCAAAAAAAAAAAAACCCAAATGCTTTAGAAAAATAATTTGGCGAGTTGCCACCGATCCAGCATTTCTACACTCAAATAGCTCATTATGAAGGGGTCAAAGCATTCTAGTCCATGGCAAGGCACATGCGCCCCCCCCCACCCCAAATTGATACACCGCGGGCTAATTTCGAGATGGTAGCTTGCCTGACCAGACACAAGGAGAACATGCAAGCAGCATACACAGATCTGGGCTTGAGGCCCCCAACCTAAGAGCTCCAAGGCAACCGTGCTGCCCACTGATCCATTTGCGCAACACACTGGCTATTTCCAATTTTCCTTCAGGCTAATTAAAACACCCAAACCTTTAAAGTTACTAGGCAACACTATATAAGCCTCCAGCAACTGCTCTGCAATCTTTTCCAGATATTTGGTTTGGACAAGCAAGGTGATGTTCTCATTTCAGGTTTTAAACCACAAGATGTAACAATTTACATTCAATTATAAAAGATTAAAATGTTGTTTTGTGTGTGTAATGCTGCCCGTCCAATTAGGTTCATGGGAGAACAGTGTCCCTCTCGGGAAGTACAGGGCGTGAGGAAGTGCTGATAGTCTGTACTGAACGTCTCGTACGCGCAGACACACGCATGCAGCACGCCTCAACAACAGCAGCTGTATCCAACAACCAAGTCATATCAGGGAAAGGAAATTCATGTTTTACCAGAAACAAACATTTCAGTTCTAGTGATATTTTAAGATAAACATTTCCCATATCCAGAAGGTTACATTGGTAAATGCTGGAATCTGTCCAATACCAGGATACAAAATGTACTCCTACATCAAATTTATAACATTTTTGGGAAGTTGTCAGATGTCACAGATGTCGCAACTTAATTTTTTTATGAATAGTTTAAAGGGTTAAAGGCCCATAACAGGATACAATCACCAAAGAACTAGTCTCAGTTTTAGTTGAAATTCCGTGTGCCAATCCTCAGCTTTAGTGACCAAAAGGAAACTGTATTTGTTATTCGAAACACCCACAAAGCAGCTCACCCCCTGCTCCCCCTCCCCACAAATGGGAAAACTTGAAGCTGTCGCCCCCAACGACCCTCATTCCCAATCAGCACCAATGTGTCTCACAAATTTATTGCGAACCATCTGCAGCCTTTCGAGTAACATCTGCTTTTTATACATTGTACTTAGAACATTCTGATAACCTCCCCCAACCTACTGCCTAAAAATCGAAATTATTAGGCATAAAATTAGAAAGCTGTCCTTCACACAGAGGCTCCTTCTAGTAACGAGTTCTGCCAAGCATTCTGGGTAACAGATCAGCCAACCCTCAGAGACCTGTTAGCGTGAGGCTGCCGCCAACCCCCCGCAAAATCTGGCATCACCTCCCCGGGTTGCTGTACGATTTACGTTTCTGAGAAGATGCATGTGTTTGCATAAGCACACCCCTCCCCCACCCCAATAATGGAAAAGGCAAGGGTGAGCAGAGCCTCGATTCTCACGTCACTTCGGAGCGGCCTGCAGTAAATGGGAGCCTTCTGCATTGTCGGCCCCATGGCGTATGAACCAGCAGTTGCTGTGGCTACACTGACGATAGTGCGAGGGCCGGCCAGGCATCTGTGAGTGAGGCTGCAGCAGAGCCGATGGCTGCGTTCAAGGCCTCCCTTCCTCGCGAGACGGACTGTGCAGACTTATTCCCATGCTGTGGAACATCTGGGCTGATGGCATAGCAAGTAGGTCCCACATAAACTTGTTTTCTAGGAACTTCAACACCGTAACAATAAGCAGAACAAAAGAATTTGGAATATGAGCAAAATCAGATTACCGCTTATCCAAGTACTGCAGTATATTCTAGGGAATCAGTTCTTCTCTATGCCTGCAAACACATTTAGCAGAGTTTCATAATATGCGACTAAAGGGTGGTTTGAATGTGTCACATTGTTCTAAATCTGAAGGAGTGAAACAGAGCTGAGATGGTTACATGGACATAGTCATGTCTTAGCAACAGGCCACAGGAATATGCCAGCAAGGAAGCGGAAGCTGGCAGGTCACAGCAGGGGCGGGAAAATCTTTGGATCACACGAAAGACGCTGCCCTTTTGGCAAGAGCGACACCGTGTGGCAGACACAGGGCACAGACCATGGTCGCCACAAAAAGTCATGAGACAACTTGCAACAAATGACGACCGTTTCTAAAAATGACTGGATTAGAACTCAAACGTGTTATGCATTCCGAAACTGGAAGCCAGGCGAAGGACCTCTCTTATTTTTAGGGAAAAAAGGCTAGATCTGCTAGTTAAGCAGGTGACAAGACATCAAATCCTCCAAAATGTGGCTCCCAGCAGGGGCTACATTGCTCTGTTCAGAGACGGTCCTGTTCTGAACTATTTAACCAAGAGTTAAACTGTGCAGCCAGGAAAAAGCTTCAAAATCTGAAGAGTATCAGATCAGAGAGCCTCTTTCACCGTCAGCACTATCCAACAGTTTCATAGTCGCTATTAAAACTGAACACACCTTTTGTTGAAGAATGTGCTGTTCTCCCGCCTTTTCGTAAAGCCGTTAGGTAGCAGCCTCAGTTGCAGGTTGAGTCTGTGAGCTCCCAGTCTCAGTGTGCGGACCTGCAAAGACGAAGGAGGTTAGGGCGCAACGTCAGCGGCCCGCAAAGACGAAGGAGGTTAGGGCGCAACGTCAGCGGCCTGCAAAGACGAAGGAGGTTAGGGCGCAACGTCAGCGGCCTGCAAAGACGTACATTAAATTCATTCCAAATCTCAATTTCTAACATTTTCTGCATTGTGACACCACTTAACCTATTTCTTACACAACTTTACTAAAAACACAACTTCCCAAAATATGAATAAATGTACAAATTAACTGCCAGTTCTTCAGGGTTAATTCAGCTAGACTGTCCCTTGAGAATGATCTAATACTTAAAATCTGGTCTGCAGATCTTGTGTAGAACTCCTGTAACGACTGGCTCAGTGGGTGAGGTAGCTGTGTCAGTTCAAACCCCAGAGTCAGCAGACTGATGACCCTTTTGGGTCTCTAAACATGGGACTGGCTGAATCATCTTAACTGTGTAGCCCCCACCTGGATGATGCGACGGCAGCCATTCTGCACCAGTACACTCACTACACAGTATCTAAGGTGGTGAAGGGGCAGGAGAGTATTATTATTAGATATAGGGGATAATTAGGAGGCTAGATTTGAAAAGGCCATGGTGGGCAATTTAGCCAGGCCATCGGGGTACCACACCTACTCTTTCAAAAGATGCCCAGTGGTCCTTTATGACCTCAGTTTTATGTCTCATCCAAAGGACGGCACCATTTTATTTGAGAGTCAGACCCTGGATGCTCCCGTAACCCTTAGCGACTAGCATTTTCTGGCAGGGATCATGCATAAACAAACACCCCAGTCAAATCCCACCATCATCACATCAGATAGGACAAAGAGGATGACTGCAGATGGTAATGGGGAAGATGCATACTTTTTGGTTTTTTTGTTGCGGCAGGCGATGGCGGTCCCTGGCAATGCTGTCGGCCAGTCTCCCAGCATCCTCCAGAAACCTGTAATCTGAGCACAGAGACTCCACCTCACAAATGCTCACAGTATCACCCTGATAACTGGGTAACGGTGACTGAACATACCACTGAGGAGGGTCATCTCATCAAAGCAGGAAAGGGGCACAAACGCAGTCTTGTCCCGCACTCCAGTGCATCCCGAATCTGATTTGTGCTTCTTTACGCAGGGCAAGCTTGGAGTCAAATAAAGTCAATACCTAATAAATACTGCGTAATCGAAAAACAGTCATATTGATAAGTTAAATCTTTCAGGGTTTACTCTTGAATTGTTTGATAATGAAACACAGCTAAGCAAGGGGCAGACTGGCAGCAAAACACAGCCCCGTAATTTGCTGTCACGTGTCTGCCAACCGCGGTGGGTCCCCATGGTATATTTTTGCTCTCCATTACGTTTATCCTTTATTTTAAGCGCTCTTTAGAATCTTCTCTTTAGAATCGCAAACCAAGATAATTTCAAGCACTACCAGGATAACGGGTGCCCATGCAGTTGTTTACATTACATATATACATTCATATAAAGTTCCAAAAACTAAAAGCGCTGACGCAATTGTCAAAGTTGCAAACTTCGATCCTCGGTTCGAACACCTGCCCAGTTAAAATTCTCTGTACGATTTACTGGCATTATAAACCTGCACGTGTATGAAATCTGTCGGAGATGTTGTTATTTCGATAAAAAATACCGATTAACTAAGAACTGATCCATTACAAACATCCGTTAGTTAGTGAAAACGCCTCTGTCTTACCTGCAAGAGTGTTTCAGACACGCTGGGCATCTGTATTTAGCTTCTTCTGCTCCACACGCTTCGCAGCTTTTCAGAAGAACCAAGCCACACACATGCCATTGATGGCGTTACTTACAATTTAAAAGGGCAAAAGTAACAATCATTTATCAACGCGGTGGGTAAAAAGCTTCCGTATCGTTTACAGTTCCTTGTAAAATACAGAAAATTGTGCAGTCGTACCTTGCCAATGATATTTTCCGTTTCGTTCCTCTCATTTCCTTTGTACCATCTTCGCCATCTAAATCGACACATTTAAGTTTTGATTCCTCCATACAAACTACTTAGGAAAAAGTCAGCGATAAACAAAACTATTATAAGAAGTTCACCCGCTAGTGAAACACCACGCTGCGGACTCACATGAAGATCTTGCCGTATTTTAGTTTGTTATGGTAAATTACGGCAGTAGATCGCTCTGTGCGGCTGAGCGTTGCCAGGTGACGGCTTCTTGACGTTTTACGGCAGGACAGCCCCTTACGTCGATTGTTGCGTACCACATCATGTGATCGGTACCGCCGAGGTGTACATTACAGTTATACGTTAAATTAATGGAGTCCTTGAACAGCCTATCTGAATTACGCTTTTATCACAACACAAAAATGCGACAGCGCTGTTATTTATTACTGTTACTGGTTTATATTTATTGGCAGTAGTCCAAAGGATCCAGTAAAGAATTTCATTGCTCCATGTTAATCAAAACTTCCGGAGGTTCAGGTTCAGTAAATCTGTAGGGGAATTAATGTAATTTAACTTAATTAATCGTTTAATGGCATGGAATATCTTCCTTAAATCCTCTTTTCATCTGTCTGAGTTAATTTATCCAAATTGTTTACACACAGACCTCAGAGAAAGACTTTTTGACTTGGATAAAATGCAGTTATCCAATAACAAGTAACATTGTTTGAAGAGATGCTACATAATTATTTCAGCTTAGAGAGATGTATTCTGTGATATACGTGTGTGTTGTATGCTTTGCCAAAACAATGTGTTTGATTAACTGACTGCATCTGCCATACTTTGTTGTGTAGGTGGCAAATTATAAACCTACTTCCAACATCCATCGGTCCATCCACCCATCTAACTATTCATTCATTGCTTGTTCTGTAACTATACAGGCAAAAGGCAGGGCGTTATTTCGTTAATAAAACACATTCACACATTTACAACAGGGTGGCAAGCTGTCTCTGAAGGTGCATTTTCAGGAAAATATCTGGACAAAGTTAGGGTGACCATATTTTTCTTAGCAATAAAGAGGATACCAAGGGCAGGATGCAAAGAGAGGCATTAAAGTGTCACAAATATGCACATGGAAAGTATTCTGACCGTAAAAAGCAAAAGTCAGCACGAAACAAACGTGAAATCCAGGACATTTCAGGCATTTTTAGTTCCCAAAAAACTGGGCATTTCTTGGGAAAAATGGAAATATGTTTGATGCCATTTCACTTCATTCCCAAATTCCTAATATATATAATTTAAACCTTATATAAGGAACATTGATTAGAAAATATGTCACAAAAAAGTGAATGTATGCTAAATGGAAGGCTGAACCTGGATGGCTGAAAACTTTCTTCTCACTAAATGCTCAGAAAACCGAGGTTCTGTTGTTTGAAGACACATCCCCATGTAGGAATGCTATAATCTCCACTCCAAAGGGCTGAACTTCTCTCTCAGCCTGTAACCTAGGTGTCATCTTAGATACGAGCCTCTCATTTAAATCACATGTGGACTCAGTATCGAAGGCGTGCCTCCTACAGGTACGGCACATCGCCAAACTGCGACAGTTTCTTACTATTCAAGACACAGAGAAACCGATACATGCCTTTGTATACAGTAGGTCAGTCTAATGTAATGCCCTGTTACATGGAAGCACAGACTATACTTTAAATACCTTGCAGCATATTCAAAAGGCAGCAGCCTGAATTGTTAACAGGAGCAGAAAGTTTGAACACATAACCCATCAGGTTTGACTTCAAAGTTCTCCTACTTACATATAAGGCACTTGAAGGTCTAGCTCCTGCCTACCTGATAGAATTACTTCAAGTTTACAAGCCGCATCGTCCACTCCAATCACAGAATGCAGGTTTCCTTGTAGTTCCACATATAAAGTGACAGTGGGCGGTAAAGCATTCTGCTACAGGGCCCCTACATTGTGGGATGGTTTACTAGCCTATGTTCTGGATGCCAAATCAGTCTCAGTCTCTAAATCTCGACTGAAGGCCTATTACTTACATGCCACCTAACACACCGTAGCTATGGCTGTTGGAGCTGCTGTACATGCTATTTTTATCTATTATACTTGTCCATTTATGTGTCAACGCATGTTCTGACCATCAATGCTCTCTACTTTCCTACATGTCTGGGTGGTGCCCGGGGGGGCATCACCTGAGCTGGAGTCCTGGTTCAGTCCCATGGAGGAGTGACATCACGAATGGGACCTACAGACTGTATCAACGTGGGTGCAGCCATCAGTACCACCCTATACAGGCCAGCATGGGTAACAGACTCATTGATGGACTTTGTCTTGATCCTTAATCACAGCTTACACCTGGCTTTTAGCAAGCAAGTCCACTCTTTTCTGTTTTCAGCTCTGCCTCTTTATGTCCAAATTGCACTTTGTCAGAGCTCAGCTCCAACCTCCTTCAAAGTTAACCTTTTTTGTTAATGTCCCGAAATTTAGTAAAAATTTGCTAAAAATCACTTTCTCATCAGCTTTAATCTTCTTTAGTGGCTCTGGCCAGACATTCATTCCTCAAGTGAATGAAATAATCCCACAACGAGGCCATGACTTATCTGCCGTGTTTATGTATTTTGAATTATTTAACTTATCGTACTGCTGCTAAAATTTGCACTTGCTGTTTACAATCTGTCTGAGGTAAGACGAGTGTAAGAAGCAGTTTGAGAATAATTTGATATTAAAATGCATTTTAACCGGGACATTACAAATGAATAAGCAAAGATATTACTTTGCTTTGTTCTGCTGGGGGACTTCAATGCTGACGTGGGCAATGACAGTGAGACCTGTGATTGGGAGGAACAGCCCCCCCGATCTGAACCCGAGTGGTGTTTTGTTATTGGACTCCTGTGCTCGTCATGGATTTTCCAAAATGAACACCATGTTCAGTCATAAGGGTGTCCATATGTGCACTTGGCACCAGGACACCCTAGGCCGCAGTTCGATGATCGACTTTGTAGTCGTGTC
>JAODJX010000047.1:15321831-15340705 GCA_026776945.1 Isichthys henryi | reverse complement strand
GAGGGACTATGTCTCTCGGCTGGCCTGGGAACGCCTCGGGATCCCCCCAGAAGAGCTGAATGAAGTAGCTGGGGAGAGGGAAGTCTGGGCCTCCTTGCTGAGACTGATGCCCCCGCGACCCGACCTCGGATTAAGCGGGAGATGATGGATGGATGGATGAATGGATTACTTGTACATCTCTAAAACTATTATCATAAATACATATGGTAATTAATAGAGTAATGTACAGACCAGCCCCCTCCTCTCTGATTCCTATTTAATCCCGGTGCACGACTATGTAAATTAGAAATGCAATTCGTCGCTACTTAATGAATCGGACATTACGCGGTCGCTACATGTCTCAGGCGTGTAAACGGTCTGTAAACGCTTTTAATACAGTGTCAGAACTAGGAGTTTCATATAATTTCCATGGCAAAAGATCGTCTGGATCCGCAGACGACGTGAATGATTACTTCCCGGATTAAGGTCAGGGAAAAGTCGAAGAGGAGGTTTTTCCAAAGCTCAGTCCCGAGATCGCGTCAGGGAATTTGTGAGAAAATGCTTCTGCGCCGCCCTAGATGAGTGCATTTTACGAGGAAAACGAGGAAACAGATTAAAAATGTTAATTAGGAGACATTTAAAGATATTCTTTTATAGGGTGCTTGTGCTGGTAAAAATTAATTATAAAGATATGTCTATACATGTCTGTATGTTCCTTAATTCTAACATATCTTTGTAGTGTGTTTATCCACTTACTGATCTTTAATTAGTGAAGCGGCGTGGCAGTGTTAAATTTGTCGTCATCAGAAAGAAACTTTAAAGACATTTATAGAGGCCAATGTATGATAATTCAAACCAAAAGGTGGTTGACGTGAGATACAATGGTTGGAAATTTAAATATTCACACAACGAAGGGTGTTCTTTTGTAGTATGAAACATGACATATGTTTTTGATGAACTCCAAACTCATTTCCAGTAATCTCCTGTCGGCAGATCCCATTAAGCAAAAAATATATGGGTTTATCCCAAAGTACATGCATACACTCAGGATTTTAAAAAGTAACGTTACTGATTATAATATAGTATAAATTCCAGAGCTCAGACGTTTTTTTTTTTTTTATCCCAAAAGTGCGGCATGTTTACCAACGTTGCCCCAAAACACTTTTTCTTTTCACTTTTAGCTTATTAATAACAGCTGAGGAAAACACTATTTCTCACAGTCTATTTAACATAATTCTGTTCTGGTCTTTGTTTTGCGTCCTTCGTTGTGTTTTATCTGTCTTTGTTATTTCCCTAGTCTTATATTCTCGCTCCCAATTTCTCTTTCTGTATTTTCATGATTGTCTGTTGATCATTTGTGATTTGCTGTGTTCTGCGGTACGTATCCTTCCCTGCCTGCTCTCCATATTACCAGTTTCCCCCTTGTAGGTTTTATTGGGTTCTGTTTACTTCACACCCCTTTTTTTCATTTTGATTCCCCTTGGCCCATTTTTCTGTGTTATCAGTTTCTGTAATAAACCCAGTGTTGTCTTTTGGAGCCGCAAGTGGATCGTCACCTTCCTTTACTGCCGGTACCCTGCCCCGAGTCCGTGATGACAGAATGTTTGTTCCACTCATCTCCTAGAAACACAAGGATACGTACGTTATACACCTTGAAAGAGGTGTAGCAGGTAGGCTGTCATTATGGCATGCAGGGGAAAGCCCAGATTTATTGTGGAGGACACAGGACTCCTTGGATATTGTAGCCTTTGTCCAGGGCTCAGGGGGTGTTAGCTACCTGTACTGCACATGGGACATTGGGGGTGCAATGTATGTTGTGACATCGCAATGGGCAGACATCCAATAGTCACTCTGTGAAATGATGCGATGTAAGAAAGCTTTTAAAATGATTACAAATTAATACTAAGACTAACACTGTTTAGGGTACAGTTTCACAACATAACTAAAAAGAATAACTAAAAAATATATCTATCATCCATCTATCTGTCTGTCTATCCTTCCATCCCCTGCCCCAGTCACCATGTGCTCCTTGTAGTCCAGCATTTTGGCCTCCAGCCCCCTTGGTACAACCCATGTGACTAGACTGACCCATCTTAACCCAAAATTATGGTGGTGATTTGCATTTCATTCTTTTAGACCTTGCAGCACTGTCGTTTTAGCTGCTATTTGCTCCTGGACAATATAAAACCTCATTTCAAGTGTTGCTACATTGCTATGTAAGCATGCTTGTCGTTCATAGCTGACTTGGTGTAACGTAAACACTTAAGGCTAGCCAAACTGGCATTGTGCGTTTGGTAATTTTTTTTTTTTATGGTGCTTGAAAATGGTCTTCTACCCATTTCTTATGAGTTCCAGTGTTTGTGCTTGGGGTCCCCAAGAAGTGTCAGCGGGGGTGTGCCTGTTTATTCCGCTCCAACATTAAGGAGAAGAATGACATCATGAACAGGCCTCATTAAAAGCAACCAACTGGAAAGTTTGAGCTCGTATCTGTGCAGCATTGTTTGCTTTTATATGCTGCTGGGGGCAGGGCGACGTCACCGTACACCGGACCCACTTCCAGGAGGTTAGCCGGGCAGCGGGGGGGGGGGCGGCCTAAGTTTGAGAGTCCGTGATTGGTGGCAGCAGCTGTTTGGTATCATAAATCTGAGAGTTATACTGAACAAGGTGTTTAAGATAGGGTGATTCTGGGGGTCTGGGGGGGGGGGGTCCCTCTAAATGTGTATTCTACTTGGTTCTGAAATAAATGTATTATTATTATTATTAGCATTATTATTATTTACATTTATGTTGTTATATATGTGGGCTAATATTTTGTTGTGCTGGGAACAAGCAACACACAACATAAGCACATTTTCTTGACAAACCCTTAATGCAGTTAAGTTACTTCAGCTGGTGAAAAGCAAAGTTAATGACAGAAAAAAATGATCGAGCTTGTGGAATACAGATTGTGTATAAATATCACATTCCGGCTTTCAAAATTCCCTTTTGCTTTTTAATGCTGGCAATCTACTATAATTATTATGTGGACAGTAAGGTCAAATACATCTGGCCCCTCTGACTGAACAACTGGCCCCAGTCTGCCCCCCCAGTTGAAATGGTGGAGAACCACCGCTGGTGAAAGAGGACTCCAATGCAGGGTGATTGATCCATGATGAAGTTGCAGTACTTGCTTAGAGCTCCTTATCACTTTGGAGTCATCAAGCAGTAAACAGCTCCAGTTAATGTCCCTTCTGCCCACACCAGAGTTGGGGGGTGGGGGCAAGTGACAGTGGCCTAATCAGGATTTTCCCGGCTGGTTTAAGCAGGAATGTGTGGGGCAAAGGCCTTCAAGCACCCGGTTCACTGGTCCCTGAGTCAGTCGGGAGGAAAATCCATCACACGTGCTCCCTCCCTCTGGAGAATTTCAGAAAACACACCAGGCTTCCCAGTTCGCTTCTCTGTTCTTTCGTTTTTTTTTTCCCCAGTTGAATCCTGTGGCCCCGCATTCCTGACAGCAGGACCAGCTGGGTCCAAACCGCTCAGCAGCAGCTGCCGCCTCTCAGAGAGGCACATGCTTCCCGTTCCAGTACGTGTCGCGTTGCTGCCACCCCTGGCGTAACTCAGGAAGTGCGCTTCATGTACCAGACTTACCAAGAGATCCGGAGCCCTTGGAGGTCCCTGTATTAAGAATGAAGGTATTTAAGTAATGCACACACATCAAACAGGGTATGCTATAAGCTGACTGTCACAGGATGTGCTGTGGGTTGTACCACGTTCCCTGGTTGGGGGTGTTGGGGTGGGAAGGGTAAGTTTTCTTAAAGGCAATTATTTCAAAACCATACCACTTCTGGTTGAGGCAGGAGCAAGAATGAAACCATGCCAGAATCACTGTGGTGTTCAGATCGATAAGTAGAATCAAATGCAGCCCATCAGAGGTCAACGTTGGATGCTTTGCTGAATTGTGTAGAGGTGAAACATCTCCCCCTATAGGCCAGCACTGGAATTCTCTCAGGTTACTGTGTCTGTACAGCTGGGTTTCATTTAAGTCCAAAGCAACACGCTGTGCACATGTTCCACAGCAGGAGAAGACATCTCCTGGAATCTTGAACTGTTTACAAAGCAGGGAGAAAACGCCGCCCTCTATGCAGCAGAATGCTAACACCGCGATGAGCATTTCCTGCTAAGACAGATGTGGCCGAAATGTACCACTTCCCTGCTGGACACGTTTGTTTGGATTTGTGTAACTGGGCATCCGTGTTTCACAGTGAATGAACTTTTCCTTTAACCGAGCTCTCTGATCAAATGGCTCCTTTGCAAATTGCAACAGAGGATTTTGTTCATTCCCGTTTTATTGCAGTTACCACTTGTATTCGGGCCAGCAGCACAGAACATGATTAATATGTGACCTAATTCTTTTCACAGCAGAGTATATTGTGGCAAGGCCCACTCTTAAAAGAAAAATAGTTATATTTTTATTCAATGTACACAGATAACTGCAAAATGTATATTCCAGCCTAACCCATAACCATCTAAATGAACGTACCAGAGCAATCGCTGGCATGTTTCGGAAGAATTTGTTTTCGTGTCACATCCAGCTTCACGGTGATCTATTTCGGAAACCGCCGGCAATTTTCTCAGGAATGGTAGTACGGTGCTATTAAAACGAAGCAGTATAATATTACGAAACATCTTGCGTCTATGGAGTGTAGGAGTGAGTGAATGGGAAAGCTGCTTCAGGACTCACAGGCCAGGGTTCATGCCTGGGAGGGCTCCTGCTGTCTAATCCTTCAGCATTGTATCAATCTGAACTGCCTTCATAAAATCTCCCACTGTGTAAATGTGTGAAGTGATTTCTGCAAGATGCTTCAGATAAAAGTGCTTGAAAAACAAAGTGAGAGAAAATGCTTTTAAAAGGGAATGTGAAAGCTTTGACTTTGTAGAAATTATTTCGCATGCTCTGATCTTGTTCTCCAGTGAATGATCAACTATCTTCTTACAGTTTTTCTCGATTGCTTTGACGACATACTTAACATTCTCAGATCTACAAGAGCTTTTTTCAAATCAGTTTACGTATACAACACAACATTATGGTTTAGTTGTAAAAAGCCACACCTCACCCAAAACATGTCTCAACATGTCTCAAAAGCAAATAATTATATCAATGAATGTGTCGGTGTCACTAAAATGAGAAGGACCTGCAGTGTTGTTTGAACCATAAGAGTTAAAATGCTTAGATATAATGTCATCACTGTAATAAAAGATGGAAACTCCACAGTTACACAAAATGCTAGCACTTTCTGCACAGAATGACCTCAGTCACTTATGTGTGATATGGAAATGCTGCGGGATTCAAATGAGTGAATCCGATAATCTCCCCATATACAGGACATCTGCCTGGTCCGGCATCCCCCCCCCCCCCGGAGGGCCTGTGACTTCCTGTGTCAGATAGAATGGGAATGCAGGTGTTATGGAGAATTCAGTTCTATAACAGGTGTCACGGAGAATTCAGTTCCTCCATGTTCCCCCATCACGCACTGATTTGAAATCATGACATCACCGCTACTTTGTAGTTTGAGGGTTTCGCTGTTGTTTTAACGTGTCCCTAAATTTCTTTAATGTCTTTCTTAATGTGTTTAATATGCTGAGGTACACAAACCATTTATGTAAGAATGTCGTCTGTCTTTCCAATATTTGTTTCTTCTTTAAAGGTAACTGAAACTAAATCTCTGGTAATAGGTGTTTGCTGGTAAAATACCGAAAACGGTAGTATTGTTTGTAGAACATCACGTATAGTATGTGCGACGATCGATGTAATATTGTTTATTCTAATTCTAACTTAATTGTAGGCAACTGCATTGTATCCACTGAAACATAATCTAGTTTTCTTAAAACATTGTGGTGCATAATTTCCTATGCTAACAGACAGATACAGAAACCGCAGGGCACCAAATTGGTGACACAAATCTGTATACATGCAAATAGGTGTCTGACTGACTTTTTCAGCCATTAATCATACGTTTGTGCATAGATATGAAGGGGGAACATTATTAGCTTAAGTCTAGAATATATGGTTCAACCTGTAAAAACAGACACACAGCGACTCTGGACCTCGACACTAATTTAGCCCCATATAGCTCATGTACCTGAATAACTTTCTGCCCAAATATGAGAGGGAAACTTTATTTCCTGAAGTCCAGGATATTTGGTTGCCCCTGATAAGCAGACATGCAGAAACTCTGGACCCAGCTGCTCATTTCCATGTAATCAGACTTGTATCACCAATTTGGTGTCTCGAGATTTCTGTATCTGTGTATTAGCATTGGAAATCATGTATCACGATGTTTTAATAGAACTGGTTTATGTCTGAATGCTTACAAAGACGTAAGTTGCCATAATTAAGAGAGAATTAGAAATTAACAATATCTAATGGATTGTCACGCATAATGCAGCTTAAGTTCTATAAGTTACCGTTTTCTGTGTTTCCCCAGGAAACATCTATTACCAGTACTTTAAATCATTTAAATTATGCTTTATTATTTAATAATCTTTTTGTTAATCCATTCATGTTCGCCATTTTATTGTGGTATATTACAGATAGGTTACCCAGTGTGCCTGATCTGAACTACTGGGGTCAGTGTCATTCAGTGGGAAATGGTAACATATCCTAAAATTGGAGAGGGTAAGCGCCGAGATCTTTCATTGGATTGGATAAAAATATAAAAAAATAATGAAAATGAATAAACAGTGACACATACAACAGTAAAAGTATGAGCCCAGGAGTTACTTGTATTTTTATTACATTTAAATGCAATGTTAAACGTAATTACACGCCTCTGCAAAATCAAAGCCGTCGCTTCACCTTCTGGTCATTGCTAGGTACTACCCCCTCCCCCCACAGTCGCGCTACTACTACACATCTCTCCTGACTCACCCAAAGAGGAAAATCATCTCGTGACTCAGCAAAAGACGAAATGCATTTCGTGGTTCCGCGGAATCAGTTTCGTCCACAAAATGACTGTGTATCATTTACGAAATGCATTTCGACCACAAAATGACTTTCTTCTGTCCACGAAATGAAAGGTGCTGATATCAATTCTATGCACAAACAAAAATGAAACATTCCTTTTGATTTCTGAGCACAAAAGAAAATGAAATGTTTTTGCTTTTGTGGACGGAATGCAGGAAGGCGTTACTTGATTTCGTCATTAAATAATGCTTTCTGTGGCACAAAATGTATTTTGTAAATGAAAATGAGCGTTTGACATTTGGCGCTCCTTACTTTCATAGAGACATTAAAACTACAGAGAAACTGTCTATGTATAAGTAGTGGGTGACGTCATAATTTCAAATCAGCGCTGAAAATTCAACTCAGGAGCTGAATTTTCCGTAACACCTGTTGTGAACACCATCATTACACCGGCTTAGCGAACGTTCGATCGTAAAGTCGGGTGTATAGTGTACCTTAAATATTATGTTGAAACTAGCTAGTTTGAAACTACAGTAGCACTAGGTTCTTTGTCGGTTGCACCACTGCTACTGTTATGTCATAGTTAGTGGCCACTAAATAAAAATATTGTTGCACAAAATGACATTTTCGCTGAGGACAACCAATCAATATCACTGTCTGATATTACCCAATTAACTCATTGTTACACATATTTGTGGAGTTTGGGTTATACATAGCTACCGATTTCTTTTCTCTGTATTTGTGAGAATTGTTTAAAACACAGCTGTAATAATGAAACGCGCAACGTGCCACCATCAGCGGTGCAATATAAGAAGTGTGTTTCCTAGGTGGCATGCTGGGTATGGTTACGGGCGCGACGGGTCGCCGAACACGGTTCGGCTCATATCAAAGTATTCAAGTTATGGATTGGGTAATTTTTCGGATCAGCAAAAAAGAAAGACATGACTTTGCTTTCCATTTATTATTTAAAGAATTTAAAGTAAACTCAAAGCGAGAAACTTTTAACATGCACATTTACGTGAACACAAACTGTTTTGTCTCATTTCACTGTAAGTCTGCATCGGACGGAAGTCTCTAAGAGGACAGACATCATTTTCTTTTTCTGTCTTATGTCGATCACGACTTATTTTTCACATGATCTTAAAGCCGAAGTTCTTTTCTCAAGATAACAAACTAGGTTATCTTGGAAAAACACAAGTTGTAATTAGACACGCGAACAACGTTTGTTATGAGAAATAGAGAAGTAGATTCCATTAAAAATGCTATTGCATTCTCGCAGGAAATCTGAAATTCCCTGTGTCCTATACGTAAGTGGGGAATTCTCTCTTGTTGTGAGAAATGATTTTAAGTTTAAAAAGTGACATCGGCAATGAAACTTTCACACTGTAATGGTTAAACTGCAGTTAATCTCTAGTTCAACAGTGTCACCAATATGGTCAGCTTGCTGGCGTGAGATTCTCAATTCGAGAGAAGTCTGCAAACACATGCATACTCATTTTCATATATGTAGCGCTCTTATTAGCTTCCAAATACTCTGTAGAGTTTCCAAAACACCGCAAAGCTTTTGATGCAGCTAAGTGTAGGTTTATAATAGAATAATGTAGATTTGCTGTAAGATTTCTTGCGTGAGCATGAGAGTCAGAAAGTTCGAGTGTCATGGCAGATGAGTTGGCGGTCCTGGAACGGTTTACGGACTGCGAGGATTTGTACGGGTCAACCAAAGCCTGTACGCCAATTGCCAGCTAAAGTTAGTTAACTAGACCAACCCAGCGACATTGTTTTAATCAGCAGAGAAGATAACAAATTACTAACATTCTCTGATAACGATATACTATTACATGTTAGGGATGCAAAAAAAGGTTCGTTAGGTTTTTTAACATTTGGGCCATTTTCACCACTTTTAAATATTTTTTCGAAAATGGCAAATATTAGTACTTATAACATTTTAGAGCCTTTATACCTTAAGCCAGGCCAGAAATGTATCAGATGTCTTCTCTGAAAACCTCAGAAGCTTTTGAAATTGACGATGGTCTCCAAAAACAAAAAGGAGGACACATAAGAAAATGTAACCGTCTGAAATGAATCTGAACGTTACATAAGAAAACTCAGCCTGGGTCCTAAGCTGCTTCATTATGTAAGAAGGGGGTTGAATTCTTCCCCTGTAATTCTACTCTGAATGGAAATGTATCAGAAATGTGCACCATGAGACGGTTTCACAAAGGCCCCACTTATTTTTAGAGTTATCCAAATAAAAGACTGGACCACCTGAAACGCATTCTCTAGGGTCGTTTCAATAAGGGGATTATAGAAATAGACTCCCTTTTAAAGAAATGAATCATCTGTCATTAAAGGAACTCTTGTGGTCTTGTGATTAGAGCCTCAAAATGACAGGTTAAGGGAAAACTAAATGGAAACCTGTGATGTTATTGTCTTGGTATTATTTTATAAAGTTCTAAGATAAATGGTTCTGAGAGAAGTCTGGGGGCAGGGTCCAAAAGGAGAGTCAGGTGACTGCGGTTTTGGTTCAATTAGATATGCATGGTCCCAAAAACAGTGCAAATTGGAGTGCCCTGTTTAGCTTCGGCCCCCGTAAAGCGAGTACGTGTCGGACGTGTTCGAGTGCAGTGTGTTTTTTTTTCTCCCTGGTCCCCAGCCTTCTCGGCCAATGAATAACTTCTTTCATTTTTTGCTGGGTTTAGTGGAGTTCGAATAATCTACCGCAATTAATATTTTATAGCTATCGTAATACGTTAATCTGAATGACGGATGAGACCGTTCAGCAATGCCGATTTGTTGATCTTGGTGAGCAGCTCTTCTTCTGCAATCACACACGGTCCTGCAAACTCTCCCTTCTCAGGGGAGACAGGCTCTCAGCTGAAGGCAGCCATCTTGGGAGTGAATGTTTCATTCTTCATGTAGGACATTAGGCATGAGCTCTAAGGTTCTCATGGTTCATGCTGTATTTATATTGCAGACGTTGACTTTCTGATGTGATTTATGGTTGCAATGTCTTTAGGAAACCACCATTCATAAGGTATGATTTCAAACAAAGCACTCTTAACAGACTGACAGACCGACAAGATAGATAGATAGATAGATAGATAGATAGATAGATAGATAGATAGATAGATAGATAGACGGACGGATGGACGATAGATAGATAGATAGATAGATAGATAGATAGGCAGACAGGCAGAAAGACAGACAGACAGACAGACAGACAGACAGACAGACAGACAGACAGATAGATAGATAGATAGATAGATAGATAGATAGATAGATAGATAGATAGATAGATAGATAGATCTTAATAGCGAATATCAAAGGATGCCTTATGGAATCTAGGTGAATATGCAAATGGTGCCGCCACTGCTTCCATGACTACAAAAATGACACATAAAGGTGTTTAAAGGTCAAGCGAATATGAAATTCTGCCCCCTAAAATGAGCAGGAGTACTGAGGGACAGCGCTGCCAGTCTGTCATTGCTCATGTGTTTGTGACCAATATCGGCAATAAGTACATTTCGTAACCTTTCTATTTCTAGATATAGATCTTGTTTGGAGCATGAAAAGTACCTCCTGGAACTTGATTTGGTAAACTTATACTGGTTAGTTTAATTCTTCAACTGTTTTGACATGTTCACTCCTAGCTGCCTATCTGACTGACTGATCAAAATGGAAAATCACCCTGTTTAACTGGGTCAGGTGAACATAAGCTATTTTAGAGAATCAGACAACAAACACCTGGACAAAATTCTTGTTTTGTGTCTGTACCACGTTTACTCTCTACGTTTCTCTCATATGGGGTAAAACAAATCATTAGGAAGATCTGGGTGTTGATGGTTCCGCACAAAACCTTTTAGTATCACGTCTTGACCGAGACGAGGCTGGTTAAAGTAGCGTGAGCTGTGTCTGCCCGGGGGGATGGAATTACTCATGGCTGAATTCTCACTGAGCCTGCTTCTTTAGCAAATAATGCAGAAATCTGGAGAGGAGACGTAGCTGAGGGGCCAAGAAAAACACCAACCTCCCTGCAGTTTTCTCTAGCTCTGGGCGGCCATTAATCAGAGACACATTCTTGTCACAGTGCTTGGCAGTCTAGCATTGTACAATTATCATATTACGGTAAGCTCAGTATCTCACCTGCCAATATACGTAAAGGGCGCCGCCCTCAGCAATCTCAAAGAAGGGATTATCATCACCTATCCCCACAGAAAGAGTCCTTCTCTATATCCCGTGTGCAGTTAGGTAATGTCAGGAAACGTTCAATGTTTACAGAACCGACAGTGTCAGTTAAGAGTGTGAGTTCTCTGACAGAAGACGTGTGGTGCTTACATTCCGTTCAGCTTCACAGAAAAGGGAGTCTGTGGGATTTAGGGCTGTGTGGTTTCGCTCTTGGTGTAGGACCATGGAAAGTATGTCCTAGATGGTGCCAGACTGGCTTTGGAAATACGTAAATGGATGGTAAAATTCTTATACTTGCCACATCCCCATTTCTCCGAGGGAACCCAGGTACTTCTGGAAACGCAGGAGATCCAGCAGCACTCACACACCTCTCTGTGTAAACCTGGTTCCCCCTAGAATTTCAGAACTGCGAGGCTAGAACGTGTGAAAGTCAAATCAGTGATGCAGCAATGCGGCTAAACCGAGGAATATTTATAACATTAATAGAAAAAACTGCCGAAAAAGCATAACAAGAAATGCATTAAGAGGAAGATGTGAAAAATGTATAACATGCTGAGTGCATTGAGACAGTGGGATAAACAGAGCCGTTCTCGTAGTAAAGCAGACAGTTCCCTCCCGTTAATATTTAAGGTGGCTTCATACTTTAAACGAAAATTTACAGAATTGACGTCGTTTTAGGAATCACCTGTCTAAAGCCTCCTAGGCCGCCTTTTTAAGTTTGTTCTGATCCCACCCACTGCCCACGATTGGCTGACATAAATGTGCCGCTGCCGGGTTGGTCAGCAGGATATATCGGCATGTTTTACGCCACACCACACATGTCTGTGAATACTGTAAATCAGGGGTAGGCAACCCTGATCCTGGAGAGCCGAGATCCGGCAGCTTTTCCGTCCTACCTGGTATCTGAGGAACCACACCTGATCTCAGGCAGATAGTAACTCATCAGGCAGGACAGAAAACTTGCTGGATACCGGCCCTCCAAGGTCAGGATCTCCTACCCCTGGTGTTCATTAATATGTATTCGTGTGTTTATGTTGTAAATAGTTAATGTGTAATGTTTGCTGTGGAATGTGTGTGTTCTGTTAGCATGTAACCGTGAGTGTTGTGTAAATTATTGGCTTCCCTGTCAGTGTCGCTGGTAGTATAACACCAGGCCTGGCCAATCTTATTCAAAAAGGGCCGTTGGGTATGAGGGTTTTTGCTGCAACTCCCTAATTAGATTACTAATTAGAGGACTGATTGGCAGACGAGTCCTCACAGCTGGGATGGAACAGCTGACCTAAAGGTTCTGCAGACACACTGCTCCTTTGTGGGTAAGATTGGCCACCTCTGTATTAGACCAATAGTGGCTATCAATAAATAATCAATAAAGAGAGATATTCCATTTTAAACGAACTATCATCTCCTTATAAAAACGACTCACGCACTCGCCACAAATTGCATGTTTATTTGTGCTTTGCATGTGGGCCTGCTGTGTCGAAAACATTCAGCAGTCCCTAGGGTTGTGGCATGACACAGAACAAGCAAGGCGATGGCATTTTAAATATGTGACACATTGTTCTCGCCACCGTGTTACGTTTTATTCTGTCTGGACGTTATTCAAAGTGTGTGGTCAATTCACTCCTGCTACTCCTGTACCCCAAGTGATGTTCACGTCTCTGCCAGTACTCTCCCCCCCCCAGGTTGTTTCCCATTCATCCCTCCTGGAAAGCACAAAAGACTATGCCTGTAATAGAAACATTAAAACATTATGAGCATTTTCATGGATGACGTTTGTGTCACATGACCTCTGTCGCATTCAGCATGTGACATTCAAAGGGTCAAAGTTCAGCTTTCCAGAAATGATAGTTGCCACATAATCAAATCTTCATTCATTTTATGGATTATTTTGGAGTCTATAAACACCATTTTTATCCCAGTAAAATACAAAATAAATATTTACAGGAAATCATATTTAGATTCATAGTTATGACAAACGGATGTTTCAAACTAGACTTAAAACACACCATTTAAATATGGCGTCTTTCTGTGGTGATGCTTTGATTACCTGGAATCACCTGATGCTGTATTTTCACTGGTACTAAATGTGAATAAATGATAACTTATGACCTCATAAATCAGCTTGTAGCTCAAGCATATCTTCACAGGGACATAAAATTGTGCAAAACGCAAGTGAATTCTTGTAATGGACCAAAACCTTTCACATTTTAATGCTACATATTGCCTGTGCAATATGTATTGTCCACATAAAACCTGAGGTATGCTACTTTATTACATGGTTTTTGGAACCAAAAACATTACAGTGAGTTATAGCCACATGGACTAAAAGCACATGAGCAGAGAAGAAACCTCTTAGAGATTTTTTCTGTGACCACCTGAGAGATGAGCTCACAGTTGCATGCTGGGAAGACATGGGGGTATATTCATCTTGGTAAAGTGTCGGTTGAGTGAGACAGCTGGGGTGTACATTCCAACCGTTTAAATTTACAGAAAGCATCTTTGTTTGTGGAGGCACAGATCGGCAGCATAGTAGTTTTGAAAATCCTTTTATCGTGTTTCAGTGGAAGCAAAGGGAGTACAACATCTTTTCAAATATCCATTAAAACGCTGAAATAAACAACCCTGTCCTCCCAGTAACCTGAGGCTGGACTGCGAAGCAAAATGTCATATATCTTCAGTATCAGACCAGCTTTCATCTTTGTTCTTATTCCAAATACATTACTTAATTCTCCCTTTAATGATTATGTTCTGCAATTAAAAAAGAATTTTAAAAAGCCAGCACCAAAATACTTATAATCATGAGAACGACATGAAGCAACAGGTTAACACTGCTCAGTAAACTTAAAAGGCCTGCCGGAAAGGCCTGCTCAGGGGGCTGCCGCGGTGAGATCCAGGAAACGCTCAGGAGGGCATGCCAGAATTTGCCGGAACAGGCGCCCTGGAAGCCAAAGGAAAAGTCAGGTGAAATGGCGCAAAAGTGTGGAAAACGCCTCTATCCTCTCCCTGGGTTTCCCTGCTCTCCTGTAGGTCCCTGGGGTCCAGGTGCACCCACAGCATACTTACCATGATATACCACACTCACTACTAGGCCCCTGATATAGATACAATGAGAGGCATAGTCATCTAAAAGGGAGATGATATCAGAGAAAACAAATTTAGTGGCCTACAGGTCTGGGTCCTGTGGTGCCAGTAAAGGCTTAAACCAATCAAACACTCTGAATAGTTTATTACTGATCCTGATCAATCAGGATCATTCAGGATCAGCACGTGGAAGCCAGGTGAGTATAACTAGTATGTAACATATTTATAAGCTAGTCACCTTCTCATAATCTCACTGTAAATGAAATGTTTTAACGTTGAGTTGCGTTAGCCAAGAACTCCTGCCCTCGAATGACTCTTTCCCAATTTACGGCCGAGAGGCTAGAGCTGATTGATTATACCTGAAGGGTTTCACCTGGTAGGCGTCATGCCCTGGGTCCCCACGGGCCCCTCACTCTCCATTGGGCCCCTGGGAAGCATGAACATTGGGCTTTATAGAACTATATTTCTAATAGTAAGTATGAGATTTATGCTAGTAATGACTCTCCCCCCCAACTTCGACGCCGTGTGGCGCAGATCAAAAGACCAATCCAAAGTTCACCAATCCTGTGATTTTGTCCTCTCCTTGAGAGAACGCTGGCAAACCTAAACAAAACATCTCAGTGCTTATATGGCGTGAGAGATCTGCTTTGTGAGTGCGATCAAACAGAATTACAGCTGGTCATGTTGTGAGCTTGTAGACTTCATCCCTTCTCCAAAGCTCTCCAAAACCGTTTATGACTTTGAACCTCAACTATTCCCAAGTTTATCTGAGAAAGGAGTTTATTACGGAACAGAAGCAGGACTGTAGTCGCATACATGGCCTAAACTCATCTGTTCTCTTATTGATTAGCAATTCTGAGGGGTTCTGGATAACAGTCGGCTGTGTTCCACACGGATTTGTGCCAATCTGTTGAAAACAAGCTTTCAGAGAAATATAAGATCTACTGGTTTGCCTAAGACCCTGGGGGTCCTGGGAATGGTCTGTCCTCCCCCAGGGTACTCTGGAAGATCAGAGCATTGTTTGTAGATGTTGTCATGTCACGCTTGCAACCACACGATTGAACTGTTTGATAATTCTGCCTCAGAGAAGCCTCAAGTCTGTTGATACGAGGTGAGTCCATATATTAATGCAGTGACTCGTAATGATAGCAAGTCTACCTCAAAGACTTCTGTCAAATAAAAATGAACAAATACATATTCAAAGGGCAATACATGTGGTCTGAATTTGTCTTAAGAGGAGTTATCCATCACTTAGACCACACTGCACAGGACAAGCTAGAATATGAGAGTTGCGCACACAAGCTGTTGGCCTGGTGCAGCCAGGTCCTGGACATATAGTGAAATGTCCGATGAATCCAACCCCAGTATCTCATTACAGCCCCACTGGTGCTGCTTAAGTCTTATGGGAACTGCCTTTAACTCTGCAGACACCCGATCACACCGATTATATTTGAGAGCCGCAAAACAGGGGTCATGTGACAGGAGAGCAGCAGCCGCAAAACAGGGGTCATGTGACAGGAGAGCAGCAGCCGCAAAACGGGGGTCATGTGACAGGAGAGCAGCAGCCGCAAAACGGGGGTCATGTGACAGGAGAGCAGCAGCCGCAAAACGGGGGTCATGTGACAGGAGAGCAGCAGCAGCAAAACGGGGGTCATGTGACAGGAGAGCAGCAGCAGCAAAACAGGGGTCATGTGACAGGAGAGCAGCAGCCGCAAAACAGGGGTCATGTGACAGGAGAGCAGCAGCCACAAAACAAAGCAAAACAGGGGTCATGTGACTTTGCCCCACCCAGACACAGCCACCCTCCGCCCCCTTACACTATCATCAACTAAAAACCAATGAACAATCACTTAAAAACTATAGAAATAATAGATACAGGAGCCATGTTGAAATGTTGAATGTAGCGTTCCTCAAGGGGCAGGGTGTTACAGGTGGGGGGGGGGATGAGAGGCTGGGGGAACCTTGCAGTCCTGGTTTGTCTGAGTAATAATACCCACTGTTAATGCTCAAGTACTGGTTGTACTAGGGAGTTCCCGTCCTGAAGTAGCTCACGTTTGATTTCTTTTAACAGTTATAGTCAGCAGGTCTCCATACTTAAAGAAAACAGGTCTGTCCTGCCAAAAATAGGGTATGTTCATTTTCACTGTGAAGTAAAATGGTGTGACAGCATTAAAGTGCACCGAGATTTACTGAATTCGCTAAGGAACATTCCAGCATGTTTTCAGAACCATTTTCCAAGCTGCAAACAGGGGCTCATTCCAACCAAAAGCCAAATGGATTTTTTAATGCCCAGATGTCTTGAAGTGCATTGGCTTTACTGGTGATCAGCGCTGAGTGCAGCAAACCCAGGCTAAGCCTTTATCACGTTTACACGTTAACAACTGGCAGAAAAGGGTCGTCCCTGCTTTATGTCAGCGGGTTTCTCGGGAAATGAGCCAGCTAACCAGTTGCTGACGTAAAAGCACGTCAATTTACAGGGGATCGCACTATTCCAGCCCCTCTTCTGCCCCGTGAGCCTATTAATCCTCACGATGATCAAGAAGCAGAAAGGTTCAGTTTCTCACACCCTGCACCATGTGCGGCAGCTTTCGGGAACCACGGAGATCGGAATACCTCCCTCGAGTGCCACAGCTCTCCATCGACATCGGTGACGAAATGTTATAAACTGCCCATATCTACAAGTTCACATAAAACTTCAATGTGTGGAACGTAAATAATTGTTTCAAAGCACTGCATAAATCGTTTACGCGTGATTCATGAGGTCGGGCTGCCCTGAAATATGCCCGATTGCCGTTTCTAAAGTGACATCAACGTTTGCTAGTTAAATATGTTAAATACATGGCACTAAAAACAAGTTCCAGATTTTTCTCACTTTCTTCGGTTGCCAGTAAAGGGGTTATTTGAGGTATTGCGTAATTTCAAAATTGCACGGGGATCAATGCTCAACTCTAGTTCTCTTGGAAAAGCTGCATATCCATCGCCAACCACAACAAAGAAGGCTTAGCTTTGTACTATCAATCAGACTTAGCGGGTTTACGGATGGGGAGAAAATAAACTCTGCTTAGCAAAAGTTCGTCATCAGACCAGTTGCTGCTGTAAATGCTCTGGGCCGTCGTCCTAGCTGTTTGGTGTCCGGAACATGGAGGAATATTTGTGATGCCTAATTAAGGAACGTCACCCAACTGCTCATGGTGTGAAATGGAACAAAGGAGGGTTAAAAGAAAAATAAGAAAATTCATAATGTAGTCTCAAACTATGCAGAGGAAGATATATATACATATTTAACATATAAATCTAGAGTAGAAAACTGAAGTATTGTAGTATATATTATAAGCATTAATATACAAGTTTCCATTTTACACACTAGTGCTGGTTTCTCAGCCAGTTTCCCCATACATAATGAATAATCAATAGTAAATCATTACACTCTCATAATCTATGTCTTCCCAGAAGAAGACAGAAGGCTGTGAATACTGATCACAATTGTTACACATCCTCTTAATTCCCCCTTGGTTTATGTCACATCGTTGGGTGTTACACTTACAGGAATAAAATAGACGGCCTTTATTGTCATCGTAAAAATTACAATGAAATTAGGAGCACTAATCCAGGTGGGTGTATTTCTTCAACAAAAAATAGAGAGAAATACCGATGACACATAACAGTATGGAAAAGCAAAAATCACCGACTGTTCTTAGGGCGTTTCACCTCCTGTAGTCAGACTGGCCTCTTTACAGAGATCTGTACATTCCCTCTGTCAGCGGGGCTTGGCACACTGGAATAATGGACAATTCATCAACTGTAAGTCCTCCATAAATACCTAATATACATCCTACCATATTCTAATGGTTTATCCTCGTGAGGATTGGGGGGGGGGGCTGGAGCCTATCCTAGGCAGCACAGAGCACCAGGCTGGGGGGCCCCCATGGATGGGATGCCAGTCTGCTGCAGGGAACACACATGTGCAAACACACACACACACATTCATATTCACATTTTTGTGGGGACTGTACATTCTATTCTATAGGAAAAACTCTAATCCCAGCGATGACAGCCCGAACCCCCACCCAGCCCTAACCTTAACCATAAGCAGCCAAACAAAATACAACATTCCTGGTTTTTTGATTGCAGTCACAGATTTTTAGAAAGCTGAGTTTCTTCTTGTGGAGAGTCCCCACAATAACAGGTTTTTATCACTTTGTGGGGACATTTGATAATATACCAAATGACCACACACACACGCACACGCATATGTAGGGTATACCTCTCCTTATGGGGCCCGCACATTCATTTCTATGGGAAAACTGCTAACACTAACTATGGCAACCTTAACCCCCACCCTGCTCTAACCATAACCATAAGTAACCAAGCAAAATACAGAGTTTTTGCATTTTTAGTTTTTTCATAGCAGTCACTGATTTTTATAAAATAGAGTTTTCCTGGTCCCCATAAGGGAAAAAAAAACGGATATTTATAAGGTTATGGGGACATTGTGGGGCGGCATGGTGGTGCAGTGGTTAGCACGGTTGCCTCACACCTGTGGAACTTGGGTTCGAGTCTCCGCCTGGGTTACATGTGTGTGGAGTTTGCATGTTCTCCCCATGTAGTCGTGGGGTTTCCTCTGGGTTCTCCGGTTTCCCCCCACAGTCCAAAAACATGCTGAGGCTAATTGGAGTTGCTAAA
>JAODJX010000047.1:15299386-15317116 GCA_026776945.1 Isichthys henryi | reverse complement strand
CCCCCCCCCCCCCCCCCCCCCCCCCCCCCCCCCCCCCCCCCCCCCCCCCCCCCCCCCCCCCCCGCGCCGCCCGCCCCCACGTGTGCTCAGAATCTCATAGCATGAACACAACCTTCACTTGCAGAAGCAGGTACACGGCACACGCACATCATGTCACCAATCACAGACAGCCATGTTTTTGGAAGCTATAACTGCACATTTTATACCACGTTAAATAATACATTTTACTTATCGATGTGCACCTCAGCCTGCAGCTGCCTATGGATTTCTGACTGGTCTGAATGCTTCCTCTGAGAGCTCTGGAGCTTGTCCTCACAGTCGTGCAGTGACTGTTGGGCTGCTTTCAGCAAATCAGGGTAGGCTGCAAGTTCCCTCACCCGTGACTCCAGCTGTATTTTTACCTGAGGATGGGCAAACAGCTGTTTGAAGGCCCCATTTGAAAAACACCCGCCAGCACCCACCTGAATCCCTCACTGAAAACACCCATCAGTGACCACCCGAATCCCTAAATATCCGCCAGCGACCACCTGAATCCCTAAACAAACACCTGCCAGCGACCACCTGAATCCCTCACTGAAAACACCCATCAGTAACCACCCGAATCCCTAAATATCCGCCAGTCACCACCTGAATCCCTCATTAAACCCCAGTCAGCAAACACCTGATTTCCAGGGAAAAACATCTGTTAGCCTACACCCGAGTCCCTGGAAGAACACCTGCCATTGTTCACTCAAATTTCTTTGTCTACTCAAAATTCACACCTGGCACCGTGGAGTCTATGCACACTACACTGCCCAGAGAGCAGGGGGGGCTGGAGGTCAACCTCATCACATATAGTGTATGTCTGCCTGTCCTAGAAAAACAGAGGGGGCCACAATACCAACACAATAGGATTAACGACGTCTTAAAAAAGGCGGTGCCTCTACCCCCCTCCACTGATAGAACAGATCTCTCTAACAACACAGAAAGGGAGATCCAGAATATGTTAGATCATATACAGAAAAATAATGGATTCAATCATCTTTACATTGCACGATACAAAACACGCATGATTTGTAGAATCCTGAGTGTGTCTGGCTTTCTTTATGTGTGTCCATGTAAAGGCCATTTAAACAAAACGAAAGATGCACCTTTTCATGTTCAGCTACTTTTCCTTCCCTGGCAGCCTCGTTTTCTCTCTGGACCTGCTCAAACTTCGCCTTCATGGCCTCGAGCTCCCTCTGATGGTCGTCTACCTTTGGGAATACAAGCAAAGTGCACTGTCATATTCCTGCTAATCACTGTATCATTTTAATAAGAGGTGTTTTACCAGAAAGCTCCGCCCGCTTTTCTGAAGAAAAGGCAACGCCAGCGGCCACATCGGCAGGCAGAAGCCCGCGTCAGTTGCTCCCTCGTGACCGCTGGCTGAAGGCGCCTACTCCCCTGCAAGCTACCTGCGCACGGCACCTTTCAGCAAGCTCTTTCTGCTCCTGGCAATCGGTGTTCCGACCATCGAGCTCCGAGGCCGAGCGCGCTAGCGCCTCCTCCAGGCGAGTGATGCACACCTGCAGATACCACAAAATTGCAGGAAATATACCATTTTAAAGCGAATTTCTTTTCTTCGTTCACAGTGCACACTTAGCTGTCCCACATCTCCAGAAAAGGAGGGGGTATAGCTGTTTACATCCGTGGGGATGTGCGACCCACTGTCTCCGTTTAGCGTTCCTTCACCTTCAGCTCCGCGTTCTCCAGACCCAGCTCTTCGTTCTCAATCCTGATCTTCTCCATCCTCTCTGGAAGGTCTCGGCTGGACAGTCTGGCCACATCTCTCTCTTTGTGCAGCTCGGCGGTCAGGTCGGAGACTTGGCTGAGAGAGAAATAGACCGATCACAGCGGCCACATCACCTCCAACCCTAACACTCACACGCCGATCCTGACAGAACACAGCAAAGATGACAGAGATCCGATTTTTCCCAGCAAAAGCACGGAAACCAGTTTCCTGCTTAATCCTGCCTCCAGCCACATGGGTTTGAACCGCCCCCAAAATTTGTTTGAATCTCTCCAGATGAGTCGGAAAACCCATGAAATTTTTCCTGGGTCTCAGCCTGCCTGCCTCCAATCAGCGACGGCTGTCTTACGCTATGACGACGGCTATCTGGGCCTCCAGCTGAGTCTTCTCCTTCGACACCTGCTCAAAACGTCCCTTCTGGGTTCTCGCCTCCAAATTGGCCTCCGCCAGCTGCAGGTCCTGTGTGAATGAGGCACAAGGAAATACTGACACATCCACACACAATTACTTACATAACAGATCACCCTTCCAAGCAGCATTTGGGGAAATACCAGATTCATAATGTCGCCATCTCAATGGCTCACTCTGATGATGTCACAGTAGGAGGAAATGACATCACTGTCGCAGGTACCTTCTCCCTCATTTGACTGTGGCACTTCTCAATGGCGGACTCAAAGCGTTCCGCCCGTCGTTTCTGGGCCCTGACAGCTTTCTTGAGAGCTTCCTTCTCCCGGGCGGACTTCTCCAACAGAGCTGTCATCTCCGCCCTCGTAGTCTCCGTTTCCAGCTTCCGTTCCACCATTGCTCTCTCTAGACTCTGCCGGGAGTGGTAGCAGACTTCAAAACCCCACATTCAGCGAACATACCACTAAGTACATTATCATAAGCCAGTCTGCGAGCTCTGCCAGTGTGTCAGCACTCCCTGCTGGTCCTCACCCGCAGCTGCACACACAGCCTGTTGCTCTCCGACTCCTTGCTCCGGAGCTGCCCCTGCAGAACAGCTCGGGTGGCATCCACAGACTTCGATAGCTGCAGTGTGGTGCCAATGTTCTCCTGCAGGACGCCACGACACACAAATTCGATCATTTTTGGGCCTTGTTTTGTCACGGTTATAAATAACCTCAAATGGCAGTCTGGACTTCTGTAGTATAACTGTGGTGACAAAGTAAGATAAAAGACATTTCATGAATCGGGAAAACGGTAAATGTCACACCATTTCTCTTTTCCTCATATCCGTCAGTTCCTCCACCTTGCTCTCCATCTCGCTGAGGTTTCTTTTCAAGTTCTAGGTAAAGCATAAAAACTCATTCAGATCAAAGTGTTTCCCATTTTTTTTTTTTAAACTTCACTAGTGAAAGCTAGAGGTGAAGGTCGCTTTAGCAGTTATTCAGATCTTAATTCTGTTAGGCACATACATCTCTCATTCATATCTGTCAACATGTGATTTTAATCTCAACCACTGAACTGGGAACTGCCCCCATACCCCTAATTTGTAATCAGTATTCCTCTTTAAATTTTCCCACGTCTCTCCATTCGATCGAAGCCCCATTGCTCGCATCCCGGGGTGTCAAAAACAAAAATTCTCTCGTAGCAGCCCACCCGATTCTCAGCTTCTGTCTTTGTCAGCTTCTCCAGTAAAATGTCTATTTGCCGGCTGGTCTCGAGTCGATTTTCCTGCAGATAAAAGAAAGTGAAACCACCTTCACAGCAGAGCATGGCGCTAGACGCACACTCCGGTAGGCCTCGGTGCCGGAATCACACACCTCGCGGTTCAGCAGCGCTCTCAGCTGGTCACGGACCAACCAGTTGATGCGTTTAAAAATCTCCAACTTCTCCAGCAAAAGGTTTTTTTCCCGCGAAAGGTGCCGCTCACCTGAGTGCTTGAATCTCGAATCCTAAAATATACATTTTGAAAATCAGCAAAACAATACGCAATGATTGCAAGTGCACTTTGCAATTTGGTGGCAATCAGATCAGTGAATATGACTGAAATAAAACTTGTTTTTAACTGGAAGTTGAGTTCCCTGGGGAAAAAATCAAATGGTAAATCAGGCATGCAATTATTCTGCGTCAGGAACAATTAAATTCCCCAGAGATCCTGAGTCGGGCGGCACGGCGGCTCAGTGGGAAGCAGCTTTGAATCACACGCCTACCCAGCATGACTGCGGTGTGCATGCTCTTCCCATGGTGCAGTTTTCCTTTACGTGTCCTTTACAGCATATGGCTCAGCGGGCTAAGCCTATGTGCCTGTGATCAGAAGGTTGTTGGTTCACGCATGGCTTCGACAGAACAGTTGCATGTTTGTGGGCCCTTGGGCATGGCCTTTCACCCACAGCTCTGTGGGTGCCGCTGCCCTTGCCTGCCAGGCTTGATCTCACCTACATATCTGTCTGTGTGTCGCAGATAGCAGGATGGGCAGGCAAAGAGAGAGAACTTCTCCAAGGGATGGGGCAAAGTTTCATCGTTGTGTAATATTATTCAGTGGATGCGTTTATCCAAAGCGACGTACAGCTGAGAAAGCAGGATCAGACTCTGGAGCTACTGCGTTTAAGGGGCTTGAAGATGAAATCACTATCTCCATCCTGGGATTTGAACTGGCAACCTTCCGATCAGTGGTACAGCGCCCCAAGTGGTCCAGACACCCCGGTATCCCCCAGTAGTCCACGGACATGCAGTTAGGCTAGCTGGTGTCTCTAATGTGTAACGCGAATGAGTATGTGCGTGTGCCCAGTAACATACTGACATCCTGTCCAGGACGTCCTATACGGGCGGGCTGATCCACTTTTTTTTTTTTTTTTAAAAGTTTCAATCCGATTCGGATATATTACTGCTGACACCGATTCAGATTCCGATACAAGACCTCTTATGACTTTCATATTTTAATATTATAAATATATATCTAAAAACTTATACTTTGTAGGCCAATTATTTTTTGAAACTAGCAAATACAAATGATAAAATGTCAAACAATCTTTAATTGGGCTACAACAAATATACATAACTTACTGTTCCACCTCCCCTGTATATGTCGTTTAAAGCCTTTTTGAGGTATTCGAGGTTCAGTGTGAATATCTTCCAAGGGAGGATTCGCAATCGGCGTTTGCTTAAACTGCCCCACAGTTTAACTCATTAGCAACGTCACTCATACTTTGTTGTAACAGCAGCCCCTCGTGTATCACAAGCTGTAGCGAGTGTGCAAGTCAGCCCAAGCTAGCGACTCTCAAATCATACATGTTGTTTCACACAATTGCATGCACTTTTAGATGGGTTTCCCACTAAAAACTACTTCCTCTAATTAAAACTCTGTTTTTACAAAGATTGCAAATCTCTGTACTAATAGTTGCTTCAAGTGTAAAATACTTCCAGATCGTCACCCTCTTATCTGATGTTCCTACTGTGAGGGGTATGCGCCTGATGTCACAGCAGGTGGAAGTCACTGCGCTCACACCTACCGAGTGGCAAAAAGACTGAGTGGCAACCTTAGCGCTCGGCTTGTATGCCGCAATAAACACATATAAAATGGGAAAGAGCTGTTGTGCGACTGATTGTACAAATGGATTTAACTACAAAAGAGCTCTCTTTTTACATCCTGACAAAAACTAAATAAGCATCAGATGTAGATTGGTCACATACAGCCACAGAAAAAATTAAAACCACAGCACAATTTTTTGTCTGTGAATATTGAAAAAATTTTTTTTGCAAACTGCAGCCTGGTTGTTCTCTGTTTCACATTAATGAAGGGCTTCTTCCTTACTTTATGGGACTTCACTCCTGCTTCTCGGAGCCTGATACGATTTGTCCTAGCAGTGCCCTTCACAACTCTTAATGTTTCCCATTTCTTTTGAAGGTCACTTGAGGTCATCCTCCGATTTATGAAGCACTGCCTGATAAACTGACGGTCATCTCTGGCATTACAAAGTTGCTTCTGCCCTCTACCTTGCTGGTTTCTGGTCAGAACCAGGATTAAACCAGGATTTAAATATGCAGATTTCTTTAAAAACACAGAGTGGTCTCTTAGCTTAGTATCTGCGGTATGGCCGATATCCGATCCATCTAGGTACGGATCGGTGCCGATACCAATGGGAAAATATTGGATCGGTGTACCTCTAGGATGTACCTCACCCCTGTGCCCTAAATCTGCCTTCAACAGGATCCAGGCCGCCTGTTCTACATACTGGATAAGCATGGGACGGACGGAATGGGGCAGGAGGCTCTCACTGTAGTAAAACAGGCAGAGATTGGCTGGAAATTCATTTTTCAGTTTTCCATAAAACCAAAGGAGAAACTGATACAGAATGAAGACCTTGTTGGGTGCTTTACTTGAGCATTTCATCAAATCCATAGAGATCACACTGTCCCTTCTTACTTACATCAAGGCCATCTGGCAAAGCGTCTTTAAACGACACGAGCTGCACAGCCACTGCACTGGCAGCGGTTTCGGCGTCGATCAGGGTCCGCAGCAGATGTGTGTCTTTCATTTCATCATAACCGTGCCTTAAGGAGCAGAAGTGGCAAAATAAAGGTACAATGATTGAAGGTAAAGAGAAACGACTACTGTGGAGGGGTTTTTAGACTACCTGTCAAGGTCTGCGCGACTCAAGTAGGACCTGCTTCCAAACCGCCCCCCTCCTCGGCCGTCCCGACCACCAGACAACAAAGCGACGTCACCTCCAGCCGTCCCAGAAGCATGCGGTGAAGGACGTCCCTGGGAGGGTGACAGGACGACCGGCTGAGTTTCTCTGTCCACCACGATGCACCAAACGGTGCCAATACCACTGTGCTCTTCACATGACCGTCTTCATGCAGAACAAAATGTGATGCAAGACCGTGTCCCTTCAGTGATGCTTCAGGACTTCAGACTCAAATAGAAAATACTCATGAAATGCACCCCCTTAATATCACCACGCTGAACTTAACACCCTTGTCTTTCACACATAAAGACCCATAATTCAGGTACCAAACACACCATATTAGACACTAATTTATTACTACATGGACCATATATTGCATGACATAATTATATGATATTGTCACCATATGGGTGATACCTCCATGACCGAGTGTAGGCCAGCCGGAATGACCCAGCCACTTATCCACAGTGCGACAATAGTGTGACTCATCACAACAGGAGCAAAACCGACACCTTCGATAAATATCGGAGTCACCTTAAAGCCGAAATCAGCAACTTCATAAGATGAACTCTCTCTCTCTCCTTCGGCCTTTCCAAGGTCAAATTCATCAGACTGGCTGACCGCCCAGATCTTATATGCTGGCTTTTGTGGTACATTTGGTTTCTTCGTGCTTTTCTGTGGGAAACAGAAATTTGGAAATTAACTCAAATGATCGAAGAGTTTCTGTGATTTTAACTGTGCACATGCCAAATAAAATGTATTATTTTCTTTATTTATTATCATTGTAACCTGAAAGGTTATTTTATATCCATTGGCAGGCATTATTTACCTCTCTGGACATATGGAATGTCTCACCATCCTTGTTGATGGTTATGGCTTCATTTTTCCTCGTACCAGTGCTCCCATAATCAGGCACTGAAGTGAGTGCAAGCTGTTCCATCTAAGGACAACAGCAATATTTTCAGATTTTTTTTTTTACACTTGGTTTTATTGTACACCACAGATGAACTGAAGATGATTGAAGCAGAGATTAGACTCTACCTCCACGGAGGAAGGTAAGGACTGACTCCGATGCACATGAATGCGAACAGGAGCTGTCTCATCTACGTGCACATGGACCGGGGAGGATGACCGAGCCTTCATCCTATGACCGAATACATTGGACAACCAAAACTGACCAGTATTGGACACGGTAAATGGCAAAAATAAATACATCAGCCACACAACAACACATGAACTACCTTATAAGATTTTCCTGTTTTTCACCAGAAGACTGAACAATTACAAACTGACGTGCATCATTTACAGCTACATCCAATGGGTGATCAGTGTACCAACTAACCTGTCATCTACTAAACCACATAAATAAACCGCGGCAGCAACCCTAAAATCAATTTTATATCTTTTAAATAAAATTGGGAACAATGCTGGCTATCAACGAGTATTTTTTGCTGTCAAAAAATATCAAACAATTTCACTACATTGGAAAAGGTAGTCAGATTAGTTAGCGACCAAGCTAACTGATCTGTCTACTTGGGTCACGAATTCCCCGTCATCAACAGCAATCGCCGTTTTTGCAAAATCGATCTATAAAGGGTTTACATTCACAGTTCCCTGAAGCTGAATGTGCACGTTTATAGAGAAAAAAAGGTGAGACAGAAGAATGTCAGTCAGTGCAAAGCTGCTTGCGGATGGCTAATAATCCTCTGCCTGTGCATTAACACGGGACATCAAAGATCACGGCGAATCAGCCAGCTCACGAAACTATCTAATAAAACCATACGAATAGCTACAGGTCCGTTGAATAGCCTCGATCTAATTTCTTTCGTGTTTGTATCGCATAACGTTAATAGGGCCATTTTACCTGGTTCAAAGAGTTCTACTGCACCGCGTTTAACCTGGAACACCAGGGCCCGCCCAGCTGGCCGTCTCTGATTCGTCGAGAGAGCATAAGCAAGACAGTGATTGGCTTATTTTAAATGCCTCCAACGGGCTATTCCGCCTGTGATTCACTGCAGCGCTGGACACAGAAACGTAAATACACTTACGGCCTTGTGCGTGGTTGCTAGGTGTCGCTAAGCCTCCGTTACCATAGACATTAAAGAAAATGCGTAAAATACGTAAAAATCTCGACCATAGAAATCGAATAAGGAAGATGACTCATTGTTCCTCTTTTAAAAAATTAAGATTTAGTACAATTTCATGACAGTTTTCCTATATGTTTTCTTTAACAATCCTATTAAAATGCACACAAGAAAAGTAAAAAATATATTTTAAAGCATATACGTACAGTGTCAACATTAAAAACTTTTTACTCAATGAATTCGTACGTGATGCTGGTCTGAACTGGACAGCCTCGCCATAATACGTGTAGTATGCTTAGACAAGCGTGCTGAAAAATATTAGGATTAAAGTGAAATTAGTAATGTTTTTTATTATATAGTACATTTTGTTAGTTTAGAGTAATATAATGCAATAATGGGTAGCACTGCACCTCCGGGCTTCCACATTATTACGCGTTCATTTCTGGGCCCTGTTTCTGAGGAGTTTGCAGAGATTTTCTAGACACCCCGTTTTACTTCCTTGGCCCCCAACTTAAGGTTTGTGAACTAGTGCCATTAAATTGCCCTTATTGTGTTTGTCCTAAAATGTACTGGCAGTCCAGAGTACCCTTTGCGCCTTATGCCCGTGCTTACTGAGACCAGATTTCACAATAAATAATTACGGGAGTTAACAGGTAAGAGGCATACTTTTATCAAATATATTAATAATTGCAATAATTCACTGATTCATATTTATGTATTCGTCCAGTAATGTCTAAGCCCTGTTATTGGTGATAGACTCAGCTACCTCAATGTTTTGTGATGCCCTGTTAAATATTAAATTACTTTGACGTCTGTGCTGTTGAAAGTAGAAGAATTTCTATCAGTTTGTAGCGTTTCTATGAATTAATTTTTTACTTTGTAAGTGTTAAGCGGGGATTTTATTTTGTTCTGCCACTTGGTGTCACTGGTGCCACTTGGTCGCAAAGGCAAGAACACAATACAATAATATATGATAATGTGTAGGAATATGGTTATTGAATATTACATGCCGAGTACATAACACTAAATATTATGGAGTTTCACCAATGTTGAATAACAGATATTCAACTGGATCAAACATACTGACGTGGCTTTCGTTTTAGGCCTTTAAAAGTGCCGTTTTATATGTGAAATAGTATTTAAACCAAGTACATTATGGTGTATTTTTATATGAAAACAAATTTGCAAAATTCTTTATGATATATGTATATGAAACTTATTCCTGTAGTCTCAAATACATAACAAAAGGTATCTGTTGAATCTTTTTGTAAAATGGTGATGGGTGTTTTATACAATTACAATTCATGGTTTATTCAGTTACAGATGATGTTGCAAATGGGGAACATTCAAAGAAAATGTATATGCATTCACAAAGTGGCAATTAAATTGTACTTTATTAACTTAGCATAACTTAGCTTGCTGACTCCAGGCATTATGAACGTGGATAAAAACAGGTTGTGTATGAAATAATTTCAGGATTAAAATTTAAACCGTTGATTGGTCATAGAATTTAGGTAGTGATTACCTAATTTACTCATATTTATGATAAGAATGGAACTGCATAATAATATTTATGAAAATACCATGCGATTGTAATGAAGGCAGTATTAAATCAGACCTTTTATACAGCTTTTTATGGGTTTCCAGGTAATTTTAAAACTTCATCGGTGAATATATTTGCAAATAAATATGCAGTATTTTTAGACCAAGAGGCTATTCAGGAGAAAGAAAAAAGCCTTGTTAATTAGCTCATAATAATCTTGCATATCTCAGAAATGAAATGTTTTATTATGGTGCATCCTGATGGGTGAGACGACTGTGTTCCCCTTGGTGCACGGCACCTGCTGTGATGTAGGAGGCAGGGAACGTACAGCCAACTTCTTCGAGTGCGTTACGGAAATACGCCACTCTTCCTGAGGTGGCACAGGTGTTGTGTGTGTGTGTGTCTGTGTGGGGGGGTTAGAAGTGAAGTAATTGGCAATTACAGATTGTGTGGTTGCTGTAAAAAACAATGAAAAATCCATACTTATATATCTCCGTTGTACGATAATATTTTACAGTAGACTTTTAAAAGGCACTGCATTCACTGTTTAACACCAGCCCCAGTTTTACTGTAAGATATATATGTTACAGGGCCTGTTGCATATAAATTATGAACATGTTATATTTTAAGACTGAGCACTGACTGCAGCGTTTTCGGATGCTTGCTCGGGACCATATGAAAGGATATAGGCACTTTAGTGTATTTGTGGTTAGTCCCATATGAAATGTGTTAAGACCAGTGTACTCCTTTCCCAGCTGCTGTTACATGCCTTCTGTGGAGGAATATATGCTTGGTAAAGGTAAAGAAATTCGGCCTGAGACCATATCAACAGCTTTCATGTCCTTTTGCATTGTAAGCGAAGGTGCCGTGTTCTGTTGCTGTTGTACACCAACGCAGCCACTAGAGGCCGCAGTTTAAACGCTTTTTCACCCTAAAATTAATCTTTATTTACGGCCGTCCTTCAGCCGTGGTGCTAAGGTTGACAGCACAGTTTGACAAGAGCGTTTTGCGCTAAAAAAGCCTCCAATTAAGTTTACTAATGAAATGTTTATCTGCATTTGGCCTGCGAAAAGAACAGGACCCAGTACAGTAAAGTGATTTAAACGAGCCTCAGTGGTTGCTATGGCGTTCATTTTAAGTAAAATAAAACGTCAAAACCCTTCTGTGTGTGTTTTTTGCAAGGATGCACTTTGTGTCTCCCCACCTCCTAGTGCCCCCCATCAAAGGTATCACAACCCAACATTGTATAGGTGTACATACATGTATAGTGTATATAACATAAATATTGTATTAATTGAAATGAAAACCTGCCTCCTTGCTCATGTTATCTGGTCCGGTTTCTAAAAAGCCAGAGAGACTGATTTGAAATAACGCAGAAAAAAAGAATGAAAAAACAACTAGTGAGTAATTACTACACGCCTACTACGTCGCATCAGGGAGCGCATCTGTCTCAAACAGTGAGTCCTTGAGATTAAAATGCATTAAACCCAAGGCTATTACAAGCAAAGGTCGTTTTCATGATTACTTATATATGATAAACTATTAGCTCTTAACTCTTGTACATTTAAATCAGCTGTTCATCACTTGTGTCCATAGGAGAAGGGCTATATGTGTACATATTCATGCATGTCTTTTGTTGATAAAAAAAAAGTTTTTTCACTTGATCTGTATTTATTGACACTGGTGCTGATTCATTAGTGTTATCTACTGATCATGTGGTATTGGGGTTAGGGGTTCGAGATATCTCAGCAAGTTTATTAGGTTTTTTTTTTCTTGAAATGTATGTATGTAGGTTGTGTCTTTAAAAAGTAACGTTAAATTGGAGCGCAGAAATCAAGGAGATGGCACAGATATGAGATGGTGGTTTGTATTGCTTAAAATAGATGTAGCGTGACAAGAGATTACTCTATACATCTAAATCAATCTGTGTGCCTGTCTCTGGCTACGATCCCCAAACAGGCAGACTACCTGCATTCACTCTTTCCTGTTGCCATGGTATCCATTATGCTTAATGCCTTAGTTATTTGAAGGACACGTCAATGGTGGACGGGGCTTCGAGGTTTTCCCCATTTTAGTTTACCTTTTCTGTAGGTAAAATGAAACCGAAGGCACCTGTGCTTCTTGAGCCTTGCGGAGAGCAACAAGGGGCCAGGTGGGGGCAGTTCCTTGTGGGTGAAGCTGTTTCCTCGAGACACGCTCGCCCTGCATTCGGCGCTAAAATAAAGGATGACTGTGTGTTTAATGTGAAGGAGAACCAGTGAGATTTTGCTCCTTGAGAGGAGTGAAAGGCCCTGGCTGTGTGCCAAGCCAGGGGATGGGGGGGAGGGGGGGCAAGGGGCGTTGAGCTGGCTGACTGTTCCTTTGCTGAGAGGTTGAATCTCATACTTCACGTCTCCATCAGACGCTGCATTGTTCCGCCAGTCAGATGCCAGAGAAACACATCCATTCCTGTCTTAATGGATTTTTTAAACAACTGTCCAGGGATTCAGGGCATTCAAGCCTGTAGAGATGGTGCTTGGGCCTGGGTGTGGCTGTCACTTCACCTATCAAAGTATTCGTCCAGTTTTTGGTTCTTCCAAATCCAGGTGAGATCCTTGGTCTGCTGCGGGCGCTTTGAGGAGTTTTCTGAACCATAGGACATTTCTTTACTTCCTGCAAAGGCTAAAAGGACGCTTGATTCTACCATTATGGGTGAAGTCGTGATTCAGAGCCAAACGAGGCAGACGTCCGTGTACAGGACTCTGCAGAGTGCACTCAGTCTGCTCCCTCTCAGGTATTTAAGGGCCCTGGTACATTCCCATTGGTCTGTTCTAATGTGTGTAGTCTATATGAGGGATCATTCTGCAGTCGCTACCATGTAAGGCAGTAACACATACCTGTGTTACTGTGCACGCATTCTTCTAACCGACCAATGAACACATTTCTGTACAAAATTGCTTTTGCTTTGAAGGAATTGTCTGAGGACACTTTTCTGGTGGAATAAAACAAATGTGCATCTATATATACATTTGTGGTTCTTTGCACTCCTCCACATACCTGCCGTTTTCTAAGAATCGTTTATGTATCTGTGATTTTATATATAACCTGATTTCACTGCGGTCTCCGGCGTGAGCTCACTCTGACCTCTCTGATCGCAGCATGTGTGGAGTGTGAATATCGCCGCACTGAGCTGTTTTCATTCCAGACATTTCCACCCTGACGTGTGGCGGGACGCGTGTGGAGAAAACGTTTCACTACAAACGTGTGCGGTGCATATGTGTGTGTGGCACGTCAAACCGGAAACCGTGTTCTTCAAAGTCTGCAGCGCAGCTCTCTTTATAGAAACCCGAGCGATGACCTCGGCCCGTTCTGCTGCTACGTTTTTGTTCACGAAATGAGATTAGCCTCAGATGTTGCTTTTCAGCTGGAAGATGAGGGTGGAGGCCAGCCCTGAGCAGCCACGGGTGCTGTCAGAAATTAGGCTAAACCTCTTAATTTGTGTGGCCTGGTTGGGCCAGCTGAAGCGGACCAGATAAGCATCGGCTGACAAAGAAATCTCTGGCTCCTCCTCACAGATAATAACCGGCACCAGCCGCGGTCCTCTGTTTCCCCGCCCCGCCCCCATATGTCACGTGCTTTTGCCGTTGCTTTAAACTGTTGATGATATTTTAATAGCTCACAGTCACCCCAACGAGATCCTTGATGTCAGCAGCGTTAGAAGAATAATGCAAGATTATGAGGGAAAGCTGAAGAGCCGTCGCTTTAGATTGCATATCTCTTGGGGAGATGTTTTTACCTCCGGACACAGTGCTGTGGGAATTCGTTATCTGAACTTTAGGTGACTGTCCTAATCTTTTTTAATATCTGCCCAGCACCGAGCTGGAGACACGCTCCTTCACTGGATTTTAATAAATTGAGGATTGATGCATCGCATCTTTGCACATATGAGCAAAGCAACGTTGTGTGTTTTTTTTAATCTCTGCCTTTTTCCTGCAGACGTTTCTTTTTCATAGCTTTCAGGGTGGGAGCCCGGCACGCGGCAGTCGGCCCAAACCCTGCATTAAGGCCTGTGTATCCTCGTCCTGCTTAAAACGGCTCGACTCTCATTCCGGAAGACTCCCTGAATAAGCGGCTGGCGGAAGACGGTGATTGAGCCCGGCAGCGTTTTTCCTTTGAGTGTTTGACACAGGGCTTTTTACGCGAGTCCTGTGAAAACTGATTGAATGCATTCCGGGGTAGGAGATGCTCGCACTCACTCGTGTCGGTAAATGTTGGCTCGAGAAAGCTCCTAAACCCCCAGCGGCTGTTGACATGGGAAACTCTGTCTTTATTCCCTGTCAAATGGAAGTTTCTTTTAGGAAGAGAGACCATTACAAATGATTGGGTCTTGACATTTGTCAACACCGATGTGATGTTTGTGGGCCCACTAGCTAAGTCGTCGCTGGAAGCCTCCTACTAATTCAGATTTTTGTAATCATATCTGTATTGGAAGATGTTAGGGTGATGTTTCAGAATACTGCCCAACCTCTGTCCAGCAGCGATGTCGCACAGCTATAATACAGCTTGACTGATTAGCGCATTATCCAAGGCCACTATTAATCCCAACTCTAAGCTACATAAAGCCCCTGTTTAGACCACTGGATATTGGCCAGCTGCTCTATAGTTACATGGAACCTGTGAGTCATGGCAGACACCCTGCTGGTGAGCTGAGGTGTGGAAATGATGAGTGAATCAATCAAATTCGATTTCATAATGTAGGGCATTTTTAATCCCGAGCTGTCATAAATCATCATATGGGGGAATCACTATAGCAGAAAAACCCAATTTATATGGAGGAATGTTTAATTGTTGCCGGTACTATAAAAAAGGAGGCTTTTGGGTAACTGCTGTGGAAAATGGCTTGCTGTGGTTAGGTGGTCTGGTCACCAGCGGGAAAGGCGTCGTTAGAGGCAGTGATGCAGACCTCAAACAAGCGAGCAGATAGATGACACTGTGTCTTCCTGCTTCTTTGTAGTATATCGGGGTTGATCAGTTCCGGTCCTGGAGAGCTGGAATCCTACACGGTTTGCAGATTTCCCTGTTTAAACACATCTCAATCAGCTAATTACTGTATAGGATTCTGGCCCTCCAGGACCGGAATTGGACAACCCTGGACTAGACCATTCCCAGCCTGGCAGACAGTCATGGCGTCATGGGCTTCGGTTATGGTACGAGTGTCACCTGCCGTTCATCTTTAGTCCTGTGGAAAGAGTTGGCTGCTCTGTCAGACTTGGGTTGGCTGGACCCAAGGTGAAAGTGTAATCTCATTAGAGGAGCACTGCAATCCTTTTAAATGGTTATAACTCCCCACCCTCGACCCCTCCTCAAAACCATGGCAAACTTCGTTGAAGCATTTTGTAGTTTAAGCTGTAGGTTTCAGAGGGAGGATGTACAACTACCAAGTCAGTCAGGGTCAAACGCTATGGGAAACTGAACCACCAAAACACATCGTTGGACTGTTTCAACCTTCTGATAGTTCAGTGAGTACGTCAGCTTTCTGCCTTCTTGTGTGTCGGGATCTCCCACCTGTGGTCCCCTCTCTTTGGAGCGGCAAATGCCACAAGAGCATATGCGTGTTTGGGAGCAGCCACTAGCAATCTAAGAGCACAGCCCTGGGAGCCTGCTAATATCGGCACACATCTCACAGGGTAAAACAAAGGCATCCACTCGTTTTATATCGTCGGAAACATGCCCATCCCCATTCAGAGAAAAGCGTATTTTCTCTCCGCCTTGCGTCACCAGTGGGTATGCGTAAAGACAAATGTATTCAGCGCCCCCTCAACTTCTCCGTGGCAGTGATGAGAAGAACCGGACTGCCTGATTCGGGGATGCGAACGCTGGCCTCAGCTTTCAGGGAACCTCACGGAGAGCAGACAGGCAGAGTAAAGCTGTCTTCGCGGGAACGGCGTCACTATGCTTTCACAAGCTGCTTTGGAGGGGTGTTTCAAAGGTTCAGTCTTTAGCTCACATTAGTGTGTGTCCTAGTTCATGCTTCACGTTTATCTATCTGGGAATTAACTGAATATACAGGGACAGCAACATCCCCTTCGGCGCAAGAGTTGGCAGTGCAGGTCTTAATTAACCTAATTGAAGTTCATTAATTGAACTAATTTAGGTCTGTTACTGGGCATTTGGGTGTGAGAGTTCAGATTCGATCTTAAACATTGCATCTAGCTTCCTTCCTATTTACAATAAAATAAAAATAATATTTTAGAGTTTGGGGCTGGGCTTGGATTGCCCAAACGTCCAGTGTAGGTATTGAAGTGCTGATATATTTGCATTGTTACATTTTTTTTTTTTATCTGTATGTTTTGTTCTGTAATCGTTTTTGTTCACTTTCGTAACACTAACCAGTGTATCATGGGCACCAGTCCAGCTGAATTCTGCTGTGCTGTTAGTGCACACAAGAGCAGGCCCAAGTCCAGCCCTGGGGCTCAGGTTTGTTCCCCTTCCTGCTTGGAGTGCTGATCTCTGGCAGGGTCTCTTCTTCACTAGCCCCCAAATGGAGGCCGCGCCAACAACAGGCCACAGTGTCCAAACGGCAGAGCGTTGGCAGGGTGAAGCGGGATGTGGAATCCCACTGGGAGGGAGACAGGCGCCGTTTTTAACCTCCTCACCCTCCCCCATCTTTCCCCCCGCCAGCTGACACCGAAGACCCACACAACAAATTGGCGAATGCTGCCCCCACACCTGAGCAAGCGTTTATCACGGAGTTTAGGAGCTCAGAGCTGCTGATTGAAAATACAGCTGTACATCGAGCCAACAGCTCATCACCTAGATAAAGCTATGAAACCCTTTGTGCTTGTCTGCTGTCATACACCATATACACACCCAGCACCTCAATCTACCAAGGCCAGGTGTGAATCCTTCAGTTTCAGCATGGGTTGAAGGTTGTTCCACATGCTGGGGCGTCAACGTGTCCCTGGGTCACCAAGGGAAGGGCTTGTGTTTTATTTCTTTAACCAATAACAGTGTTCATTGTCTGTCATCACTGCATTGGTCCATTTTTTTTTTTCAAACTCACAACCATTGAGCTGGGGGCTAAACCTCGGTGTTTGTGATTGGAAGCTTGTCTGTTCAGGCCTTGTTGTTATGGGTATTATTATTAATCATGGGATAAATATGCACCTTACATTGCTCCCTACAGTCTTTGCAGATAAGCATGTTCCTATGTTTGGTATATATGACATGTCACTTAACAAAAGGCCTTCAAAATCATTATGTGCCCTCACACACACAGCCTGATACTCACATTCTCTCTCACACACACAGCCCGATACTCACACTCTCTCACACACACACAGCCTGATACACACTCACTCACACACACAGCCCGATACTCACACTCTCTCACACACACACAGCCTGATACACACTCACTCACACACACAGCCTGATACACACTCACTCACACGCACAGCCCGATACTCACACTCTTGCACACACAGCCTGATACCCACACTCTTGCACACACATGGTCTGATACACTTCTTGCACACACAGCCTGATACACACTCACTCGCATGCACAGCTGGATACACACACTCTTGCAGACACAGCCTGATACACACTCACTCGCATGCACAGCTGGATACACACACTCTTGCACACACAGCCTGATACACACTCACTCGCATGCACAGCTGGATACACACACTCTTGCACACACAGCCTGATACACACTCA
>JAODJX010000047.1:15256857-15284319 GCA_026776945.1 Isichthys henryi | reverse complement strand
GTATCTCTGCCACCGCCCCCCCCCCCCCCCACCCCCCAAATGCAATTCGTATTTAACAGTGGAGTTTGGCTGTGGGTGAAATTTAGATTTATCTTTTGTTTGGGGGAGCCCCTGCTGATTTGTGAGCTGTTATTGCACATCGTCACAGGGCCTGGGTGCTGCTGGATGTGGTCTTGCACCATGGAAGGGGGGAGGTGCTGTATGTGAGAATTTTGGAGGAGTGAGGAGTCCCCTTCACTGAGGCTGGGAAGCCCGTCAGTGCGGTGGGGGCTGAGACAGGAAGTGGGGCTCCTTCATGCAGTATTTACAGACAGCTTTGGCCCCATGGCAACACCCCCTCTTCGCTGTACGGTGAACCACTGTCTATCAATCTGGCTACTGTCTGATTCGTCCTAATGGTCTGGCGCCCCACCTGCAGTACCACAGCACCGCACCACCCAGGATAAGCTTAGCTCAGCCGTCTGAACTGTGACATCACATAGGGGAGGAGGCCCCCCCCCCCTCCATGCCACACAGTCACCAGGACGGTACCTTTGAGCATTAAAGGCTCTGGTCCGTCCATCTTCCAACTGCTCAGTCGATTTTGGCTTGTAGTGAGACTGCAGCCTATCCCAGAATGCACAGGGTAGGAGGCACCCTACGCAAGATGTACCATGTGTGTGAACCCATAACCCTGGAGGTGTGCTAACAATGTAGAGACTCACTGGGGATTCCCTGAGTACAAATCCACAAGCCCTGTCACTTTGGATTGGATGCCACTTAAGCAGATGTGATATAAAATCCATTTCCATTCCATCTCAGTTCCCTCTGCAAGTGTAACAAAGCTTTGATAAAAAGCACCCAGTCAGAGCCCCACGTGATGCAGAACAGTGACATCCAATCTCCTGCTTTCTTTTATTATTGGGTATGGAGGACAACACACAGACACGCCCCTCACCTGGAACACAGACGCCCAGGAACCAGTAGTTATGTTAATAGAACATCAAATAGATAGGCTTTCTCAGGGTCACATGACAACCTGAGAGGACAGTAAGACCTTAGTGGGGACTCCTGGATTGTTTTCTTGCAGTGAAATTCTTCCTTGCTTGCATCCTTCAGACTTTTGCCATAAATAGAACAGCAAACAATAACAACCAACGATGAATAAGACCCTGTAGATAGATCCACACGTACAAAAGGCTCAGGGGTAGGATCTGGGAATGAAGGTGCTACACATGCGTCTACCGGACCTTACAGCACCTGCTGCGCCCTGATCTGTCTGCATGGCAGTACCACTGTATATTGGCTGGAGGTCGGGCTGTGCTCCTGTGCGCTCCGCTGGACGCCGATCCTGCATGATCTTCCGCAGTCTGCCGATGAGCTCAATATCCACTTCATGAAACATTAAGCGCAGCGCCTCTGGGCATCAGTAAGCGAACGGCGGGGCCGCGCTATTTATGAGGCCCACCTGCCACCAAAACAGCGCGTAACTACGAGCCTACGTGCCCGGCAACTCAAGAAGGCCCCAAAATCGACGCCTTCCTCAGAAGCGAGTTAAGAATCGGCGGCATTATTCATAGCTGAGGGCTCATTAAATATTAAAGTGACACACACACGTTACCAAGAGGACGGGTCCGGGATTCCTTGTCAGCGAGGTAACGACACACCCTTAACCGAGGCGATCATTAACCAAATACTTACGGCATTGTGAAAAAGTAACACCCTGATTCCTGAAACCGTGACAAATATGCCGGAATAGAGGAAACCAGGAAAGTCCTTTTTCACTGCACCATATGTACATAACACACATACTGAACATCATAAACACCATAAACACATACTGAGCACCACAGAGTGTACACATCCCCGGCGACAGTGAGAGACAGAGCGAATGTCCGCTCGCATTTATGTGCCACGCTTTTCATTCTGTCACTTGATAAAGCGCCCTGTTGTATAGGGGCTGAGAGCCAGGCAGTGCCTTCGGCAGCCTCCATTCAGGCTCTTGTAAGCGTGGTGCCATTTCTGGATCCTTCCAGAAAGCTGTCAAGGCGGTGAGGCGGCCGCCTGTGCACATTCCAAAGGGGAGAAACAAATCATCACTGGGGGGGGGAGATGAGGTCCAGGAAGACAGCGAACGGAGTCTTGGCGTGCAGCAGTGCGAGAGAGAGATCACAGGGCGTTAATGTCCCCCTGCCTGTGTGTGCGGAGCCGACGTCGTTGTGACGGCCACGTCCAGGAAGGCGCCACTAGCTCACCTGGGGTCACGGTGCTGGTTAAAAAGCATCGGGCTCACAGAAGCAGTAGACAGGGTGTCAAGGGGAACCAGGACTGGCTCTCAGGTCTAGTCAGTGGTGGCGGCACCAGTGATCACGTTCAGCCCGAGGGCTTCTGCAGCCACGCACGGGGTCGTCAGCAGGAAGAAGAGCCCTGAGGAGATTAACGTGTCATTCTAAAGTCAGCCTCAGGCTCTCAACCGCCCCCAGGCTAGGAAGACACCTAGAGGAGCCTCACAGCACCCTGCACCTTCGAGGCGCTGCCCACACCCCCGGCGACACGGGCGAGTACGCCGCTCCTTCTCACGCTGCCATCCTGCTCACTCGTCCCTCTTCAGACACGCTGTGTCTGCATCTCCGTTATCCGGGCCACGTCGCGGGTGTGCAGCTAGACGCCGCAGCTTCCCGTATGTATCCCGGCGTCTCTGTTAACAGGCGTTCTGGACGAGTGCTTCTGGGTAATGAAAATGGAGGTGAAATCAGAACCGCAGGCTGACTTTGACAAACGCGGCTGTGAGCGGCGAGTGACTGCCTGGGATACGGCCTCCTTATGATCCCACCCACGATAAGGGCCGACACCTCTCACTGAGGCTGCGGGGGCCTCCAGCTCCTCTGGGGGGTGCAGTCTGGCCCCATCTGGCATGTCCCCATCGGATGTCAAATGCTTTTTGTGAATAAGAACAAAATCGAGGACGGGGCACTTCACGTGAACCACAATGGTGTTTAAAAAGAGTGCTCCCCCCTCGCGGGCCCCGCGGAGGGCGAGCGCCGGCATGCGGCCCATGGTGCCCCACTTCCCCGGAGCCCAGCAGACGCGCGGCCTGGCGGATTGAGGAGGAGATGCCAGATCTGAAGCCGCGTGGAGCCCCCGGAAGGAACCTCGGAGGATTCTGGAAGGCTCTTCAAGCGCAGCATTTCAGACTAGCTGCTGGCCTCCTCAGCGCTACTGAGGATCCTGAGGAGAAGATAGAAAACTGCCAGCTGGTACCGCCCCACCCCCCCTGGAAAAAACATACAAAACTGTTAAAAAGCCGACATTTTAAACAAACAATGAACAGACGCTTCTAATCACAGGCGGCTGAGAAATTATGGATTTACTCTGGCTGCAGACAGCAAGCTGTGGAACATTTTTGGAGTGGGTTGAGCATGGGGGTGGATAACATACTACAAAGTAAATGTTCTGGGGGTTTGGCAGGGAACCGAACCAAGTAACCGGTTTCCAGTTGTTTCTCCTGCAGGCCCTGGGCCGGTTGGGGGGGGGGGGAACCTCAGCTTGCACAAGACCTTAACTGTCAGAGGTTCTTCAGGGAGATGCATTTACTGACTAATGCATCCCCATCGCAGCGGCCTCCATTTAATAAAGGAAGCAGAAATCGATGCGGTGCAGGAATAATGCGATCAGGCCGCCCCGCGATCCGCAGAGTGGGGGGGTTAAGCGCGATGCCGCTGGACGCTAATGCTCAGTGAGGCTGACTGGACTGCGGGGCTGTAGCGCCTCCCTGTGGGTCGAGTTTTAGCAGCGCTCTGAGGTTACAGCGAAGACCCGGCCCTGTTCCACAGGCGAGTCGGAAATGAGGTTTTCCGTGTCGTCAGGGGATTAACTAAATAACAGAGGGTCACAGTGTTTCTGGGGCTTTCAAAGGATAATATGGAGGGACATTAGACCTTAGACATGGGGAGGGGTTTTTGTTGTGGGTCCTTTATTATTATTGTTGTGTGTTATGCTGTGATTGGTTGTTGTTTTATCATGAGCACACGGAGAAATTCTGAACAGCTAAGGTGTGTGGCAATGATGTTTTGAATCTTGGAAATCGTGCTCTGCACTCGCACTCAGGCTGCATTTGTGTGGTTCTGCACGTCCATGTCGAGGTCCTTAGGCCTGGAGACGCCACACCAGGTTCAGGGCCTCATCTTGGCCTTTTTACGGGTCAGTTTTATGGACGGTTGATGTGGAAATTCAACAAATGATATGTGAAGATGTGGAGAACTTCTAAGGGTTAGGCCACTTTGGTTTGGGTGTGTGTGTGATGGGGGGCTGAAACATTGCTTGGGGAGATGGCAGGTGGTGAGCGGAGTCCTAGGGATTAATGCCCCCCCAGAGGGTGGGTCATTCCCTTCACCACCGGCAAAGAGAAAAGGACGTGTTGGGGTGCGTGAGGCCAGGACAGCTGACAAGCTCAGTTTGGCCCCCACCCCCGATTCCCGGTCTCGCCCACAGGGGGAGCCAGTGAGGAGGTCAGGTGGCAGGTCTTCCATCTTCCCCCTCTCCTGGGGACAGGGTCTGGTTTAATGGCTTCAGGCTCCTAGCTCATGTGAAAAGCTCTGAAAAGGTAAACACGCGAGGGAGTGTTCTGAGGATCAGCGTCTGACAGGGTGCCACACGGCGGCGGTGGGGGGGCAGTGGGGGTCCGTTGGGGGAGGTGTGCTGTGTTAATTAGCGTCTCCGGTGAGTAAGACAGGCCTCCCGAGCCACGGTCTGCAGCCGGACGACATTATCATACACATGAACATGGCAGGATATCGCTCCAGGGCCCAGGGGTCCTGTTAGGGCCAGAGGCTGCCAGGCCAAGGGGACTGAGGGAGACAGAGAGGGTCGTTGGCAGGGGAGGAACCGCGGCCTGCAAGCTGGGGGTCCTGGAGGCCTGGCCATGTATTTCTGGGTACGTTCTTTCTGGTTCTGGGTAGGCTCTTGCTAAGGTTCTTCCTAATGCAGTTCAGTGTTATGTTTATCCTCAACATAGCTTTGATTGGCTGTGGAGTGAAGGGGACACACACACACACACACATACACACACACACATGCACAGGCCAATCAGAGGCAGCGTAACAGGCTAAGCCCAACCCTGGCAATACCCGACGGCAGATGAAAGGAAAGCTGGTGAGAATGGAAATAATTCAAACTGATTTGTCCTGGTAACACCGATTCTCAGGACTTTCCCTCCTTGCGCTGTTTTTCGCTTTATGGTCCAACAGCGGCTCCCATACAAATCAGACACATCTCCATAACTGGAAACACCTGCAGAGCTAATAATGTCAGTACTCGGAGCATCACGGCGACCCGCAGCGGAGACTGTGACCTCATTTCCCGCAATCAGAATTCCGAATCAGGATAGGCCTTTAGAAAAAAAAACAAACGCGGTAATTGAATTGTAATTAAGCACACAGAGGTTATTGCTTATGAAAGCTTTCTGCTTTTACAGCCCCACAAATTCAAATAAGACTCCCTGTTGCCCCGATTAATATCAAATTAGTTTCCTTTCATAGGGCATATTACAATATTATAATCCTTATCGAGACCTTTGCTGGTTTTCAGGTTACAGAAGGTTTTAATGCCTGTGTTGATGTTAACATGTGTCCAGAAAGGTTAATGTTTCATAAGAGAAGATCAGGCACCGTACTTGGTGGTTCTGCGAAAGTCTTACTTTTATTAAGTTGTTCTTTGATAATTTATTGCTTTAAATATTTTAAACTCTGTTATGTACCCTGTCATTGGAGATCATTCTACAGCTCGCTTTTGGTGGCACAGCAAAGGTCAGGGAATAGAGCAATCAGGATTTAAAGTAATCCCGTTTTAAGATTGTTTGCTAAGTTAATACGAGAATTACTGCAGGCTGTAAAAATAAACAGTAGACAGAAAGATTAAAGTGGACTAGAGATGGAAATGAAGTCATTACAGGATGAAGAGAGAGACGATCAGGGTTTTCTGGTAAACATCCTAAGATCTCCTGAATAGTTTCTACTACAAGCAGCGGTATATTTTTCAAGATGCATCTTTCAAAAATGATTTCTCAGTAGAAAAATATGGGAGCGAGGAGAGTCATCTCTGTGTCTTAGAGATCTTCGTTTAATTCGGAATAAATCGACCAGAAAAAAAATGCAGCTAATTTCCTCTTTTCTCTGGGTTCTGACCGCAATGGAGTCGCAGGTTCTCAGGCTCGGTGTCTGCGACAGGACCTCAAACCCCCCATCCGCAGCACACGCTGACACGGCTGCGGCTTCCAGTGCTGGGACACCCCTAATTATCCTGCTGTATAATATAAAACATTATAAATAATATCTGCCCCCCCACTGAGGTTTTTATAACCACTGAAGAAGGGGCCCCATCCTCCTCACGCATGCAGTCGTCGTGGTCACAGGCCCCGCCCCTTCCCCTCCCCCGTGCCACCGCACGGCTCCACTGCGGCAGGGGGCCAGACCACAAGCGGGTGGCAGAAATGATGGGATTTATGACTTCCCGGCCTGCACCTGTAATGAGCACAGATCCCACGCACCCCCCTTCTCAGACCAATACCATTAATAGTGGGAGGGGGGCATGATTCGGGCCGTAATTCACTCCCACGTGAATTACACCCCGTAAACAGAGTGCATCTTGCTCCTTCTGAGATGTAAGCGGTATGCTTATTAAAGGGCCGCTGACTTCTGATGCATGTCCTGTGTCAGGCCTGAGTTTTATTAAAGGTAAAGGCAACAGGGCAGGCTGGCTCGATACCGAGTATCCCAGAGCAGTACCGAGTAACTACTCAGTAGTCCTCTTTTTGGCATGTTGTTCTTGCTCGAACTCATTTCCAAGAGGTACAGACTTTTAATTGTAGAAACTGATGAAACACAAAAATAATGATTGCTGTCCCTTTAAGACTGGCAAAGTTAAAAAAATGAGTGTTAAAAAAGCACTAAAGACTAAACTCGGGTAGACACCTTCCTTCCAGGCATCTCCAGGTGCTTCCTAACCTTTTCATCTCAAGGAAAAAAAATACCCTAATAAGGCAATTAGTCCAACCGAGACCAAGTGGGTTTCATTAACTAGGTTACCAGCAGCCACTGGGCTAGTGATCGATCACGGCGATAATTCAGGGCTTTGGCGGAGTCCGGTAATGTGCCATTACTCAAGCGGCCCGAGCCCAGCTCCCGGTAAGCCATTTATTTATACGCATCCATATAACCTGCCGATCTCAGCTAAATTACTACATATCTCTGTAAGAATGCTGCCCTGTTTTTATAAAGGCTTTGTATGGAAAGGGGACAATGCCCCCTAATAATGATATTAGATTCATTTTGTCTCTCCTAAGACTTTATATTACAAACTCCGAAAACAGGCCTCTTGTTTTATGAAATTTTTCACTCTCTGATGTCACCAGGAGACATTTCTGTTCCTGTTTGGGGTGGAGAGTAAACTTCATGTTCTCTGAAAACTTGTCATGTTGCCTGTGATGTATTTTATAATATAAATACAACATTTTTATCCACTTAGACACTAATAAAATATGTCCCTGTGTTGGAATATTGCCTTTGTAGGGAACCCCAATTCCCATGAGCCTTTGTTATTACGTGAAGGTTTAATAGTGCAGGTAATAGAGAAAGGCTCACTCGGAGTTGTATGACCTCCAAGCAACAACTATGAGCCATATATCTGAGAAACAAAATATATTTTTCACTTTCTGCCATGTTAAATGTGACAAATACCATGAAGGAGCCAGGAACCGTTCAAATTTGCACTGTTGTATTAACCTGCAGCTCTGCACATGTACAGGGAAGCCAGAAGGACGGATAAAAATATCCTGGAGGCCAATGCAGTCCGATCCTGTCATATTCTATAGCCATATTCTGTGTTTGTCTGCTTGGAGTTTTTACTCTAAATGACCAGCCAGCACAACTAAATATTTGACCAGGAACAGTGAGCATGTCAAACTCACATTCTCTGCATCTTTCATTAAGTACCGGCAGGTAAGTGAACGACCCCAAAACGCTTCAGATTCCTCTTATCATTTCTCCGTCTAGAAATGTCACATTTAAATATTTTTTTCCACAATGATATTTCCTTCTCTTTTTGCCTGCCTCTGCCTTGTTGTTCTTCCTTTTAAAAACCGCACTGAAATTATCCATTGGGATGGAACGATTTTTCAGCATTCTTCAGCTAAAATATCAGTCAGTTTCACCTTCAGTTTTCTCATAGAAACCTACAAAAAATCCAATTATCTTAGGTACCAAATCAAGCCTTGGAAACCAACGATTTTTGGAGATCTGTAGTGAAATCTCACAATCAAGGGCGGAAAGCTGCGGTGAAAGTGAGCCCCCCTCTCCCGGAAGCTCAGGTCAAGGGCTCCAACAGCCACATCTCAAAAAGCCGTTAAAGATAATGACTCTGATTTTGTCTTTATTTGTTTGGTATCAAAATAAAGCATTCTGACCAATTAAACGTAACCTGGGCTAATTATCAGGTTTTCCCTGTTGGTACTTACTTTCAGCGGCCATGGGGTAAATGAAATCATGTCCCCCAAACACAATGCATCTTCTGCACATGTTTCCACATGGAAGCTGGCTGCGGCGCTGCAGCAGCTCTGAGGCGTGCGAGTCCTGCGATTTCTGCCCAGACTCCTCCCCATTAGCGCCTAACGCTCCAGTGAACCAGTGTCCCCCGTGACACTGCACACCGTCATCTTCCTTTAAGTCCAGTCTGCCTACATTTGTAATTATTTCACTTATTTGCCGAGCTCAGTTGTGCACGTAGCATATCAGTGATTTTTCTGCTTACCTGTTGGTATGGAGGAGCCAGTTTAAAGTTGATGCAGTGATGTTAACAAGCCCTAATGCGGGAATGATGATTGATGAGGGCAGAGCTCAGGGCCTCTCTGTCTGCTTACCTGCTGGCCAGAGAGAAATACAGTCAAACGTCAGGCTTATTTAGAGCAGAATAGCACTTGAGAGGTACATCAGCAGCTGGTTTAAAACGAATTGATTAACTCGAGGGTAAAATAGAAGAATTAAATGGACTTACCTTGTGTAGTTATCAGGTGCTTCTGCGTCGTTAACGGGAGGGAGAGAGTGAGGCCCTTTGGAAGGATCAAAGTTGGTGTTTAGTGTGGTTGGATGGATGTATTTTATTAGAGTGAATCCTGTAGGGGGCACCATAGCTGAGAAGACAGGATTTGCTAAATCTCTGCAGGGCTGTCAGACACTCCTGAATGGAGGGGAGGAGCTGCCGTCAAGGGTAACAAATGTATCATTACATAAAAGCCGCTTGTTTCTTAATAACCGTGTCACAGGTGAGCCAGACGGCCGTATCGACCTGTCCTGCAGCTCTGTGCTGTGTCACCTCCCTGTGATTCTCTGGCTTTCACGCCTAAGCTTTTTAACCTCTTTGTGTCGGCCCACTTGTAGTTTCTGGGCCTCGTGGGACGGCTGGGCGGCCTGACATAGGTAACGCGGCGTACAGCCTGAGCCAGCGGCTTGCTGTAACTATTAACTATTCCAAAGCTGCTCCAGGTAAAGCTTCACGATGCGGCTCCGATTCTGCCCTAATCTCTTACTTCATGCCTTAAACGGTAAACTGAAATGATTTATATAGATGCCTAAAAGGAGATTATCTCCCCACTGTTTTTTGTAATCGGGGATTCCCTAGCTTTCTGTTATCGGTTGGGGTCCAAATAAAAATCAGATAATGGCATTTCAGTAAGTAATGCTTGATTATTTTAAGGTATATTTTGTTTAAAGATGTAAATGTGATGGGCTGGTGTCTCAGACGTGCGTCCCGTGCTGCCTGGGGGGTCGGCTGCATCCCCCACCCTTTTTTATCATTATGCCCCCACCAACAGAGCCTCAATGTAATTTTTTGTCAAATGATTGCATCATTTAATATGCACATATGTTCTTCATTTGGACTTCGGAGCAGGGCATGGTGGGTATTCTGGCCTAGCTTGCTTGTAATTTGCTGTAATGTGACATTTGGTCTGATCAAGAGAGAATGTGATGTTTAATTTAGTAATTTTCCTCCGATGGTCGAAGCGGAGCCTCTGACACAGCGCCGTAAATGTGGAGAGCGTGTCCTCTTTGATGAGATCTATGTCTCTTACCAGAGGCGCCCCGAAAATGTGTTTAAACCCCCCCCCCCCCTCTCCAGCAATATGGTGGCAGTCTACTGCACGCCTGGAAGTCTTAGAGCATAATGGAGATACAGATGTATGTGTGTTGGGGATGTTTAATTAATTTGCTTTTATCCAAAGTGAATTACATGGTGGCTTTCATGCACCGGCTTTCCGTGACCACAGCGGGGCCCTGGTGAGCCCGGGGCCGACCCTGGGGAGGGGACACCCTGGGCAGGAAGCCAGGCTGTCACAGACACACACACGCCAGGGAAAGAGCCTAGAGCGAGCGGCATGCTTTTAATGTTTATTCTGCTATGTTTACTGTAACTCTCTGGATTTGGAGGTTCCCTGAGGGGGGCTTCATTAACTTGCATTTGTTCTCAATTTGGGTGGCACCCCCCCCCCATGCCTGAGTGATGTGTCTTGCTTGAAGACACATGAATATTTAAATTTGTTATATAAATGGATTATGTTGTGTCGGGTTTCGACGTGCCCCCCCTGTGTTAGACGAGTGACCGGAAGTGGAGCGTGTGCACTTAGATGGGTAAACAGCGCTGCAGAGACTGAGGGAAGGATGTAGGGAGCACTGTAGGAAGCAGGGGTCATTCAGACGCAGCTAAGGCGTCCAGCGAAGTGCCTCAATGAAATACTTCAGGGTGTCGAGGTCAGTGTGGGGAGCGTATTTGCTTCCCTTTATATGAATCAGATAGCTGGATTTGGGGGTGGATTTTTCATTTTTGAGATTGAACATTGAAATGGGATAAACAAACAATTATTGAAACGAACCAAAGCAATGATGTTTCAGTGGGGACTGGAAAATGGTACCAAATCAGTCCTGGTTCAGGCATTCAGGACAGCAGAATGTTTTCTCATGCCTGGTGGGGGGGGGCTGTACATGTGCGGTCACATGACTAAGCTCTCTAAGCAGTTTGGGGTCAGATTGAGCTTAGATCCCTGCTTCCAGCACGATCTTTACATCAGCTGCTTATTTCCTTCTCAGTGGCAAGTCCACAGTCAGATTATGTTCTCGGTTGGGGTGAGAGGGTTTGGTGCTGCAACCTTCAGTTGGGCACTGAGGGGGTAGCGTGTTTGCATCCATTTCAGGGGTAATTTTGTCCCAAAAACATGGCATAGTATGTATGAACAGACCACACTCTCCTAAAACCACACTCATGGAAGTTTTACTTGCCCAAAAATTTTGAGAGCAAAAAGAAAAATGACAGATTCAGAGAAATAACCAATCAGATTGTAGAGGAGGTGGGTCCAAACATCTAGAGGAGGGGGGGCAGTCAATCAGATGTCTTGGTCCTGTCTCCATTAGTTGCTTGGACCCTGCTCACCTCCTCTAAAATTTGATTGGTTATCTCTTACTTACAAAAAAATGCTCAGAGGGCGGAATGAAAATTGATTGATTCAAAGAGATAAATTGGATTTTAGAGGAGGTGAATCCAAGCGACTAGTGGAGACAGGACCAAGACATCTGATTAGCTGTCCCCCCCCCTAGTTGTTTGGACCCAAATGTTGGAAATGTTTGAAAGAAGTAATCTAGCACATGAGATATCTGAAGTTTCCTCAATGTAAATAATTTATTCAGTTTAATCTGTAAAAAATAGATTCATCCATAGACATAAATAAGAAAGTTGCATTTAACCAAGCTAATCACTTGAAAAATCATTGAACCAACAGCAGCTTTGCTTCATCCGCGTAACATGGCCTGTGTGTGAGTGGCTGTAGTTTGGCTGAGCTGCAGTCACTCAGCACCGCTTCAGAAGATTAGACTGTGTCTGACGTTAATGACAGTGCACAGCATCTGCGCGATCTGCGAACTGGCCATCTCTAACACGCGTACATCTGCCCCGAAGTGGTCAACGGAAGGGCCCAGAATCCCGAGTGAGGGGGGTCACCAGGCGATGGGCAAGCCAGGAGCGGCGTGGAGAGATCAGAAGCTCTGTCAGATCACCTGCATCCCGGTAAGAAATTCCGACTGGTGCCAGAGGCGGGAACAATAATCAATACATGCCTTCTCACACTTGAAGAATCATCTTCTCCTCAAACTTGGCCTACAAATAGAGGAGTCTCAGTGCGGAGAAGCTGAGAGCCTAAGGCTTCTCCAGATGTTGATAACAGCAGGATTCAGCGGAAGAGGTGGGGAAGCGTGTTTGCTGGGCCGAAAGCGGACACCCCTCCAGTACGAGTTAGTGTGAGGGTCAGGGCAGCAGCCTCTGCTTACCTGGAGAGCAGCTTCAGGCCAACCTGGGTGTTTTTTCAGACTTCTAGGGAGTCACCATTACTGTTTAAAGATTCCGTTTCGGCACCCGCTTCTCCAGTAAATGCCTTCTTCCAATATTATTCTTAGCCTTGGATGAAAAAAAAATGAACATTTATTATTCTCTGGCAAGACTCACAGGACAGAGCCTGCGATTCCTGTTATTTATATATTTGCATTAATTTATCTGATTTACATTGTTGCCCTGACTCCTGCCCTGGAATTAATAGGGAAATGAGTTGACATCCGCCGCATTGCCGCCCGCACATTGTTATGATAAGTATTATCATTAACTTCCCTGACGCGCCCATTGTAGACCTTCAGGCTGGCAATTAAACGAATCTGCTGCTTATATCGCCGTGGCGATTCGAGGGCCGCGTCACCATGACGATGCCCACTCTGTCCCCACGGGCCGGGGGCTGTGTGCGTGGAAAGCATGATGCCGTTGGGGTGTTGGGATAGGTGGTCTGCGAGCAGACTTGTTATGTTACGAGGGGAGTGAAAATTCGAGTATAATCAATAGTTAAGAAGTCGGGTTTGAGTATATCTGTATGGAGGGGTTTTGCAGATTTTTTGTTTGTCTTCTAGTGGTTTGTGACCATCTATTTTACAGCCCTTTATACTGGTCAGGGTCATAGGGCGGTTTATGAGCCTGATATTAATTCAGCATTATTGTCAGAATGTATTCTCCAGCCTTAAACTGGGGAGTTGCGTAATTTGCGTTAATTAGCATTGCAAATGTGGCTCCCTGTGGGCCCACACTGAAGAATCACTAACAGTTGCTGTGTTTTGCTCATAAGGTCCAGGCTTACATTTTAAACACATTCGTACCCACGAGGTACTTAGACATGCTGTTATGAAAGACTATGTTTGTTATGGGTTGTCAGTTTTAAATTACACAAAAGGCATAACGGTGGTAATAATGTAGCAGTTCTAATGAACAGTGCTGCTAATGTTTGTGTAGCATCCCAAGATGTTACACTGGGCAGGACTCAATAAACATCCATCTATTTTCTATAAGTGCTCATCCAGCACTGGGGTGCAGTGAGGCTGGAGGCAATCCCAGCATGCACTGGGTACTTGGCCAACCTCTTCCTCACAAACACACATACACTAGGGCAATTTAGGGACACGACCTGCGTGCCTTTTAATTGTGGGAGAAAAACAAAAGCCTCCCCCAGAGAAACCACGATAAAAATATGAAAAACATACAAACCACACACACACAGAACCAGGATTTGAACTTACAGTCTCGGCAGTGTGTGGCTATAGTGTTATGCTTTGAGTCATGTGACCCATGAACTGACCAATGAGTTAATGATCAATAAGGCTAAAACCTGATTGAGATTTAAGAACACTCGAACATAAAAATTTTACAAACCAGAGGTGGCCATTCTGCCCATCAAGCTCGCTCGGGGAGAATTTAACTAATAGCCTAAAGCTGTTCAGATCTTATCTAGCTCTGATTTAAAGGAACCCAAGGTTTTAGCTTGCGCTACGCTAATATGCATGAGCTCCCATGGAGTCGTATCCCACACTAGCAGAACCCGTCCCCTTCCTCCCAAGCTCAGACTTGGCACTGTCTCTGTTAGCTGTAACCCTCTCCGTGACGCCCTTCGCCGAGTGACCTCTCTTATCAGGCGACACGTGTGTGCACCGTGATGCCCCTCATGCGTGTGTGCGTGTGATGGCTGCCACTTTCCCCCAGGAACATGCGACAGGAGTGATTCTTCACCGAGCCGCCGGAGTTTTAACAAAGGCAGACGACACGGGCAGATTAATCGGCACTCAGCCCGGTCTTCGCGAGCGGCTCGCTGTTATTAAGCCTCCAGAAGCATCTCCTTTGAAAGCCATCCAGCATCCCTTTCTGTGAGAGGACAGGTGTGAAACATCTGGCTCCACAATGGCCTCCCTTTTCTAGCGCACGAGTGGATTTCAGCGTTAATAGGGTTAATTATTAAACGAGGGCTCTTCAATGTGACGGGCTGCACCTTCAGACCTGCTTCCTTTTCTCTCGTAGACGAGCAGCACGTCAGGTGAAGTGTACCAGCTGTCTTTGAGTGACGTGAAGAGTTCTCCTCCGTCGTTGATCGGCTGCGGGCGCACGTCACAGAATAAGAAAGACGTCCGTACCCCATCTGTAATCGCTTCTGTCGTCAATGGCAACGGGTGAAGGTCCTAGCTGACATTAAGGGGAGGATTCAGAATGAGTCGTGGTTTGGCTGCCGCTTCCTTTCCCGAGTCCGTGTTAAATGTTAAGTGTTTTACCTCCTGTCAAATCGTCCTTTTCATGGATAAAAGGCAGTTTTTGATGACAGGTCCTATAAATTTGCTTTTGAACATGTGCTGCTCTTGCCTGGTGTCTAATATTGCAGATGTTTTATTCCATGTCTCTCGTTTTCCCCTCAGTATATACAGCGCCACCCTTAGAGATTTTAGGCCCCATGAAAGCGTATCATTTTGGGCCCCCAACCCAGACCAATCGAATTATGTTTGAAAATATTTAGGGCCCCCTGTCAGTTAGGGACGCGTGGAATCGCTCTAACTCCCCCCGACCATTACGGTGCCCCTGAGTGTTTATGCTGAACAAGTACAGGCTCCTTTGCCGTCTCTGGTAACTTATTAAAGAAGCCTGTAAATTCCGAGTCCTCTAGCAGAGAGTTGTGTCTTGGCATCTGTCTGAAGGCCGCGCTGCGCCCTTGAAGTCTCTCTTTCTGTCTTAAGATCAGGGGGGCGTTTTCCACATGTCAGCCCCCCCCCCCCCGGCCGTCCTCCCACACTGCCTGTTTGTGTCCCGCATCCCCGTTCCGCTGGGCACCGCGCGTCTATCTCTGCAAACGTTTGACAACGTCTCCTTTTGTGCTGAGCACAAAGGCGATGTCGGGGGGCGGGGCGGGGTTGGCCTGTGACAGCCCCTCGCTGGGGGGTGATGTCTCTGCTTATTGTTTAGCTCGATTGTGCAATTTCTGCCCCCAGGGGCAAACATGATATTTGCACCTTGAGTCCGTTGGACCCCTTGTTGGGTCTGAGATCTGCAGTGGTTCTGTTGTTCCTCTGGAACGCCCCCTCAAGCGTGCCAGCGTGGCTCGGAGATCACTCTCCCTGTAAGCTCTCCATCCATGGCCACTGTACAGATTCCCCCCGACTCTCAAGAGGGCTGTGACTGGCCTCTCCTCCACATGCTCAGGCCGCACACGCCAAACATGGCGCGCCAGCCTGCCGTCGGGTCCCCGTCTCGTCCGACATCCAGCTTGCTGCTCCTTTGTGCTGCTGCTTTCGAAACAGCCAGGGGGAAATTCTGTTGTTGTTTTTTTGGTTCATGACAATAACCTTTAAGTTCGATTTGAAGGCTCCTCATTGACTGAGGAGGGCTGTCTCCAGGCCTGGGAGATGAGCTTAACAAAACAGCACATCTCCATTCTCATTTTTCCTCGGCCTGAGACGCTGGATTGATCTAGCTTTAAGGGACGTTCTATTCACAAAGCTAGTGGACACATACATCCATGCCTACTGTGGATCGGAAAAAATAACAGGATATTTCGGCTCATATTCTTGTGTGCAGCCCACCGAAGAACATTCAAGACAGCGAGATCCCCCACAGCCTCAATCAGAAGAGCACCCAGCATCCAAGCCATCCTCCTTGGCCGGCAGCTGACCGAAAGGAAGTCCCCCCCCCCACCCGCGTCCAGAACCATAAAGTACCCGAACATTCGCATTCCTGCATGGCATTTTGGGAAGACTGCACAACGTTTAGGGATCTACCTGCTTCAGCGATTGCAGAACATTTCAATAGATGTCATGCAGTGTTATGTTGGTTCCTGAAGACAGTTACAGTTATGGTGCATTTTAAAAGACCAGAGATGGATGTAAAAACACCATCCTCAGCTCAGTTCTGGTCCATCTAATGTCCAACCTTTCCACATCATCTGAGAAACAGATACTCCATTTTCTCTTCCTATTATCCTGTCCATGGACACTGGTTCATTTTGCCATATCTTCAAAACTACCCATGAAATAACTTATTTCTTAAAAACACCAGTCCTCTCATGAGCTTGGGGTATCCTTCTGCTTGTTAGAGGAATGGATTACGTGCCTGTAACAGGCATTCGCACCTGAGACCTTAAGCAGTCGTGACCATCATGCTCTCAGTCCCCTTTCTACATTTCATAGACCGTTTCAGCACTGTGAGTATCTCCAAAAGTGTAAGTATGTTGGGGGGGGCGGCGTTTGCAGGAGCTCCAGATTGACATCATGGGTTTCTGACCACCGCCAGGGTCCTTTGTCTGGGAGTCGTGGCAGCATGGATGACGGACTACCGACATCGCTGAGCTGAGGTCTTCCAGACCACTTGGATGAATATTTGATGGGTGCTGTTTTGAGAAGAGCGGAAGGTTGGTTCCTCTCTCAGGAGAAGGCATGCATTTCCCCAGTAGAATATTTATACGCTCAGGAAGATAATTGAAATGTTTAATGAATTATTCAGCAACGTTCATTATTCATGTGTGTTTACCTGCCGAGTGGGGACAGTGCTCATACACTTGTGGTTCCCCTCCGATTTCCCGAGGTGTGTTAGTGAGCCACTCAGTGACAGGTGTGTGAGATGTTACAGACACGCTATCTTTCTGAGCCAGTTTACTAAACATACGTAACCTGACTAATGCGTTTCTGAAAAACCCTGTATTCACTAAAACTGCGTGCTAAAATGCACATATCCGACGGGGGAAAAATAGGGTTCGATGAATGTGACTCCAAAATTTAGCAACTTACGCCAAACAAAATTAATCAAATAATAAAAATAGTGACACCATTGTTCAAAAATGTAATTATAGTATATACATTATAAATAATAAATAATAATATTGCATTAATAAATGATATCACTATGAGTCTTAGGAGAATTTCCTAGTAACTGCTTCAGCAAAACGTGCCAAACTCACTAACTCGTGAATTTCCGAGAGTCGTGACTAGTGAGCCGAGGGAGGGACACTGAAGGCAATACGGCTATGGACAGTCTACAAAAAGCAAATCGAAGTGAATTTAAAAAGATTGCTGTGTTTTTATATTGTAATTTGTCAAATATCTTTAGATTTGAAGAATCTAAGACTTTGACCTGTGCAATGTGCGGATGTACAAATTCTTTTAGATTTGAAAACCAGTTCGGCCGATTAATTGAAAAAGATCCGGTTCAAAAGAACGATTTGTTTACGAATCAGACATCACCATCGTTCACTTAGATAGCTGTTTTTGCAGGCAAGTAGTGTTTCTCGCTACGACCGTATCACATTATAGTTCGCGTAGTGCTTTTCTCTCCGACTGAAAATTTCGCAAATACAAATGCGATTTGGCATTGTGTTAGATTTGGGTACGAATCGATCGTGTTACAACGGATTCTTATTGTAACAGGACTGACTTTATATTATGTAGGGAACAGAGCTTTGTATTTATTTATGGCACCAGCAGCAGTTTCGCCGTTTATTTAAAATATATTAATAAAGAAGAACGGCTGTGTGCTAAATGCAGTCCCCACCATACGATTTAATGATTGATCTTTATCGCGTAAGAAAAAAAATTCATACAGTCCAATCTTGTTTTCTTGCACATTGAAGATGACCCATTGGGTATCAGTTAGTAGAATCATATGAGGATCTTTCGTCTGCTCCTTAAAGCCTGATAATATAAAGATGGAAAGACTCTTTAATTAACCATGGTTACATGCTTTAGACACCCAACATGGACCCTGTACAGCTTGGTGTTGATAGGAGGGCGTCCACCTGAAACTGATAGAAAAACACATTGCGTGTGAGGGGGTCCACAGTGCCACAGAATGGGGAGTGGGTACCAGCACTTTACCCACAATGCACTGCAAGAGTGAATCCTTTGATAAAGCACTAAGAACAGGGGTGTGCAGACCTGTTTAATCACCAAGATGAATCAACACTTAGGAAATGGCAGCACTCTTTGGAGAGCTGCGCTTCAAGGAGCTAGCAGCTGCTAAAAATACTCCACTTCTCCTCATCGGGAGTAAACTGAAGCTTAGAAGCTAACGCTAATTAAGCATCGTTAATGCCGAGACTCTTCTCATTTTGAAGGGATGAAATTTTGAAAGCAGCCTGTCCCTGGCTGTTGACCAGCAAACGAATTCCCCTCTAATTAGGGAAATTGTTTTGTTTTTGAAATAGAGGGAACAAAGGCAAGGGATTTCTCAAGCTCCCGTTAGCTTGGGAGTTACTCTCCTTACGCTCATGTGACCATACATCACTGCTGAGGTGTGGGGGGGGGGGTGACCTGGTTGTTTTTCCTTATGTGATTCTGTGCCATGTTTTAGCTGTGGAGAGTTGGATGGGTGGGGGTGCTGAAGCAGGCAGAGCTGTTAGGGGGATGGGGCATTGTGTGTAATAGAAGTCATGGACTTACTGGTGTGTGTGTGCGTGTGTGTGTGTGTGCATGTGTGTGTGTGGATGATGTTTATATTACATTGTGGGGACCAAATGTTCTTTACAATGTAATAAAAACCTATTATTTTGATATTGTGGTGACCATTTTCCAGGTCCCACGGAGATCTGTGACTCAGTCAAAAAACTAAAAATGTCAAAAGTGTCATATCTTGTTTGGTTACTTATGGTTAAGGTTAGGGCTGGGTAGGAGTTAAGGTCGCCATGATGGGATTAGAGTTTTCGACATAGAGATGAATTGAGAGTCCCCACAAAGATATAATTACAAATCTGTGTGTGCGTGTGTGTGTGTATGCATGCGTAAGTGTGTGTGCCTGCATCTGTGTGTGCGTGTGTGAATATGTGAGTGTGTATGCGTGTGCATGCGTGTGTGTGTGTGTGAGATAGTGGGCGTGTGTGTGTGCGTGTGCGAGAGTGTTTGCTTGCCATATGAGTCCTTGGGGATGATGGCATGCAGCCAGAAAGCCCATCTTATCACCCTTGGCCCAGTTTGTCTGTTTTTATCATTGTCATTCACACTCACCCAAAAGCAAAATATTCTGCTTTTTGTGTCCTGATTAGTTCAAAGTGCTGGTTCCTAACAGAGGAGCTTTCGGTTAAGTCTTTATGATCAGTGTATAAAGGTACATCAGTCAGGCCACTTGGCTGGGTCCCCTCAGCCCAGCTCGGTCACGTGTTCTGCGCTGTGAGTCGTGTGATTGTCGTGATATTTTGTCTATGGAATGATTTCCCAAAATGCATCTCATCTTGACAGTCTTTTAAAAAAAGGAAACAAAAGGGTCTGGGTTATGGACAATGGCTGAGAGTCAAAATGGGGGTACAGGTGAATGAAAGGGGCCTGTCTCCTGATTTTGCTCCCGCCCCATGTGACTGTCAGGCACCTTTAGTTTGAAACCTCACCTCTCTCCCCACCGCCGCCCTGTTTGTCAGTGTCGGTATCCAATCAGGATGCCTTCTTCCGACTTTGAGAAACAAACAGATAAGAGAGCGTCTGTTCCTCAAGTGGCATCTGCATCTCCCTCTTTGCCTTCCGCCGTTCCCTCTGCCCCCCTCCGTACATACACCCGGAATGCCTATCTCTGGAGAAATCCCGCCTTTGTCTTGTGAAAAATATGAATCAATGGTCATTGAAAGTAAAAAGAGAAGGACGTCTTTTTTTTGATGGGAGTGAGTGAAATTGCTCAAAGGCAATGTTGGCGTGTTTTTTTTTCAGCATTTGAATATAATCAGGCTCTTTTATTAAATTTGCCACATTGGAAGGCACATTAAAAGTGCATTTAAAGGTTCGACTTTTGACAGGGAACCCGCTATTTTCATGGCGATTAAAGCAAATCAGAGATGTTTGTGTCGCAAAATAGCGGGGGCCAGATCAATAGTGCGATTAAGGGACGTCTTTGAAGCAGCCAGGATTGCAGATCGACCCGGCAGCGAGGCAAAACGAGCACCCCGCACCCCCCCCGCTCCTCTGGCTGGCCCAGGATGGCACCTTGCTTCTAATTTTATCCGGAAAGTGTGCTGTCTCTCCTGTGTGTCGGGAGGCTGGCGTAAGTGGGGCGCGCTGGTCCAGCCTGCCCCTCCCCGACTCTCCATCGCTGACATCTTCTGCAGGGAGGGGGGGGGGCTCAGGGTCCTGTGGGGTTGATTTGGGGGGCTTGACATTTCGGGGGTGGCATGGATCATTGTCAGTGGAGAGCCTCTTAATGAGAGTGGCTGTGTCCTGTCACTGTTTATGCACCGTTGTCACGCCGCTGCACCATTAGTAAACCTGTAAACTGTTGGTGCTGGTTTTAAATGAACGCCTCATGACTTCCCACTCGCCAACGCGCTCAGACATCAGCATTATGGATAACGCACTGGATCACAGGGTTCAGCTGACAAAGAAATTGGTAACTCTGAGTAATTATTATGAAAGTTTTAACTTACACCTGTGAAGCCACTTGGACAGTCACATGGTCTTGTCAAATGGCAGGGTGTTTAAAATAAAAAAAAAACAGCAAAGCATGCTGGGAAATGGAGTACAGTAAGCATGCGGCATGTGGCCCTGATCATTATATGGTACGATGCAATATGCAATTCAAAACAAAAGTATTTCACCTGCCAAAAGGCATTTATGAAACCCTTAAAATTACTGTCATATTGCAGTTCCTCATTGTCTGATCCCCGCCAAATTTCGAAAAGACCTTTTTCCACTTATTTTTGGTTTGGAAGACTATAGAGACCATGGCTAATTCCTGCAGTACTGCAGCTTAATGCCGTGAACAGATAGCATCACATTTTTCTCAAAGGAAATATTCAAAAAGGAAGGAAATCCATTGCTGGAGAAATATCATACAATTCTACACAGAAAACAAGCTTATTGTGCGATTGTCATCAGGATAGATAAAAGGGGACTTCAGTTTGGGGAGCATGGCGTGGTACGGCTGGAGCGGAGCGTGCTCCTGGCTCGATAAGTGAGGCACGAGGCATGGAGGCAGCGGGGGGCCACATGGTCAGCCAGGGTGGCTTTTCATTGGATGAAAGGAAAGGGAGGAAAAGCGGCTGAATGAACAGCGTTTTGAACAGCAAAATAGATGGAAACTTCTGCTTTTTGTAGTAGGTAAACTAAAAAGCAAAGAAGAGCAGAATTGTGTGTGTTATGCTGGGCACAAAGACCAGGGTTGACCCGATGGGTGACGTTTTGACATACTGATACCCTCCCCCCACCCCCCTGTGCCATAAATTCACCTTTATGATATAGACAGGGACGCCAGTTGGTGTCTGGATATTTGCTTTTATTTCATAGTCAGTTTACAGCCTTAGGTTAGCTTTTCAAACTAGGTTAGGCGCGCAACAACGTAGGTTAGCCTATTCCCTTAGCCTTTCAAACTAGGCTAGCCATGAAACAGGTCTTCCGGCTGGTGACCAGGTAATTTGTTGGACCTGTTCTCGAGCGGAGCCTCCCAGGGCATTCTGGGAAGAGCAGATTATCATGCTCAGAGAGACCAATTCTTTCGCACTGTCTGGCCGGCCTCAATCCTAGTGGGACCAGGGAAGGAACCAGTATGAGTGTGCAGGGCCTCTGTGGCAAGGAGCCCCTGCATGAGGGTGGGGCCCCAGGGCCAGTAGTGCTGGAAGAGGGGGGCTGTTACTATTTCGGGGTGCAGTGGGGGACTGTGGCAGATTTTTAAACTCGTATGATATCTGGGAGCATGTGGAAGATGCAAAGAGGGGGAAATACCCTCAACATGAAGCTTCACTCAGTCAAGGACAGTAGAAGATACTCACTGGACCCTCATCGCGGGTCAACGTCACCCCAAAATAAACCAACTCTCACAAATCTGGCACAACACTCACGCCTTCATACTCTCATGCTCAGGGAAGAAATCTTACGGCAAATCTATATTATTCCATTATAGACCTGAAGTTAGCTGTATCTAAAGTGTTGGGGTAGTTTATAAAGCCAACAGATTTTTTACAAGGAAATTAGACTATTACATACATGTAAATGTGCATGCAGACTTGAAAATCTCACGAATGCCAGCTAACCAAAGTTGGCAACCCTGAGAGAGACGGGAGTGTGGGCTAAATCTGGGTGTCAGAGCTGATGGCCGCTGGTGTGTTGTAGTGCGGGTGGGCAGGAGGCTTTATTTATCTCTCGCCTCGGTGTGCTGTTGCAGGCAGCTTGAGCCACGTGGGGTTGGAAATCTATCTAGTTCTCAGAGGATGGACATTCAAATTCACACCCTACAACGATTTGGTGGCAGGCTGTAGATGTGAGATTCCGGAATATTACCTCTAGCCACTGTAGCGCTACTAATGGGAATTAACAGGCCAATGTAACATTTGGCTTTTTATTGAATGGATACCTACGTTTATCATAAAATATGGCGGCCATATTTACTGTGGTCAGTCACTGAATCGCGGGGGGACGCTCGCATACGTTAATTCAGCGGCAGCCGGGCCAGCTGGTGCCTCTCCTGTCAGTGCTTTCGCATTTTCTCACGTCTCCAGTGAATCACACTGATTTATTAGTGCAGAAAATTGGTGGATAGATGATCGTCCCGGAGCTGAATATTACTCTCAGCGGAGAGGATCGTGCATCTTCCTCTCCAGCCACACTGTCTCGCCGTGAATATATGGTGAGTTTTTCCATAGCTGGGGTGTGGCCGGTGATGCCAGACTCAGTTCAGCGACTTCTTTCCACCCCACCGTCCTAAAGCCTGCCACATTCACGGATCGGCCCACAGGCCTGTAAACCCCTGCATGTCGTTTCTCATCGCAGTGTCAGTTGCTGACTGCCTCAGTCCTGTCACTATGGGTGCCAGAATAACTGAATGGTTGTGAACGTCGTTTGCCTTGCGCACCCAGCTAGGGCACCCGTCCTTTAATAACACACACCAGTGTATCTCCCCGTCTTTGGCTGATTAAAGTCTTATTTGGAACATGCAAAATGCAATAAAAGTCAGCTCCACCCAGTGAACCTTCCCCATTGTCCGTGGTCTGCGGTCTGTGACCTTAATGTGATCAGCCGCCCTTTTTCCTGTAATAGCAGAGTTATTGTTTAATGCCTGCAAAGTCATAACAGGCCTATGTGGCCTGACTTATAGGTTTTCGTTTGGATTTTATGTGCTTTGTATGTTTTTCTTCATTAACAGAAGGTTAAAATAAATCTGGTAGGAAGTGTAAACGCTATATTTCGTGGGGTTTTCAGAAACATGTTTATCGATCCCTCCCCCAGCGGTGTTGACCTAGTACAGCCCAGGTGTCGCTGGACTAGTGCAGAAACTCCAGCGTGCCCCCTCTGCCCCCCCACAGTGTATTAAGCTTGGCCACGGTCATGTGGCTGATTAACCCAGCATAAGCCTGATTAATCCACGTGAGGGCGCTGGTGTGCGGCGCGTGTGACCCCCACGCTTGGCCTTACACTCTGTGATGTATGGTAGTTCTTTCCCATCCAAGGTTCTAAGATAATTCTGCTTTATCCTCTGCGGTTCTATGGCCTACAGAACCCAAAGCTCACCAGCGGGAACAGCCTCTCCTCCACCTACAGCCATGCATCTGAGGGAACAGCCTCTCCTCCACCTACCGCCATGCATCTGAGGGAACAGCCTCTCCTCCACCTACCCCCATGCATCTGAGGGAACAACCTCTCCTCCACCTACCCCCATGCATCTGAGGGAACAGCCTCTCCTCCACCTACCCGCATGCATCTGAGGGAACAGCCTCTCCTCCACCTACCGCCATGCATCTGAGGGAACAGCCTCTCCTCCACCTACCGCCATACATCTGAGGGAACAGCCTCTCTTCCACCTACCGCCATGAATCTGAGGGAACAGCCTCTCCTCCACCTACCGCCATGCATCTGAGGGAACAGCCTCTCTTCCACCTACCGCCATGCATCTGAGGGAACAGCCTCTCCTCCACCTACCGCCATGCATCTGAGGGAACAGCCTCTCCTCCACTTACTGTCATGCATCTGAGGGACCAGCCTCTCCTCCACCTACCCCCATGCATCTGAGGGAACAGCCTCTCTTCCACCTACCGCTGTATATCTGAGGGAACAGTCTCTCCTCCCCCTACTGCCATGCATCTGAGGGAACAGCCACTCCTCTACCTACCACCATGCCTCTGAGTGAACAGCCTCTCCTCCACCTCCCACCGTGCGTTGGAGGGAATAGCTTGTCCTACACTTTTAATTGTGCACCTGACGGATCAGCCTCTCCCCCACCTTCAGCCATACGCCCAAAGGAACAGTCTATCCTCCACCTACTACCATGGGTCTGAGGGAACAGCTCTCTTCCACCTAACGCTATCTCAGCGAACCACCTCTCCCCCACCTACCGCCTTGTGTCTGAGGAACACACCTCCCACTGTGTATCCTGACTGTAAATAGCAGGTGACCTTTTGGATTTCGCATCTGAAGCACTTCTGCAAGGCCCCGCATGCACTTAACGCCATCTTGGCGTAGCAGCACCCTCCCGCGAAACATTGGTGGGCTCCTTCGGGGGAGTGCCTTTCTCACTTGCTTGCCTATGACCACCTGCCGCTCCCTCATTCTGCTTGAAAAACTCATTCAAACTTCGTTGACTGTCCCAGGAGCCCCCTACCCCCCACTCCAGGTGACATGTGACCCAGGCAGGTGTGTTAACATGCTGTTGTTAGTGCAATCTTAGAGCCTCATCAGATCATGACTCTTTCTCCTCTGTGCCTGCTGGCGTTCAGCGGTGTTCACCCTGTGTGCTAGCATCTTGAAGCCTCCTGGGGTCTGAAAGTCATGGGTTCAGTATGGGTGCTGGTGTACAGAGACGTGTTAAGGGAGGGGGGAGGGTGGTAGTTCTTTGTCTGATCTCCCGAATGCCCCAGCTTTTTCGGTCAAGTGGGAGTGGGGTGATGAGATTTGAGAGTCGGGAGTAGGGAAGGTGAAGCCAGCACGGAGTCCCACGAGGCGTCCCGTACAGGAAAGGATCAAAGACCACGCCCACTTTAGAGAGGACAGCTGCGGCCCTGACTGCACAGCCAGCAGCAGCTTGGACTCTCTGAGGGGAGTCAGAGAGGACTTAGTAAGTTATTCAGGTCTCCACAGGGCGCAAGGGGCCCCAGAAGCTGCTCCCTGCCCGTTTTTTGGTGGTGCTATTTCTTTGTGGAATGCCTGCAGCGTAAACTTGTTTCAGAGATCAGCATGGCCTTGGATGCAGATCAAATACTTCTTTCATAAGTTATGGGTTTGTGGGTTAACAAGCAGAAATGCGGATGATGTCAGTGAGTAGAAGCTACAGGGCGCCTGAGGCCACCAGCAGGGGGCGTGGTGGTTAAAGTCATGGACTCATAACCCAAAGGATGATGATTTAAGATCCAGAGAGAGTCTTTTTTTTTGTTTGGGTGAGGATTTTAGTTTAAAATGGGTAAACAAATGAAAAAGTGCCAGAAATCTTAACAACCACTGGGGGATAGGCTGTCTGTAGTATCTACTGCTGAGAAATTCAGATGCTGACACTCTGCCATGAGTGGGTATGATATCAATGCTGAGAACATCATTAAACGCTGAAACACAGAAGTTCTGTCTCTAGATCGATGGCTCGATGTGTTTTATTACCATAAAATACCTTGGGGAACCTGGCACCATAACGGTTAATGACCAGATTGCCAACAAGAATTTGAAAATGACCCTTTTCTGCTCTATTAAAACAATTTAGTTATCCATTGATTCTTCTTCTAACTGCTTATCATGGTTGGGGTGTCAGGGAGCCTATCCCAGAATGCACAGGGCTGGAGTACACACTGGATGGGATGTCACCAATTCAAATAATGAATGTAAAGTATTCAAATGCATTCAATGATTTTCTTTAATTGATTAAAATTATTCAGAAATCTCTATATTATTCTTCTGGATACACGAGTAAAGGTAAGCTAGGCAGGATTTTGAAGTCCTTTTTGTTGGAGAGTTTTTTGTCGGTCCTATGAACTTCACAGCTGGTGGCTGCCAGCGGGGGCAGGAGGAGGCCTGTCCGCGCAGAGCCCCGGCGTGACGTTCCCATGCTGACTTACTCCCCAGGGACGCCGCCTCCTCCCAGGACGTCTGTAATTACGAGCTGCCCATCTGAGTCCCCGGCATATGGCAAGGACTGCGAGAGGAGGAGGGCCGAGAAGGATCCGCTAAACGGGGAGCAGAGAGGAGACAAACCTGCTGGGAGGAGAGGGGCGGGGCCGCGCAGGGCAGGGAAGAGACGAGACCCAGTACGGGAATTCAGGCGTGTTTCAGGAGGCCGGCAGAGATGCGAGGCGCCCTTTCTGATGCCGGATGTGATGCGTAATCATGGTAAATGTCGTGAGGGTATTTTGGTAGAAAGCGTGATCTCATGAAGAGAAATGTGCTGGCTTTGTGCTCTGTGCTGCAGCCTCACACCCCAGGGTTGAAGGTTTGAATCCCAGCCCTTACTTGCATGCTGACCCCAAGTGCTCTGGGAGGTAGCATTCTCAGATCTCACTCCACCCTGGGAGGTCTGTTGCTGCTCCACAGTAGCGTGTGACTGCCGCGTTCCCTGAGTAGTTTGCACTGCAGCATTATAGTGAAAATGACAACACGTTTTGGCAGTAAAGCTAGATGATAGTAAATTATAGCGAGTGGATTTCAGGGATGATAACGCAGCGCTGTACCGTAGAATAAACCAGTAATTTCCCCTCCAGGTAAAATTGAGGGGACACAACTGTGTTTTGTGTGTGACATCATCCAATAAAATATGTTGGGAAGTAATGTGAAGGAGCCGGTCACCTTTCATGGGATTAGATGCAGAAAGAGCTTCTGGAATGTTCTCTCGTACGGATGTGCGTCATTGAGGCGTGAACATCTTGATGTATTGAAGATACATATGAAGTAACTACTAATGCAATGCAGTGTGATTCGACACAATCTGATGTACTACAATATGATTCAACGCAGTACAATGCAATGCCAAGGAATATGATGCTGTGTAATCTAACACAAGCAGGGGAACTGACAGTTTAAAGAGGGGCAATCAAATAATTCTAAATATAGAATTATTGATGGGGCGGCATGGTGGTGCAGTGATTAGCACTGTCGCCTCACACCTCTGGGACCCGGGTTCGAGTCTCGCCTGAGTCACATGTGTGCGGAGTTTGCATGTTCTCCCCATGTC
>JAODJX010000047.1:15201881-15212856 GCA_026776945.1 Isichthys henryi | reverse complement strand
GGGAGGGGGCTTAGAGTGGAGAGTAGGGGAGAGAGGGAAAGATAAAGAGATGGAAGGAGACAGAATGATAGAGAGAGCGAAGGAGAGGAAAAAGCAGGGAGGGAGAGAGAGTGACTTTACTTCAGTCAGGGTAGCTTGGATTATTCTAACCTACTATTTATCTGGAATATCTGGTCAGCCAGGAATAATTAGCACTGATCCATCTGAAAAGTAACAGTTACCATCGAGGAGGAGTCAGCTGTTATATTCCATGTGTTTTTATGCACTTGTGTGGTTAGTTAATCCAGATGGGGGTCGCCGCTTTTCCAAACCGGTCAGCCGGACGCGTGACTGCTGGTGTTTCCCCAATGAGCTGCAGGGTCTCTGACCTGGAATCTGTGAATTTCTAAAGACACAATGGCTCCCTCCCCCGATTTTTCGGCTGGTAAAACAGTGTCGAATCAGCGAAGCATAATGAGGCGAATTGATCCGGTCCCACGAGTCAGACTCATGGGGGGCGGGGGTAGGGGATCAACAATGACATGGTGCGTGTCTCTCCCTGGGGGTGGTGGGGGGGAAACCCCCACAGCCCGGGGGGAGGGGGGGTGTTGGGGATTTCATTACTGAGACCAGAGAAATGGACAGGACAGGGGATGGATGATGAATGGCTGTGACAGGGGGGCCACCAAAGGACAAAATCTCATGTTGTATCAATCTGACTTGCGCCTCCAACAGGCTGGGTTTAGTCATTGTTTTTCGAGATATGAATATCCCATTTTTACTTTGGAAAGCACAGCTCCATTCTGTGGCAAAGCAATGCACTTTGAAATTATTTTTCCTTTTTTCAGTTTATTTTTCCAGTTATTACCCTTGGAGATTTATGACGCATGTTTAAAATGGAAGGTATGTCAAAGAAATAGCCCATTTCTAATTTTCACTGTGCATTGAACGTGCGGTCAGTGACCCCCGGCTCCATTTCGGATTTGCTCTTGTAGCGCTCGTTCTGCTCTCACACTCAGCTGCACCCCTCTGCGGTGGCTGCCGGGTCACACTCCCGCTATCAGGAGCCTTTCCCGACTTATTTGGTTTCTGTTACATCTGTTTTGTCTGTCCCTCATTTTATTTTATTTTTAACTAGAAGTTGCCAAATAAAACTTCGGGGGAAATCCTTTTACAGCTCTCTTACGGCTGCTGGCTACACCACCGAAACTTTTGTTTAAAAGTTTTCAGATTTGCTAACTGCAGCGAAATATGTAACAATTAAATAATAATGCTGGAAATGTAGGCTACCCAGCCATCTTCCATAACCGCCAATTCAACAAGGCTGGATACAATCCCAGGAAGACGGGGGGACACCCTGAATGGGATAGCAGTCCGAGGATAATGCTGGAAATGTGATGCCAAAATCTATCACGGCGACGCAGGGCACAATGAATGGCTTGGTATGGTTTCGGCATTTCTTAAAGAGTCTTGGTAAGACCCGGTCAGGTAGGGTGTATGTGAAGCAGAACAGCATCAAAGAGGGATATTCTGCGTTTCAAAGCTCGCAGGACGTCGTCGGAAATGCGTGTGTTCGGGGGGTGGGGGGAGTCCACATCCGCGGAGCAGATAAATTACAGCCCTGGGAGGCAGACTTTACAATAATGAAATGTGCTGCAATTTCAGTTTGGCATCTCCAAGATTAAAGTAATGAGGACTAACTCGCAGAAGGGCTTCCACAGCAGCTCTTGTCTAAGCGCTTTTCTCCTCCTACTCCTCGCTGTAATCGCCGCGGATGTCCGACGCACCGTGAAAAGCAACTGACTGGATCCGCCGGGGAAAAAAAGCGAAGATTAAGGAATTCAACGCAGTATAAACACATAAAACAATGCCCAATTATGTATAAAACAATAACGATTTATGAATAAAACAACTCTGCAGAGGGGGATCTGTCATTGACAAAACGGGAGCTAAAACGTTAACCGGCGTGAGGTCGATACCAATGACAAGGCTGAACTTCATGTTTGTGAAGGATCATTTCTGATCGCTGAGAGCGGGTCTGTTTTCATGATTTCTGATGAATTTGATGGTATGTTTGTATCACCTCTGAACTCGCAAGTTGTGCTGTGGGAAATTGGAATGCAGAATTGTTATTTTAAATAAATATTTTCGTGAAATGGCTCCTGTGAGACGGAGCAGGGCTGCCTCACACCTTCAGGGTTCAAATCCTGCCTCGGCTCTGTGTGCGACGTTTGTACTCTTATTTTCCAGTCCATCCATTGGCCACTTGTAATATTAATTGCTCTACTGCAGTGTTTCAGTATTTGTTTCTTAAATTCTATTGACTTTAACGAGGCTGTCCATTCTTCTCTGACCGCTGTCATGTTTTTGCCCTCGCAACCGCTGCTGACAGGAGATTTTTCGTTCATCGCACTTTCCTCTGTAAGCTCTAGGCTCTGTCCTGTGTGGAAAAACCCACAATGGTGACTGTAGTGTGTATTTCTGGAGTCACATCCTAGCCCTGTGCATTCTGGGATATGGTCCAGGCCCTCCAGTGACCCTGACCAGGATTGGAGGTCGGAAGATATATGGATGGATTAGTTAATGATTTCTCACTAATCAAGGCAGGAGAAGATGATCACTTTGACTCAGGTTTCTCTATGCTTTGGGTTAACCATCAATAGCTGATGAATAGGAGAATAACGGCATCTCCAGTCATCAACATCTCGTTAAGCTGCTGTCTAAGCATCACGTGGTATCTGTTGGCACACAGCATGTCTTTCTCTTTGCTCTGACCCAGTTTTGTGACCTTCAGACTGTATTTCGCGAGCTGCCTGCAGTGAGCGTTATGGGGATGGAGGCATATTCATACATCCTTAAAAACTGCCTGACTTTCCTGGGATGCTCGTTCCGCGCCGGGCGGGTGCATCCGCCCCGTGGTCTGTTTACCGAGCCGTAAATCTGTCCATTAGTTCTGCTCGCGAGGCTCGGTGAATCGAGACTGTCCTGCTGCTGGAGCACACGTTTGGACGTCTTCTGCGGCTGTGTACATTTCCGAGTCCCCGTCACGCTTGCCTGGTCGCCGCCTTCGAGCGCGACTCCGTCTGACGTTCGATGTGCGCGGGGGCTCCGCGGCGGGCTTCTCCTGGACGGCTCCTGGACGGCTCCTGAACTGCGGTGCATCAACAGCGTCCGGGCCGACGTGATGAGCTCTCCTCTGTGCTTCTTCCCAGACGTTTCCCGCTGTGCGGGGACAGTGTATGCAGGAAGGTGGGGCCTTTTACACACCTACATATGAATTCTGGGCCCCCTGATCAAATATTGCCTTACAATTTGCAGAGTGGGGGCTTCCCCTTAATTGACATTGCCAAACGGGACCCTGGCAGTAGGTTTTGAGCCCCTGCGAAGACCTGGGCCCCTGAATTTGCTACACTCTCCATGGCCCCTGCACACACCTGATTTTAGACTGTGGCATGAAACCTTTCATATGTTTGGGGGAGAAAATGTTCCACACACATAATCCCATAGATGTGCGACATTAGTGTTACACCCTAGTTCAAAATTAGAATAAATGAATTATTTTCAGGAACAGGATTTACATATAAAAACGTGATATTTACCCAAGTGATGCTCCTCTAAATAAAGACACGCGTCAAAATCTCACTGTTAAGGCCCTTCGTGTGAGTGATGTGCATCAGTGTAGAAGGTACGTGTCAAGGGTAGTTTACGAATCGTGCGGAAAACTCAGTAAGGCTCTGGCGTGTCGCCTCTAAAAAGCAGAATAATCTGGCATTACCGGAAACTCAGCTGCGCAGACCTTTTTAGGAGAGTGACCCATTTTCGTGCCCATTTTTTTTGGGGGGGGGGTAAAACTGAGAAGGAGAGTATATTCGGAGGGGATTGNNNGGGGGGGGAGTGAGTTTAGAAGGAGGGTGGAGGCGAATCATAAACAAAGCATGACAGGTAAACATCACTCTCCGGCCATGGCTGGGGATTAATGTACCGCGGTACGGGACCATGCAGCAGTCTGTGAATCAGCAGATCCGCAGTGCTGCCATGGTTACGGGGCCAGACCGCTTCACTGGCCCTGTCCTCTTTACCGTCCAACTGGTGGCTTTTTACTCGACCCTAAAGTTTTTTTTCTGTGTTGCGTGTCATTTTTTTTTTGTTTTTTTTTGGGGAGGGGGAGGCAGGGGGACAGAGTAGGGGGCCAGAAAATAGGGTATGCAGGGTTGGGTTTGCATTTACCCACCACGTACACATTCACCCTGCCCCTGGGTAACATGAAGAGCTACCCTCATATTCATAACCTGCCCCCCCCCCTCAACACCACCACCATCATATACACCACCCTATGTGGACAGGAGCCCCCCCACCCCACACCTGATGGTGCCCAACATTGACAGATTTCTTTTCATCGCAGGGATAACTGATATCAGTGGCAGACAGAATGACTGCAGGGCTTGTGACGAACAAAACTTAGGGTGCTGGCATTTTTGTAAAATAATTATTCTTCCTTAATGTGGGTCTTTTTTATCTCCTAATCTATCAATCACAGTCACAGCCAGCAGACGCCACGTTCATGTTATTCTAACACACTTTATTTTTAACTTTCATCTCTTCCACCTTGTCATGTCGATCCCCCTCTCCGTCGCACGTCTCTAATTTGGACGTACACTCCCCCCCCCCCCCCCGCCCACTCTTCCCCCCTTTTCCCTCTGGGGCGGAGAAAGGGTTAATCCGGAGAGCTCTCTGTGATTGGCTGGCGGATCGGCGGCTTCAGCATCACAGAACGAGGGATACGGGTAACTAGGCAACTTCAACAGCAGCAGCGGAAAAAAATAGTAAGGAAGGTGGAGAGGAGGGAAAAAATACGGGCTCAGATCTGGAGACTCATCGGGGATGGGAATGATGTAGTCCAGATTTCTCCAAATATCCCTGCACCGGGGAAGCGGATCGTCTTGGTCTTATAGAAGGGACATGGATTCCTACCGACATGGCCATCGGGCGATAAATGGGTCTTAAAAGATGAGAAAAATAGGAACGTTTTTATCACAGATCAGTAAAAAAGGGGGTCAGTGAGGCAGACGATGCAGGTGCGAGATCCCGAGTAAGTTTTCCTGTCGAAAGAGGGCACTTTCTGTGCCAGTGTGCGATGCTTCCCCGAGTCTAAGGCTTTAACTGTTACCGGACCAGTCTGCCGGCGGGATCGCGGCGCTTGGACAACCTGGAAAACAAGTTGGGAAAAAGCCGGACCACAGCGAGTAATAAGAAAGTAAGGATGCGAAGTTTGATCGCGAAATTGTGCTTCCCTCGATGCCTGGAATAACGCGTCCGTATGTGCGCTACGCTTAACTGCATTTTATTGCATTGCTGATATTAGCGTTTGAGGATGGTTGGAAAAGATAATATTCTGATATTAATTGCGTTCGTAAATATTATGTGTGGGTAGAATGAAAGTGCAAAACCTATGTGCAAACGTCTTTGGAGTGTCTTGATATTTCCTTACATTTATTGCATTTGCATTTCGGAATGTGATGCAGCCCGTAGTAATATTGTCCTATAATCATTTACTTGTAGTTTTGTTTTAAAAGACACGTTTAATATGCATAAGGTGTCTTTGTAGGCGTTAATCTTTCAGTGGGGAAAAGCGTAAGCGAATGCGCAAGTTTGCCTGAAATGCCAACACTGCACCCAGTTTCGGTGCCCCGGAACAGGGAGAAATGCAGGATCACAACTTCACATGGGATTTTTAAAAAAAATCTGCTTGTTTCTGGTGGATTTTGTGTGTTTGCTGGTCAAAATTGATACAGTGCTTCGGCGCCTCATTGGGTAACGGCGGTTTAAAGTGTCACCGGCGATTTTATAATAATAATAATATGATAAAATGTACGGTGCGCATAAACAAGGAGAGCTGTTCGTCTGAGTCTCCACTTCATTGAAGTGTGTTAATTTTGGGGTCACCCCGGATTGACACTTTAGCCTACGGTTTATGATGTATTGCCGTACGCATTGCATTTGAAAGAAAGAAATGGATTATGTAATTTATCGAGCAGTGCGTTTTCTGGACGTTTTGTTTAATATGTTTTTAATAAGTGCTTGATGCATGCGCTGGACTTGCTTGATTCTGTTGAAACCGCTGAACCCCTCAGGGCGGTCTCAGCAGACCCCCGGCCGCCCCCCTCCCACAGGCTGGTCGCGGTTCAGACGGGCCGCCATCCAGCCGAACTCCAGCGGAGCAGAGCAGCGCTCCCGTGCCCCTCACCTAGCCGGTTCCCGTCCATTAGCTGCCATCTCGGCGCAGTCGCGAACTCCCACGTCGAGGTACCGTTATGTCCGTGGACCTTTTCAGCTTAACAGTAGGAAGCGGCACAGCCTCTTCCCTGCTGGCTTTGTGGGAAAGTCATCCATCCGTCTTCCGAGCGGTTATCCTGTTCAGGGTCATGGGGGATGGGGGGGGGGGTTCTGGAGCCAATCCCAAGCAGCATAGGGCACAGGGCTGGGGTACACCCGGGATGGGATGCCAGTTCATGACAGTGAACATAAATGAACATACTATTAGTAGTGGAGAAGCGCCAATTAACCTGTAGATGGGAGAAAAGCTGTGAGACACAGGGGGCGCATTAGAACCGAGGTGAGATTCGAACCCCCCGTCCTCATTTCAGGATATATGTTTCCGTTTTGTTCTTTGGCTCACTTAATCATCAGTTCTTTTCAGTGGTTCATTTGATTTGTAAAACCCACCAGCAGGGGGGCTGTTCACCTCTGCTATTGATCTTCGCAGATTATTGATTATTCTTACTGCCGATGTAAACAAGCGGCACATTCTATTTTAGCGCTGGAATCGTAATATTTTGGGAAATCAACACATAAAAGAAAACACAGAACTGCGCATGCTAGAAATATTCAATTGGAGAAAAAAATATTAAAGTCTTTTGATATTTATTACGACCCTGAATAAAAGAAGATGGTTGGGGATCGAGAAAAACATAAATATTAAATCATTTTAGTGCAGGAATGGAAGTCTTGCTGGTGGAAGCCTTTGGTGTGACCTGGGAGGTGCGGAATAGCCTCCACACTGAACCTTTAGCGAGGGTCGGGAGTAGTGAATGGCGAGGACGCCTCCGTTAAGGCATCATCAGGCGCCACGCCGATCCCGCACCGAGACGTTACGGAGGGGCCAGATTGATTCGTGGGGGACTGTTGAAGTCAATAATATGCTGCTCCGTTTTGGGCATTAATTAAATAAGCGACGAGAAGGGGAGCACGCTGACACGAATCCCACCTCGTGTTAATTGGGCATGAAATCCATTTGAAATTTCAATCAATCACTTTCGGTTTTAAATGGAGGCAGGGGGAGAGGGGGCAGCGAATCGCGATGCATTACAGCTGCCTTGTGACCCGCCCCCGGGCGGGTGACCGAGCCATTATGTGGGCGGGCTAATCATGCAAATAGGCCACTCTGGTTGGTCAAACCGAAGTTAAGCTCAGCGACATTGCGGTGATTACAGCCTATATCAAGCTGCTGGGAAGCTGCAGCCCCAGGAAAGGAGAGGTCAGGTTCAGCAGAAGCCTGCTAGTACTTAATGAAAATCTCCCCAGTTAAGCTTAACCCCCACCCCCCTCGTCCCCAGGTGTCTCCAGGAGGGTCCACAGCTAGGAATGAAAGTCACAATCTTCCATTTGGAAATGAAGGCTGCGTGAGGGGACTCTTATTATGAATGCCCCCTAGCTATAGGACAGGCTGGATCTATTTGAAACATTAATATTGACGTTATTAATATTAATTAGCAATGGGGACGCCTTATCCAGTTTAGTCTGCTTCAGAACCCCCCGCCATGTTCAATTAATGCGTGTGCCTGCGTTTCGGCCGGACGGATAAGGCTGTATAAGCATGGAGAGGGTTAGCAGATAGCAGGGGTGCTTTTTAATAATCGGGGTGGGTCAGAGCGATTTCGTTTTGGATAGCGACGTGAAATGGCACCCGTTTTAATTACCGGTGCGTTAATGACCTCTTCGGCGACCGTCGTCATCTTCGAAATATTTATTTCCCCGGCGTTCGGGTCACGGTGTCGAGTGGCAATTAGAAAATGGCTCCTTACCGGGATGAGATGCTCGTCAAAGCTGTTTGCTTAACGTGAGCCCTAGTGAATCTTCAGCGGGCCAGACAGACCTGAGCCGCAGTCTGGTGTGCAATGGCCTGCTACTCAGCAGGAGGAAGAGGAAGACAGGATGAGGAAGAGGAAAACAACACAGGGAAACAGTCCTTACAGAAAAACAGGATGTTGTTTCCCAGATTAGGGTGGCAGTGTGAGCAATCAAGATTAAGTGCCTACAGTTTGAATTGTACTGGATCATTATGTGAAATCCAACATGGAAACTCTTTAATTCTGGCCAGGACACCTCATCTCCATGTACCGTGCCCCCCGCATGCCACCAAGCCTGGCGAGCTGTAACAAACCTCACCACCAGCTTCAGCAGATCATCTGAGCTGAGGCGGGCGCTCGATTGCGCTGTCCCGTTAAGAGTTAAAGCACTCGGCACTAAGCTCAAATCCGCCCAAACGATTCAGCCGCGTTGTGTCGCGGATGTACTGAGGATTGCGGATTTTGCAAATACAAATAGAAGAACTGTTACTACTTAGCTAACAGATCAGACAGTTGCAGTATTCTTAGTGCTATAATTGTGTCTCCTGCAAATTATCTTAGTGTTCAGTGTTTTTATTGGCTACACAAATATCATTTCCTGCTCCTAGCTGTGTGTTAGCAGTTTGCATGTTCTCTCCATGTTTCAGTGGGTTTCCTCTGGGGACTCTGGGATTCTCCCTCAAAATATATAATGTGCCATTTTTTAATTGGTGTCTAAACGGAGTGTACGCCCTGCGATCGACTGGCCACCAATCAGGGATGCCCCCTGTCTCATGTCCTGTGCTGGGATTGGCTCCAGGAACGGCGTAACAAGTGTGCAGTTTCATGCAATTTAAATGTGGCAATTTCTATATTCAGTTCTTTGTCTTTATGCTGCGTTAATCAGAAGCTTCAGGCGTCCACAGCAAAGGCCTTCACTGCACAGTCACTAGGCTGAGAAGCTTTAGTTTGCTGATCCAGGGTCAAGTGACAGTTGTCTTAGTAACCTGAAAAGCGTTGGGGACATTTTGTTACCCCGGTGTGCCCATCTGTGGCCCTTAGGTTTGGGGCCCCACTGACCCTGGCACTCAGCGCCTGAGCGGAAGCTGCCTCCTCTGGCAGCAGGGGGCACATTTACTCAACGAGAGTTTTACAGTATGCCAAAAATTCTTTACTGTCCACTTCCCCCGTGCTGTGCATGCCGAGGCAGGGCGATTGCTCACAGCCTGCAGGTATTTATCACGACTGCGAAGGATGGAAGAACAGCCATCTTGGATTTTTGTGGCGTTTTACTCAGTGCGGAAATGTGATTGTAGTCTCACTGTGACACTGACGGTTTTCTGCCTGTTGCAAACTGAATATAGGCTGTTTTTTCCCTAATAATTTTGACCCCAGCCCAGCAGCCAACACCATTGTGTCACCCCCACCAGTGCTGAGGGTTTAAGACCCAGGTTTGCTCTCTATCTCAGGCGGTTGCAGCCTCCTCAAAGTCCATATTGGTTTCTTCCCACGATTGCAGAAAGATGTTTAAGCAAATAAGCTTCTGCAAATTGGCCTTCGAGTCCTGGGTGTCCTTCCAAGCCCAGTGTGACCAGGCGACTGGGGAAGCGGCTTTGGGTGAGTGGATGTTACTTTTAACATGTTAAAGACTCCAGTTTGGTTCCAGTTAGCTCAGCCATGGCCTGGGTGTTTTTCAGAGAATCTGTTTCTTGGGATCTGCTCAAGCCATCCGTCACAAAATCAGCCCCCAGGCCCCTGTGCAGTCAGGCACACTCAGGGGCAGGGTGACCTCAGGGAATGGCTCGCATGGGGGCGGCAGTCACACGGGGGTACTCAGTGGCTATACCCCGTGCCAGCATATGTAGTGGATGGATCATGCGATAAACAAAAGGCCGACTTCCCCCCAATGCTCATAGAGGATATACATAGAATACATGTTCCTTCCTGCTAACCCCCCCATGGAATTGCGCATTTGACAGTAAAACGGGGCAGGGGGGGATGTGGGCCGCAGTGCCATAAATGTGATTTATGAGAAAAACAAACATGTAGCAGACCGACTCGGCGCCCCAGTGGGGGTCTGCCTGTGTTTGGGGCTCCCTGAACACTGCCCCCCCCCCGCTTCATGTTTATTTTGACTGTTTAAAAGTAGCACAGAATCAGTGGTGGAGAGTTGGGCAGAGCAGGATTCACCCAGGGGGCATTTCCCATGATGCATCACAGCTTGCTTACTCCCCGAAACCATTGGTTCCTGGTGGCCCCTGACTGGGCTCTCATTGGCCCCCGCTGCTCTGAAATTGCTTCACAGGTGTGGCAAATGCCCGCCCACCCAAATGCAGCTTCAGTTCCTACTATGGCTTGGAGGAAATACGTGTAATACAGGAAGTGTAATGCAGAAATCCTGATCGTTTCTGTCCTTTTCATCCTGGACGTCTTCTTAAGTTCATCAGGCTGGCTGACCCACTGCACAGAGGATTCATAGTAGTAATAGTTTGGATAGCGGATGTTTGGCTACGATGAACGAACTGGCCTGAGGCTCTTTAACACCAAGATGAGCTCCTCTGCTGTCGGCCATCGCGTCGTCAGTTTCCTCCCTCTCAGATGCTACCAGCTGCGTCCGGAAGCTGGGATTGCGGCGGGTGAGCGGCAGCTCTGCGGAAGCGGGGGAAGTGCGCGCTGAATGCGGGCCCCGGGAGGCGGAGCGGGATCTGGGTTAGCGGGACAGCAGCGGCGTATATGGGGCAGCCACCGACAAGAGGCGGCAGGCGGGGACGGCGCTTAGTGACACGCAGAAGTGATTTCAGGTGAAACTATGCTTCACCCCACCCCGCCCGGTTTGGGGGGGGGGGGGGCGGGCGGCCCGCCGGGGGGGCGGCGCGGGGCGGGGGGGGGGG
>JAODJX010000047.1:15184078-15201781 GCA_026776945.1 Isichthys henryi | reverse complement strand
CCCCGCAGACGGGATTTCAGGGGAAACTAGGCTTCACCCCACCCATCCAGGTGTCCCCCCCCCCCCCCCCACCTTACACTGCGCTCTCTGCCCGGCAGGTAACTGTACCCTCCGCCCAAACCACCAGTGGTTTTAATCAGGCCAGGCAGGCACAATCCGGTGCCGTATCGCGGCAATCGAAACCAAAACAGGGATGATGTAGGCTTGTGGATTTCCCAGCATGCCTCTCAGCGCCCTCGTCTGCAGTAGGATAGGACACTTAGAAGGCAAATGCATTTAGATGGATTTTAGACGCATTTCCACACGCGACCGCACCCCCGCAGTGCTGAGGGGATTTAGAGAGGTTACAGGCGACTTCTTTTCGATCCCGTCGCCTGTCAAGTAATTGTCAGAATCCCGGGTGTAAGCGAAGCACATGCCAGAGCCGGCTAAACTCGACAAAATGTGCGGGAACAAACCCAGGCACTTCCCAGATCTCCCTCCTGTATTTCCCACTAAATCTCAGAGATCGGCATTTAAGGTCTTTCGCCGGGCCCCAGTCGCTCTAATCCATCCCCAAATCTTTTTTTCATATCAGTTTTTGGCTTTCATTGTATTGGGAACAAAAGTTTGGGACGAGACTGTCAGCTAAACGCCTGCCACTGCTGGTGTGACAGTCTGAATGTGCACCCGGCCCGGGGAGCCTGAGGTGCAGTGCCCTCGTACCCGCCTCCGCTGGCTGTCTGCCAGAGCGAGGCCTGTTATCGACCGCGTGCCAATGGTGGGCTACTGTATCGCTGGGAGCATGAAGAAGTGTGTTTTTTATGGGTTGCTCAGAGCGCTGGTGTATTAAACTGCTAATCAGATGTTCCGGGAGCTCTGTCCTCACTCCCAGGGTGAAGGGCCCATGCTGAGCAACTGTGCTAAACGGCTGTGTTCAGTGGCTGAAATGAGTGGCTATGCTAAACGGCTGTGTTCAGTGGCTGAAATGAGTGGCTATGCTAAACGGCTGTGTTCAGTGGCTAAAGTGAGTGGCTATGCTAAATGGCTGTGTTCAGTGGCTAAAGTGAGTGGCTATGCTAAACGGCTGTGTTCAGTGGCTAAAGTAAGTGGCTATGCTAAATGGTTGTGTTCAGTGGCTAAAGTTAGTGGCTGTGCTAAACGGCTGTGTTCAGTGGCTAAAGTAAGTGGCTGTGCTAAATGGTTGTGTTCAGTGGCTAAAGTGAGTGGCTATGCTAATCGACTATGTTCAGTGGCTTGCTAAATGGCTGTGTTCAGTGGCTAAAATGAGTGTCTATGCTGAATGTTATACTGTTATACTGACCCTGATAAGTGGCTGCGCTACATGGTGTGAGTCAGTGTGAAGTGGACATGCAGGGTATCGCTAGCGCCAGTTAATATGGTTAATTTCTGCTCATGCTGCTAACAGTATGAACTGTGTACGGCGGTCTACATAAAGACCACCTAAGGAGTTTAAACACCTGGCCCTAAGGCACGAAATGTGAATAATTATTCTATGTTTTCTGGCGGGGGGGGGGGGCATGCTGCCCCCTTGTCCCATAAGGTGCGAGGACAGGGCAGGACCCTGTGTTTAGTTTTTCTCTGGACCCGCAGGCCTGGCTTTGTGGACATGAATGGGGGGTTAGGGTTAGGGGGGTGGTATGAGCTACACAAAGAAGCCGAGGCCCAATCTCTCTCCAAGCTGCTCGTCCGTCTTCCTGCCTGAGAGCTGACACTCCAATTTCCAGCACAAAAGATGGAGCTCGCAGAGGGGGGTCCGGCAGTCCTATAGACCGGGATCTTAGGCCGGCGTCTGTCCATTAGGAGCAGCTGCGGGTTAATGCAGAGCTCAGGAACCAACCAACGGCTCTCAGGAATAGGGGGTCCGGCATCAGCCTGCTGGTAACCCATTTGCGCTTACCCATGGAGCTCCCCTCTGAAGGCCTCGCTGGTATGATCCCCACCCCGCCAGACATTGATTTACTTGAACACAGATTTGTGATGTTTGGTCATCTGAATTTACCATTTTCTTATCAAGGGAGGGACACATATGGCGTTAGGTTATTTCTTGATGATGTGGAGGGCTGTACCCACGCATCCATCCATCCATCCTTTATTTCTACAGCATCACAGTAATGTCCGTTATCCATTTCTTCCTCTGCAGTAGGTATTAAGTCCTTTGTTCGCTGTATTCAACTATTAGTCTCTTAATTAGTCCAGTTTAAAGGTTCATTTTTCTCTGCTATTTCGAGTACAATTCCTGTAACGTTTCATGTGAGTGAAGAATTATAATGTAAATTATTACTCCATATTCACTTATGTGGACTAAGTATGACCCAGTGTTTGCTTGCAGCTCGGGGCCCCTTCCTACTGCGGGGGCAGCTTTGTAATAGAATGGGATTGGGGAGCTGCTTCATTTATCTGAATGCCATCAAATGAAATTGGGTTTTTTTGGCCCCGTCCCAGAATGGGGAGGGGAGCAGAGGGGGGGTACCATCGCTGCACCGCTGTCCGGACCCAGAGGAGGCAGACTGTACCACTACAGCTGGGGGGGGGTGCACGAAGACACACACTGTTTTGTCTGTGCTAAATGACTTTCTGTCAGCTCTTGGGTGATTTGCAAAGCAGATGCCCCCCCCCCCCAGGATTGAGACATCTCTCAGTCTCTCAGTCCAAGACTGGCGTCCCTCTGGTACCCTCCAGTGACCCTGACCAGGACAAGCAGTTGGAAGAGGGATGGATGAATGGTTTTTTAACTTGTGTTCAGTAAATTCAGTGATTTGGGAGATTTCTGGAGGAAATCAAATCTCCTTTCAGTTTTCTCTAAGAAATAGATTGATTGCTTCAGGTGGAGACGTGGTGGCTAAATGATTAGCACTGTTGCCTCACACCTCTGAGACCAGCGTTTGAGTCTCCACCACGACTCCATCTGTGTGCATATTTCCCCCAGGTTCTCCCCCCTCCCCACAGTCCTAAAACATGCTGAGGCGAATTAAAGTTACCAAATTGCCTATAGGCACAAATGGTATGTGAGGGTGCCCTGCGATGGGTTGGTGCCCCATCCTGTGTTGCTCCCTGCCTTGCACGCTTAGGCTCCATGGCTCCAGACCCTGCCTCACGTTCCGGAAACGGGCAAGCGACATTTAAGCTGGTACAATGTCACTGTTGCCCACACTGTCCCAGCGCCCAGTAGGAGGCAGGGGGCTCTAAAATCACAGATTTTGTAATCACATGATCATGGCTTGGTGCCAATCACTGGGCAGACGGCTGATTCTGATGGTTTGCGCTCTGCATCTCACACAGCTTTCTTAGTCTTCATGATGATTATGATTTGTTATTGAACCGTCTTCCAACCACCTTGGATTCTGGTGTTATCCATCCATCCATCCATCCATCCATCCATCTCCTGTCCTCTTATCCTGGACAGGGTATAGAGGAGCTTGAGGTGAATGGGCATTTATGAGTGGCCTGTGTTGAGTGTGTCTGCCCTGTGAAAGTCTGTCTAACAGCTTCATCTTCTGCCGAATGCTGGCAGTGATTCGGTTGCAGTGCTGATCGTGCGAAGGCTCTCGTGCGGAGGAACGCCACGAGGTGATGGGTTTAAACTTCAGTCGCAGAAGGACGTGCCCTAGCGAGCATGGGTGAGCGTGCGGGGGGCACGTGAGCATGTGGGGCAGGGCCTCAACCGAGCGCCACATCGCAAGACGGTGGGAATAATCGTCTACGGTCAGTGGACTCTGAGCTGTCCATTTAGCACAAGCGCCCACACCTCAAGGGGGGTCGCAGGGGATCAGAAATTAACCTAATCACACATTAAATTAAAACCTTTATCCATTTGCATGATAAATTCAGGGCAGGGGGGAGAAAAAAATTAATGACCTTCACCTGTAGTTCGTAGCGGGAACTTTATTATTTCCCTGCGGCTTTGTGAGGGATGGTTATTCTTGTTTTATTTTGTAATGTTGAAGTGTGTATGTGTGTGTTTGTTAAACAGACCCGTGTCCTGGCTGCGCTTCGTATTAAATGAGGGTGCAAACCCTTATCAGGGACTCCAGCTTTGTTATGCAGATAAGGTGCCGGGCTTCTAGAACGTTCTCCTGGGCGCCGCGCAAATTGAGATGACAGGGATCCGAACGGCAATTTCCCTGCCGAGCGAGATTCCAGGTGTCGTGGCGCATTTAATTACTCGCGTGCGAGATTAGCCAGAATAAACTGTGCTGGGGGGGGCCAGGCTGGGGGAGATATGAGGGGCGGCTCGCTGACGCTGGACTAATTACCGTCCCGGACGGTCGGCCGGGTGAAACGCTCTGAGCCGCTGCGGGGGGGTGGGGCAGATTCGCTGCATAGAGGGGCTGGTCCTTCCTCGCTCTCCCCAGGATCTGATGCTGCCCCCATTCAGCCCTTAAAGGGACGGTAGATTCACACACAGATGTGCAGGGACTCTGCAGGCTGTTAGCAGGATGATTTGGTGTCGCTCTGCATTGTCCGCTGTCACACTTGCTAGCGTTTTCCAGTGGATTGTGGGTATCCCACGCGGATCTCACTCGCTCATCACGCTCCGGTGCGGATTTGCGGCCTGGCGAGGTGGAAAGGACCCAGCGGGGTTTCTGTACATTGCTCATCCCCCAGGGGCGGACGAACGGGCAAAGTGAGGCTACGGGCTTCCTTTGCCACAGATAGGCCACCAGCATTCTGGAACTTTCCAGATGGCAGGGAGGGCAGGAAGGGTGGCGGGGGAGGTGTGACGTGACGGTGGCACACACAGCTGTCTGTGAGGCTTCGTCTCCCCCCTCGATCTCATAACACGGAGCATCAGGTTAGCCTTCGTGGGAGGCAGCAGGAGAGAAACTTCCGGAAGGTCCGTGTCGTCAGCTTGCACCTGCCGGCCGGCCTCCACCTCTTATTCACGTGTTGCTGTGGAGGGTCTAGAAGATGGCCCCCCGCACCCAGACTGTGTGCCCCTCCGTCACATGCGTCCGCAGGCATCTTAAGGACGCTGTGTCCGCATCAGTCCAGCACACACCTGTTTACTCACTGCTCCTCACTCAGTACTGTGGCAGCAGTGCCAGCACCTTGGGACTGTCCCCCCCCACCTCCCCACCTGACTATTTAATATTTCACCTGTGTATCTAATGCTGAGTATTTTTTTGTATGCCTGAAAAATAAATGCACTTCTAATACAGGGAAACAGCATATGGCAGATGTTGTCTCTGGTGAATTCTCTTGGGATTTGAGATTACTGTATAGACTCGAGCGCGTTGCCGTTTTCAGCGAGTGCTCGAACCCACCCCCCCAACCTCACTAGGGTTCTTTATTGTGCTGTAAACGATGCGGGCTTAAGAGCAGCTTACAATTTCCCTGGGAAAATGGGGGGGGGGTGGAATTATCCGTCAACAAATAAAGCAAGAAACAAATGGTCACCGGCGAGGCCCGAGTGTGGAATATAGACACAGGAGCGCGATGGAGGTTCCCATTCCGACCCGGAAATCAAGAGTGAGCCCCCCACAGGGAGCCCCCACTCACCCCGGCAGAAAACTTCCAGAACTTCTATACTGCTTCCATAAAACTGCATTTAATTACCTCCAGATGTCGAGCTGATCCGCACCGATGGGATAATGAAACGATCCCGCCCCTTCTGCCTATCTCCGCGTGACACTGACGTGTCTGAAGATTACAGCGAGTCCCTATCCAAGATGCTTCATTACCTCGTATTAAGGTGTCACCCCAAAACTAATTATGCCGTGGAAATCCTACAAAGCAGCTAAGATGGAAGTAGGTCCCGCTAGTCTGTGTGGGGAGCTTAGCTCATTAATGTGTCTGGTTCACATGCTCAGTTGTTGATGGCTAGTTGAGTTAGCATGGTTGTATCACGGAGCTGGACACTCGGTAGGTTCTAGAAGGACAGCCGGTCACTAGAATGAGGCGAGAAACCTGAAAGGGAGGAAACATTTCAATCTGCATCTCATAGGAGGCACTTGCAGCCTGGACTTTGTAGCAGCTCGTCAGAAGCATCGGGCCCTTTGAAGAGTGAGGGTTTGAGTGAGAGGCTCCAGGACCTGTCGCAGGTCTGACAGGAAGATAGGCCAGGATGTCTTTCCCTCAGGAGTTTGGTGTCACTGCCGTGTTTTGCAGACGCAGCTCCCAGTGGAGGAATTGAGCATCTAGTGCATGAGAGCGGCCATTTGAATGAAGTGTTGGCTGGCAGTGGAAGGGGTCATACGGAGAAGCCTGAACTCTCCTCCAGTTCACTTCAGCTGTGTTTACATTTGAGTTTTCCCAAGACGGAGGCACTGAAAGTAGGAGAGGGGGAAGAGGTGCGTAAAGCGGCAGGATGAGGTGTACTCACCATGTAATGAATCACCTAAAGGGCCCTTGTGCGTCTGAGGGAAGCCAAGCATGGAGGGGGTGGTGTGGGGGTAAACCATAAATCCCCCCCCCCCCCAGAATCAGACCGAACAGCCGATGCCAGATGCCGCCTTCAGGCTCCAAGGTAGCACAGGCTGGGGTGGTTTAGGGAGGGGAGATGTCCATGGAATCCAAACAGGAAGCCAACCAGCCGGCACTTCCTGTCAGGTGACATGCGCTGTTGCTCATTACTGGGGGCTCTTGCCACGTTGTCCACTATGGCGGCTGCACTTCCCCGCTGTCTTTGGGCCCTACTTACGAGAATCGCGATCAGTCTCCGTCGCTGGGAATTGAGAAATTTCAATCGGTCCTTTCAAAAGCAAAGCGGCAGCATGACAGATTGCAGTCACACGGCGGCCACTCCTGATTGGCCACATTCCCCGAGGCCGAACCCAAACATTTCACATCCAGGCCTGATAAAGGCTCTCCGTGACACTCACCAGAGGGCACCACCTGTGGTGATTACGCCCAGCGTGTCGTTCATCCCGTGTCCGGCCCGTGCTTCCGACGATCACGCCACCAGCCCGTTCGACATGCCTCGCATAAATTAGGGTGCAGAATCTCAGTAATAAGGACGGCCGTCCGCAGCGTGAGACCGTTTCCAGCGAAGGCAGGCGGTCCCCGTTTTGCTTCATTTCTCCGCTTGTTAGCGCTCCGGCCCAGCACTTCAGAATAATTTAATAATTAAAGCCAGTTAAATTAACGTGTCGTAACGCAGCCCTTTAAAATTACATGGAGCCCTTCGGAGAATTTAAAACCAAGCGTGTCACTTCCTTTTTACTGGAAACTTACGGGCGGCTGTGCTGTAACGGACAGCTGGGATACGAACACTTGCAAAGACAAGCAGGGATAGGACCTGAAGTTTGAGTGTTCAGGCCCTGACAGGGACATTGCTACCTTAAATTGGTTTTAAACTCTGCTTGCACTAATAAAATAATTTGACTGCCCTAGCGGTTGTGGGTTCAAATTCCACCTTTGCTGTGTGTTGGGTTTGCGTGCTTCCCCCATGTCATACTGTTGCCATTTTGGGTGCCCTGGATTCCAATTAAGCTAATCAGTGTTTCTATATTGCCCACAATATGTGTGCAATTGTATATGAGCCCTGTGATGGACTGGCAGCCCTGTAACCCAGCATTCCCTGTGCCACCCGGGATGGGCTCCAACTCCCCCAGGACTAGGATAAGATGGATGGATATTCTGCTGATTGCACTGCATGAAAAGCCATGCAATGAAAATAAGCATGTTAATATCGCATGTTAATATCGCTGGAATAATATTGACCAAACAATGAGTCCACAGGCTTTGCGTAGAGAGGAAGCAACCAAGAAACGGTTAATGAAACGCTGCCATTTTCGCCCCGGAGAGAGGAGGGGAGTGAGCTTCGTGCTCCGATTTCCATTTTATCAGGAGCATAGTCACAGGAGAGAGCAACAACAATTTCCCAATTCTTTCCTCCTCTCCAAGACATGAAAATATGGATTCCCTCAAGATTCACGGCAGCCTCTTTCAAACTGGCTGCATGTTTTTTTTTGTTCGCGCGCAGCGATGCGCCATTTTGAGAGCGAGTCAGACCCGTCCACCGGCAGGGCTCTCTGCAGCCGCCTAATGTTTGAGTGGCTTACAGGTCTGGGGGTCCCTGAGCCAGCGTTTCCGAATCGGGTCCTTGGGGAGCCGCAGGCTGTCCATGTTTTTGCTCAGAAAAGTGGACAGTCTGGCAGGGAGCGAATATGGAGAGAATATGGAGTGACTGTGGATCCCCAAGGACTGGATTTGGAAACACTGATCTAAGCGTATATCTGTATCACCAATCCATATAAGTTTAATGGCTCATGTTGGACCCGAGCAGGTAGTTAAGTTGCAGTTTGTTCAGATACTGCCATGCCTCTTCCGGTGAGGCCTATCAGCCGAGACACACTGCTCCCTGAACTTTGGTCAGCTTCTCCCCGGCTGAGACCGCAGTCTTTATCCAGTAACTCATCCCGCAAGGACCAAGAGATAATCATTAAAGCTGGAGTGTAAATGTCGAGAAATGCGTCCCAGGACAAGCCCGTGCCCGGGTGAGATTTGCCGTGTCAGGACCGGGCTACGCAGGTATGCTGTCATTTACCCACACAAGCGTTCCATGTAGCACCGAGAGCCACTCCGGTTTATGCTTTTTATATCTTCTCTTTGTAGGTTTTCCCCTTCGCTAGACTGTTGGGGCCAAAGCTTCATGTAATCATGTATCTGTAGTTGTATTTATGTTGGTATTTGTAGTTGTATTTATATTTGTAGTTGTATTTATGTTTGTATTTGCAGTTGTATTTATGTTATCTATCTATCTATCTATCTATCTATCTATCTATCTATTTGAAAACACGATAATTTACAAACACCAGAAATATGTTTTTTAAGGAGCTCATATTAAGGAAGATTAGCATAGGGAGCAGGGTATGGCAGAAGGGCAATGTGCAGATATGTGCTTTTTGAGGTGAGTGACAGCTGAAGGCGGGTTTATGTTAAATAAGGGCTCATCCTCAGCGTGGCTGGCAGGGCGTGTGATTCTCTGATACATCAGACGGACAGCAGGGGGCGACGGACTGGAGGTCTGCTGTTCCGAGGTCTATCCCTATATTGGGATCCCTAAATATTAAATAAACGTCGCATCAAAGTTTTGTTTTTCCGTCCTAGTTGTGCTCTCCGTAGTTCGCGGAGGAGCGGGGGAGAGACGGCGGCAATAGGTGAGCGGATCATAAATCATTCATCAGCGTGGCTCCCATTGTCACCAGCAGGAAAAATACAAACCGTCTCTTTTTGCAAAGCAGCCAGAATCGGTGACAACACGCCTTTTTTGTTCTGGCGGTAGTCATATCGTCTTTTACATAATGTGCATATTTACCCAAATTATTTAACGGAGTGTGTCACAGCGTGCAGCTGTTATTTACCGAGATTTTCATGGTTTTTACGTTACATAGTCTCATAAAATGTTGCCTCTCGGCATATTAGGAAAAAGAGAATCCTCCAACGATTCAGTACAGAGTCATGGGGGATGGGGATCTGGAGTGGATGCCAGGGCACAGGGCAGGGGAAGACCCTGGATAGGATGCCAGCCCATTGCAGGGCACACGCACACATGGGCAATTTGGTGATGCAAATTAGCCTAACTGCATGTCTTTGGACTGTGGCAGAAATCATGGAGTGAACATGCAACCTCCACACATGCAAAACTGGGGGTGGGATTTGACCCCCAACCTTGTGCTGTGTTTTTCTTAATTGTACATCTTGCACTATAAAATAAAGGGCATCAAACAACTAATTTGTTTTTCCACCAAATACTTTCAAGGTTGTGACGCTTAGTTTTTTTTTTTTTTATTTTGATAACAAACCGATGACAGTGATGTGTGTCACTGTGAGGTTTCTGCAGACTGCAGAGGAACATGATGCAGTTCAGCGTCACTGGACAGACCTCAGGTGCAGCTGAGGCAAACAAAACGTCTTATTAAACAACGGCAGATTAAACTGTGACAAGACCCAGCGAGAAACGGCAGTTTATAAATCCCTGTCAAATCCACCCCCCCAACCAGGAGATGAGTCAAAGCCTTCCTCTTGGCTTTACTTATCCTCCCAGCCATTTAAGGCCAGCTGGGTTTCATTAATGGGATTCCCCTTGTGATCTCTGGGTATGGCCACACCCTGATCATCACCCCAACTTCAGCTTCCTCCAGCTCACGAGCAGAAGCTGACTATGCTCCTTCATACGATGAGACAGTCTGTACAGAGCACCCAAGATTGTTGATGCAGTCAGTGTTTCAGCCAGCCTGTGGTGTCACTGCTCAGTTGGGGAGTCCCCTGTTGGGATGGCCTGCATTGTGACATCATCGGGGGTTCTCCTCTACCAAGATGGCTGCTACCAGGTGACCACAGTCATCCCCAGGAAGCCTCGATGTGGCCGGCTGCGGGACTAGAGTCAGCGATGGCACATCAGCTGCACAAAGAGTCCGGAACCTTCCATAGCTAAATGCTTCATTCTGTGAATAAAAGAAGTGCAACCCTATCCTCAGTCGTTATAAGAAGCAGCGGGGAGACGGTGGTCCTGATAAGACAATGCAGCTCAGTAGCGTGACTCCTGTCTCTATTCCTGTCTGGATGCGACGGGTATGAAACCAAGAGGAGCTTCTGACCGAGGAAGAATCTGGAACTGATGGAGGCAGGCAATCTGAGAGACACTCAGGAAAATGGAGACGGCTTTTTCTCCGATGAAATGTCGTATACGGCAGCGAAAAGGAAGCCTGATCTCAGAGGGATGGATTTCATGGCTCGGGCCGAGGAGACTTACAGTGAAGTCATAATGAAAAGATTACTGGCTTTGTCTGGGGCCCTTGACGGGCTGCTGCTGCTCTTATAGGAGCTGTCAGTGTGAGCTGTGTTTGTTAACTCTGACCTAAATTGGATGAGACTCTCAAAGCTGGTAAAACAAAGAACAGATTGAGAACCACAGTGACCTAGATAGCTATGATCTGAAGAGCATATTAGCTTGATATGCTGTCTGCTGCAATACTGTGCCTGCATGTGTCCACTCTAATGAAAATGCTATTATAACAGCCTTCCCAGTGATGGGAAAGTGTTTTTGTTTCAGATACAAGGGCTTTGATTTGTTGAGCTTCTTTGATTCTTTGAGGACGCGTATCTGGATTAAAACACCTCGGTGTTTGCATAAAAGGGGAATTAGCTAATTGTTAATTAGGAGTGGCGTGTTAGATCAGCAAAATGTATACAGTGCCGGAGGAAAGGGTCGCAAACCCATAGCTACGGAACTGTAATCGATTTGGAGCGGGCGGAGCGTGGGTTTGAATCCCCGTTGAGAGGCAGCCGGAAAGAACGGCTGTCCCTGCCTTTGTTGCCTCGGAGGACACCGGAGGAGGGGATGGTGGCGAGGGTGTCGTCCTGGTGCCAGCTCCCAAGCCGCGCCGGCGGCAGGACGCGGATGATTTATGGGGATTAAGCCTCCCCGTTGGCAGTGGGATGGAGGGAGGAAGGCAGACAAGCTCCTGCTCACGTTTCTGTTCCCCCGACGCCGTGAGCATTAGTTCAAACATCTCCCGGGTATCACAGGTCCCGTACCCAGCTCGTCTGCGACAAACGGCGGCCGCCACTAATATTATTAACTTGGGATGTGCCATAGAAACTAGACGTCTCGTTTGCCAGTAGCTGGAAGTGCCAAGTGCCAGTTGTGGGCCGATCTCTCTCATCACCGCCCAGCGTCTCGGTAACAGCATCTAGCTCCTCGCGGATCCGTGCACGCCTCTTTGCAGGAGACGTCTCCCGCCTTTTTGACGGTTCTCTTCTCAAAGCCAGATTGGAATCTATAATATATGCGTTGTTTTTCACGCTGTCACTTTAAATATGTGCCGTCGGCTGGGAGATGCGCTGGGATATTGTGCAAAATGGATTCTGTGATATAACAGAGAGCTAGGACGCCTCAGACCCATTACAGCGCTCATATTTTGTTCTTGGTGCGCATTATGAAGCTGCTTGCGCAGTGAGCTGGGATTCTCCAGTGTGATTCTCTTATCAGACATGGTCTTATTGCAGTCAAATCCAGTGCGACTTACCAGCCATTTGAAGCTTGTGTATTTTGTCTCTAGCATGTAGGATTGTTTACTGAACTTGAAATGAGCAGTAATACACCAGCAAAGTATTCAAAGGTTCAGCATTATGCTTTGAAGTGAATTCACATCTTGGTTGACCAAATTAGCTATACTTATGCAAATCGGTATCTCTAAGTGTGTGTGGGTGTGTGTGTGTGTGTGTGTCGTGTATATTTCATTGTGGGGACCAAATGTCCCCACAATGTGATAAAAACCTGTTATTTAGAGGTCATGGCAACCATGTTTGTAGCCCCCACAAGAAAAATCTGTGACTGCAATGAAAACTAAAAATGCCAAAAGCTTGTAATTTTGGTTACTATAGTTAATATTAGGGCTGGGTAGGAGTTAAGGTTGTAATAGTTGGTATTAGGGTTTTTCCCATATATATGAATGGACGGTCCCCACAAAGACATGAATACAAGTGAGTGTGTGTGTGTCTGTGTGTGCATGTGTGTGCGGACCCTGTGCTGACCTGGCATCCCACCCAGGGAGTGCCCTGCCTCGTGGCTCTGCTTCCATGAATTTGTTTCAGACCCATGGTGAACCTCAGTCATGGAGGACGTCTGGACGGGCATCGTATCCCGATATTCCAGCTAACAGGATTAATAACATTGTTTACCTTGCCAACCAGTTATTACGCAGATAATTACTGTTGCACTTACAGTTGAATGATAGTGTTAGTTGCCAACCAATGTAGCCTCCAGCCAAACGCTTGGCCATTCATAAATGAGGAAAATTTAACGTTGCGTTGATGAATGATTCAGTGTTTTCAGTTTGTGTTAAGAATTTGCGGGCGTTTTTTTTCTTTACCAGAGTGTAAAAATATTTACATATCTATCATGGTTATTTTCAAGTGTCCCTGAGACATTGAGTTCCTTGGATGTAGATTTTCCCAACATTGCTTCCTGGAAGAGTCCTAACATGGGCGAATCCAACTATAATTTGTGTTTGTCAAGTTATATCGATGATGGTCAAAAATGGCAACAATATTGTTCATTTTCGTTGATTAAAATAATCAATTTAAGGCGCACTCTCTAAAGAATTTAGAAGAATAGCCAAATGCTTTTTTTTTTAATTTGAGAGTCACTTGGGGAGTTAATTAGGTTTTTTTTTTAGTAACGTTAATGTGGTCAGCGCTTGGTCAATAGTTAGAAAGTGAGAGTAGCGCACAGCCAACTGCTAAAAGCTAGGCATTCTTGTTCAAGAGCGGAATGGTGTTTGATCGCATCCGTCTGATTGGGTAGGGAGGTCGGGAAGTCATCTTTGGCAGTTAAAACCTTCAATTATCAGAGTGGGCACTAATACTGGCTCTTGCTGCGTGCCGGGGAATCAGTGTAGACGGTATCAATGTGACGTGTTGACACCACAACCCCCCAGGAGACTCAGCGAGGCTGCAAATCTGAAAGCACAAATCGGTAGGAATCCACAAGCAGAGACGGGGTGAAGAGCAGGCGATTATCCAGAGAAAGGCCGATGCTTGGAGCTGTACCATATGCAGTCAGGTTGAGGGGGGCGAGTTTGCGAGACCGGAGACAGCTAGACGTGGTTTCAACGGAATACCGCCGCTCTGATCGCCATGGCAATGGGCAAAACAGCTGACCTAACTGATTGGTCAGTCTTGGGGTGGGGGAGGGCTCTGACTGGACTTTAGGGTATGGCCAAAGTTCCTTTGGGTCACAGGAAGCCTTCATGACTTTAACGATAATCCCTCATTTCTTACTTTTCAGTCTTTTGGCAGTCCCTATTAATTCACCCCTCCCCATTTTGTCCCTCAGGGAGTGACTGAGATGCTGTGTCAGGGCTAGACGGGACGGCGGCACGGGTCACGCTCTGTGGGGGGCGCTCTACTCGGTGAGCCTGCGCACGCCACCACTGGACCTGCCTTCGGAAGGAAAACGGATTGAGTAGGATGTCAACAGAGACGGAGCCGCAGCCAGCTGTCAGACCCAGCGTGCGAAAGGACTCCAGGAAGAAAGGTAGGGATGTTTCGACACGCTCTCTCTGAGCCACCCTTTGCTCTCTCTCTCTCTCTCTCTCTCTCTCTCTCTCTGTCTCTTTCTCACATTCTCTCCGTCTCTGTCTCTCTCTCACAATCTTTCTCTCTGTCCCTGTCTCAGATGCACACATTTACATACTAAAACCTCAAAAGTGTGACTGCCGAGGAACAAAACTGGCTTTGGCAGTTTTTCTTAGAAAACGCAGACGAAAGTCATAATGTTTGTGACCTCCTCAAATTTCATCCATTTTGGGGACATTTTCTCAAAGGAAGGTACTGAAACCTATACACACACACACACACACACACACACACAGACCCACAAGGGCACTGGCAGCACTGCTGGAACGCAGCAGCCTTTCTTGTGGGCCAAGTTCGACAGATTTAAGCGATTGGCAGAGGATGGCGGTCTGCTTTTTAGCCAGATGAATTCCTTTACTGGCCTGTCACTGAAATGGATTGCTGATGCATTATGCTTTGCACCCATATTTGATTTTTAAAAACTGCTACTTTTGGGTCCTGAACCTGGAATGGAAGCTTTGCCCCAGCCTACGCAGTGACACAAAACCCAGAGGCCTCTTTTTCAGGGTATCTTTCCTTATAAGTTGTCTTTTCAACTGCTTGTTTGCAGTGACATTAATAATGAAAATTGTAGTCCAAGGACGCGATACGTCAGGATGTTAATAATCTAGAGGATGTGCTGTTTTTTTTTTCTTCTCTTCACTGTGTTTACTGTCCTTCAAGTCTTTGATATTAGCTACCCCCCCTTCCCTGAGCCCCCACCTTCAGACATTTATAAGTAGACCTTTCTAGCAGATGACTATAGGCTAAATAAATTAATATTTCTTAGATAAGAGATTCCAGTTACGCCAGGAAAGCAATTAAACCTTAAAAGGTCATGGATCCTGCTTGACTAAGTGCTTCCCCGTGATTGAGGGTGTAATTGCGGGCAGGATAATCTTTGGTCTAACAGGAGATAACGGGTAACCTGTGCGCTTGTCAGTCTTACGAAAGCAAAAGGCCAAGGTTATCGATACTGGGATTAAGGACCCGCTACGCCGAGCTCTGAAGTAGCCTGTTTAAAATATCGACGCAGAGGAGACTCGCTGCCTTGTTACGGCACAAACACTAGTTTTTATGTCAGCAAAGAGTCCTTTCCTGCTACACAGTCGTTTGAGCTTCGACTGAGCAAACCTTTCTGACCTTGGCTTTGTCTCGATGTGCCTGGGCCACCGTTTATTACGACGAGCTTTCAGTGGTGCCTGGCTGCTGACCCGCCTGCCGAAGCCTTCCATGAGGAAGGATGCTGATTGGCTTTTCGATCAGGCCGGCGAGTTGATAAGTTGATGAGTGGGACAGTCTTGCGGGGGGGTGGGTCCAACATTACTTGCTGAGCTCTCAGGACGGCCAAGAAGAATGAGCTTCTCTGTTTGTGCCACAGACCCGCAAGCTAAATGGCTAACGGCGCTCTGTCACGTAGGAAATGACCTCAAAACGACTTACAGATTTTATTTTTCACACTGATGCTATCGCCTCTGTCCAGAATAGGTGCTTCCTGTGAAGTGGCGAGCAGTTTATCAGAATACTGTCAGGGAACCGGCTCGCTTTGACCTGTGGGAAGCACACGGTTGCCATGGTGCCCCGCATGAGGTCGCACGCCGAGCTAATTATTACTTCCTCTAACTGCCGTCTGAGGGACGTTCCTGGGTTTCCTCTGTGTTTTATTAATTGCGCGTAATTGGTAGCCACGTTAATAGGCTTTAAGCGCCCTGCTGAATCCGTCATGCTAATTAATAATTGCTTAATGGCCGGATTTCCCCAAAGGGTCCGCACAGGAGGATTAGAGGCAGTATCGTACCGCTATTATCAGTCACAAACAGGACGGACACACGTGGTGCAGGTAGTAATGAGCAGCGATGCCATTAAGTCATCCTAAATTGTGAAGGAGGCTCATTTAAGTGAAGCTCCTCGAAGAACAGTGGCTCTAATTAAGAAGACGACCACCTATCGACCTGTATTCTTTAACCAAGCCCTGGATTGCTGTGCATAATCTGCCTATTAGCGTAACGGCTGCCGGAGCAGGAAGCCTCGGGGGGGCTGCTGAAAGAGCCTCGAGCACATCGACGGGGACCTCAGTGACCCCTCCGACCCCGTTAGTCCAGCGAGTCTCCCATTTTCGCTTGGCGACGCCCCAACACCACAAAGACTGACGCAGCCCTTCAGCGTTTACCCATTAACCCACAGGCGGTGATTTCTCTAAGCGTTCCTTTTCTTCTACCAGAAACATCCACGTTTCTCGTGTCGGTTTACCGACACCTCCGTGAACTTCATGCGTGTGCGGGGCCATGCCTGTGAGACTGCGTGTGCGGGGCCATGCCTGTGAGACTGCGTGTGCGGGGCTGCATGTCCGGGGCAGCGTGTGAGGCCACATGTGCAGGGCCATGTGTGTGAGGCCGCGTGTTTCCTTCCAGTTACTCCCATTATTTCTCTCACAAATTACCGTTTGGTGTTTTGATGCACACCATGCTGCAAATCTGACGTAGTTATATATCATTGAAAGAACTTTTTTTTGTAACAAAGTGAAATGCTGTATTTCCTTCTTTAATTAATGCGTGTTTTGAGCTGGTGGCTGAACTGCTCCTGCTCGTATGATTATATACCAGGTATCCCATTGTCAGGGAAACAAGCAGCTTTTTATATGTGTGGTGTCTCAACAGATAATCGATGGCGCTCATAAAAACCGCGGGGTAGGCGGCGACCCCATGAGAATGCGCCGACCACTCGTCACGCCAGGAGGCGCTATTGATTTTAGTGGGCCGACGATGTGCGACGCAGGGAGAGGTCAGCGACCTGAGATGGGGCGGCCCCCCATCCGGGCTATACCCCCTCCCCCCTGCAACCTGCATGCTTCCTGGGGCAGGCCGGGATCCTGTTTGGACTCTAATTGGATTTCTGAGCCCCTGATTGGATAATCGATCTTTGACACCGGACGGGTGGAATCATGGCGCTATTGCGGGGCCGTAGGATACAATTGTGGTCAAACACCATTTACAGGGAAAGTATAAACAAATTCAGGTGGCATCTTAATTCTTTACGTCCCCGACGGAACAGACACAGTGTCACACTGACAGTGAAATCAATCTTTAATATGTGCGGTTTGGTAAACAAGCCGGGTAATTAAGCACTAAAAACGCATCAATTATAGATTTCATTAAATTACACTCTAAATACACACAACTGATTTCCTGCTGTGTATCTGTCATGACACCCTGTATTTGTGTGAAGAAAAATACAAGCACAAACACACAAAATATACCTTTTAGTGTCTGTTGCACTATTTCCCAGTGATGCGGTTTTAAAGAGATATTAGGACAGGAAGAAAATTATATTAGACAGTCCTTTATAAGAGACGCAGTTAACGGTTGAATTTAATGGGATATAGAAAAAATTGTTTTTGACTTTGTCAAGCATGGTACTCTAAATCACTTTTTTTTAAAAACACATTTACAGTCTTTTGTTGAGGGCTGGGATTTAACTCAGGCACTGAGGTGGTAGTCTGATGCCAGAAGGCTGATCATCAGGGTTGTGGAGCGTAATTTTGAGTATCATTTCCCTGCAAATGAATTTCCACCGGGGCTCCTGCTCGATTGAAATTTTAAGGGGGGGGGGGGGGGTATCGGCGGGGCTCGGCTGTCT
>JAODJX010000047.1:15113568-15152895 GCA_026776945.1 Isichthys henryi | reverse complement strand
TACCCGGATTGTTATCCAGCTTGTTACCCAGATCGTTACCCAGCTTGTTACCCGGATTGTTATCCAGCTTGTTACCCAGGTCGTTATCTGGTCCCATTACCGAGCTTGTTACCTGGTTTGTTATTTGTTTTTGTTACCCATCCTCGTTATCCAGCTCTGTAACTCGTCTCTGTTAGCTGGCCCCATTACCCAGCTAGTCCCCCATCCCTGTTACCCGTCCTCATTACCCACTTCGTTACCCAGCTCCTTACCCGAACATCCATCCCTGCCCCTGCTCTGTTCGCTCCTGCTAACTGTTGCATTCTCCTGTGGCTGATGCTGTATCCCCACTGGGGATTGTGGGAGTGTTTCTGTACTGTTACCATGGACATTGATCCCATGTGCCAGATCGATGGCCATCTGTCTCAAAGTCTAGAATCCCATCAACTTTGCGCTGACGCATCCAAAAATGGGTCAGTGGACCTTCGACAGAGATGGATGTTGGGTCCAGAACATGGTGACATACAGTTTTGTTGCCGTTTCTCCCCACTGTTTCCCCAAATAAAGTCCTTGTTCAGTCCTCCCATCCCAGCACCATATGGATCTGTTCTCAGACATTTATTTCCCCATGACCCTGACCAGGATATGTGGCTGGAAGATGGAGGCATGGATGGATGCAGTCACTTGCTGATGGACGGTTACTTGCTGAGAGGAAAATGTTTGTTGAGAAGCCTGAGGAATCCAGCCGTGAGGATGTAGACTGATCTCCCTCTTCTGCTAAACCTCTGTAGGCGGAACCCGTCATTCTGGACTTGCGTGACCTCTTCCAGCTGATCTACGAGATCAAGCAGCGAGAGGAGCTGGAGAAGAAGGCCCAGAAGGACAAACAGTGCGAGCAAGCCGTCTACCAGGTACACCTCCCCCCCACCCTGACTCGTTCACCCTGGCACTGACCCCTCCCTGTATGAAACACGTGTGTACAGACACCCCGCCCTCCCCCTCCAGTGTAAAAATCTATTCTGTAGCCAGTGTTTGCTCAAAATTGACACGAGTAATGCTCTTACAGCCACAATATTGGCCTGCAGAAAGCACTTCTGGTCATTAATAATATGACATTCTCTGCACGTCGTGTGACACCGGACAAAACAATGTCGAGAGACACCCAGAGAGTGTCCTTGCGCTGTTACTTCGGCTGCTTGAGTCTGACCGGATGGCGAGTTTGCGGGCATCGCATACAATTTACGGAGAATCGGCCGTCTCCTCTGTCCTCGTTTAAGAATCATCGTATCACAGTAACTGCGGCCCGATCAAAGCTGCTGATTTGCTTGCTTCTCAGTTCACATCCCCCCTTCCCCCCCCAATCTGTCTTCCTCTGTTGATTCAAAATTCGCTTCTGGCCCTTTAATTGCTGCCAAAGACGATCCTGGAGGATGATGTAGAAGACCCTGTTTACCAGGTAATCACTCTGCAAAGCTGCTTCTCTGTGCTGCTATTCACTCTCTCTTTAATATTGAGCATCTCCACCTGTTTTTATTTTTTTTGGGACATAAAATGCTATTTCGCCAATTGAATAACACATGACGTAGTTAGAGCAATTGGATGCATGTCCATTTCATGTGTACCTAATATTCCGATTATGAATTAACCCCTAATACTCACTAGAGTTTATTGAATGCAAACATCTGCCCCTTATACCTTATTATTTTTTTTTTTCTATTTTAAAATTGCATTGGACGCATGCAGTCCAATGTGAGTTGACCATGCCCAGAAATGCCTGCCCTTAGGAGAGATTCCTTTTTAGACAGGAAACCTTCACCATGTGTTCGTACAGCATGATGTGAAAACACGGTTGATGTTTGTTAGTGTTTATGCAAAGTGAGGCTGTGAGGCAGCGGGAATGGGGAATCCGCAGCACTCCGTCACTCCTGGGTGTGCTTTACACCGTGTTTTTATACCTCCTGGGATTGTTTCTCACGCCCAGGTCATGCTGGGGATTGAATTTCACTCATTCTGCCACAGAGCCTTGCAAAGATATACCCCACCATTACACCCAGCTTTAAGGGTCCTCAGAACGTTTTAGAATGTGCTGAGTCATGCAGCCCTTAGAGAGCAGGCATTTTGGGGCAGTTGTCACACTCTTGACCATTCTGCCGCCATCTTGTCCGCCTGCTTCCGTCTCATTGGACTCTGTCGCCTTACTCTGCGGATCTGCATGACCAATCACTTTCTTGACTGTCTCCTTTTGCATCTCCTCTTCCTCGGACGGCTTGCAGTATATCGTGTTCGAGGCCGGGCACGAGCTCGTCCGCGATCCCCAATCAGAGGAGAGCATTTATCAGGTACCACCCACCTCCAGCATTCCACCACTCAGGAATCATGGTTAGTACAGTGTTAGCATTGGCAGTATGGCTAAGCGATGGCCATCACTGTACCCATCACTAGGTGTTTTGGACACCGCTTAAGGAATCCTATGAGATTCTGTTGGGTATGTAATGGGTAAGACCGATAACTGCTGAACAAGAATAATCAGATCTCACTGCCCTGAGGAAATAGTTGCAGTCATCAGCTCCGATGGGTCTCCTAATGGTACTGTGGTGGGACAGTGCTGCTCCGTAGAATGATGCTAGTGTCACAACAGCGGTCCTGATCTGGCCAAGAATTGTGGATGTGGCAGGTTCAGCATCCGGAAGCTGCAAGCCTCATCAGCCGTGACCTTCTGTTTAGGAAATAAAAGAAGGGTGAGGGATTCACGGCGGGCCGCACTGTTTGACCTTAGCGCGTCGTGGTTAAGAAACCAGCTGGTACTGGCGAGACTGGAATATCAATCAGCCTGCAGGGGAAACAGGGGACATGAAAAACAATGGAGGATACATAGTTCCGGGAAGACGGGGCCTTGACATGAAAGGGCGCGCGTCACCTGGATAAACGAACGAGGGAGCCGCGGCACGTGTTTACTGTGCTCTAAAGCAGGGTGGCTAAGTTTAGATGCTAAATCCACTAGCATTAGTCAGAGTGTCGGAGTAAAACATACCTTGTATTTCTGCTAAAATACACTGTGTACAGAGCTCAGGCTAAAAGCCTCGTCTGGGGGTTAGGGACAGCGGCCCTAATCCTCTGGGTGACGGGAAATATAAACTGAATTATGTGAGGAATTAGCCTTATAGACAAAGCCAAGCCCTGTTTGGCGGAGGGTTACCCAGAGACACGCCTTCTTTAATCGCAGTTCCATCTGTTTTTGCGTATCTTTGACTCCACAAATGTAGGTTCCCACGAGCCAGCAGAAGGAGGGTGTCTACGACGTCCCCAAGCGACATCCCATAAACGTAGGTGTTCTACTGTTCCTCTCTACCTCAGATGTACTGTTCTGTCTTCTTTTACCTGACATCAGCACCTACTGAAAAAAGTCCCGTTCGTGCACAACAGCACCTACAGGACTCGGAGATCACAGTTTCCAAAGAGGCACTTCAGCGTTGGGTTGCTCTGACTCTGGCCTCATTGTGGAGAGCACCATTAGTTCATGGCTTCAAAGCCCACCTGCCTCTCAAGCTGTAATCTCTGTAAGCCCTTGCCCAGAAGGGCGGCGACATAGAGTTATGAGGGCAAAACACACCTGGGGTGGTGACAAAGTGCATTTAATCATCTAAATCTGGAGTTAGAAGGGTTGGGAAGGGGGGACTCCCTCTCACGAAAATTAGTTCAATTCCCTTCCAAGCTCCCCAGAGTCATGCTTGTGCCAAAAACCAAAATCAATTACCTGAAAAAGCAGGAGGCTGCAGTTTGTTGGCCGTGTCTGCCCGCATGAAGAGCCTATCTCCTGATCTTCTGTGTGTGAGTGTTACACTGAGCATTATGGGTGAAGGCAGCTGAAAACATAAATACAGTGAAGTCGCGGTTTCTAAACCCCGGGTGGACCCATCCTCCCCTCCCGTCTCGGCAACCTGTCATTCTGAGAGGCCGCTGAAAGGTTTGCTCCCAGCTACCTTCACTAAGGCTACTCGCGGTGCAGTCATGAACACCTGGCTCCAAGCTGCCCAGGCGGATCGGAAATATATTTTTGTGAAAGAGTCATATCCACAGGCAGCTTACAAACCTGCAAACAGGCAGCCTTCGTGATGTTCTTTAACAGGAAATATAGTTATCTTCTTCTGGATAGCCTGGGTAAACGTAGTCTCCCGCGGTCATTTGTCAGCCACACTGTGGCTCTCCGTCCCTCCCTTACCGGCAGTGCACACAGGTAGTCTGTGTTTACAGCCGGGGTGCTAATGGGACGCTAATTGCTAACCAGCCCTGATACCCTGTATCCGCTCGGATTTCTGCCCACGTTTCTCGTCGTCCTCGGCAATCTGTGCCGGCCATCTCGGGTCAGATTCCCCATAAGACTGAGGCCTGTCAGAGCTACACCCTAATTACCACTCATTAGCGCTGATATTAATTCTCTCGTCATATTTTTCCAGTCGGGTAATATTATCTCATACTTTCATGGCTAAGGCCCTGATTGGTGCTCCCACATGCTTCCTGTGACTTCTACACGAGCGTTACTTCCTGAAGGACCTCGCCTCCCTCTCTAAATGGTTACACAGATTCGGCGTTCGCCTGCAGTCCCGAAGACGAGATCTGTCTACACGGCGCCGAGTGTTTGGCTAAAAGGCTGCATCATGTGATTTTGTCTCTCCAATTCCCAGAATCCCCCACTGCACCTCTCCCCCAAAACACCTAACAAGGCTCTACAGTCCAAACAGCAGCTGAAGTGTCCCAGATTATAGCCACCTTTAAACACACTATGAAAAATCAGGGACATTTTCACATGGACGATAGTGACAATTTCATAATGGATTTTGGGTTAAACTCGCTCTATGGTTGGGACGCATTTGAGAATCATGAACTGTGGTGAGGATGGTGCCTCGACTCTGTAACGTCTGCCTGGGCTCCTCATGTGCTGTTGGTTGCTCCAGAGGCCCCTCCCCCTTGGGGGGGGCACACATTAATAAATCATACAAATTAATAAATCATTCGCGGCTTTAATTCTCCACTCCGGACGCAGATCGGGGACTATCTGGGCTGCACTATAAATGCAAATTCACTTTTATTTATTTAGATCATTGCCTTTTGTCTCTGAAATCGAAAGTCACCTGCTTAGTTTCAGGTGATGGTTTTTTTTTCCACATTATACTCACATTATGTCCATCCATCTGGCCATCTTGTGAGTGTGGAGTTTATTAGCTGTAATGCTCATTAACGGAGGGTATGATCATTTCCGTTCGTAATGCCGCTGCTGGACGAATCACCATGTTGTTCTGTTATTTCGCTGCTCCCATCATCCTCTCTGTTAGGGGCCAGCAGCCTCGTGCAGTGCAGGGGATGGAGCACGAAGGACAGTTTCGTGTCTGTGTCCTTGTGGTCTCGGCGTTCATGGGCTTGAAAATGTCGCCAATCCCGCAGATGTGCCAGAACGCCTCCCAGCATCGACCTGCGATCAGCAGCTTCTGCCATGGATCGATCTCTGCTTGCATCTTTCTCCTTAATTGATGAGATCACTCTAGCTCCTGATCTGTCTCTCCTAGACCCTCACGGGACTAATGAATCATATTTTCATCATGTATTGCATTATCCCTCAATGGTTCATTTTTTTGGGCTAATTTAGTAGCAGAATTACGGCTCAGGATCAGAATCTGGGTTTGTGATGTGCCTCAACCGGAATGGTTCAGGAGAGATCGTTCAGTGTGGGGACTGATTTACCGATTCTCTGCACCATCCTCATCCCAAAACCTCCACCGTCTCCCTCACCTCATATAATCCCATTTCATACCTCACCACATCTAAATCACACACTCCAACCAGACCCGCAATCCCCTCCCCCCCCCCCCACTCCTCTTACCGCGCTTTGCTGTTACAGAATACCGGGTCGCTGGTGTGGATTGACGAGGACGTTAGCTTGACCTGCCAGGTAAGGGATAGAGAACCTTGTGTCTGATGGACGGGGAGAGAGGCCAGGGAGTCTAATCATACAGACATGAGAAGGACGACAGTGGATGGATTGATTAGCCTATGCGATAAACAGACAACTTGATTTACTTACATTACAGTATGTGAAGTCTGTGAGAAGAGCGCCCCCTACTGTTTCTGTGTCTGTATTGGTGACACAGCCTAGTGCAGTTTCTCCGTGATAAACTCCTGCCTACACTAACCAGCCAGGGCTCCTGTTTTCTGGGTTGGAGCTCCATCACATTGTACAGAAAGGTTATTTTGGACAATCTGTACCATGCTTTACCTCATGGATCCATGCTTCAACTCAATGAGGACAGAATATGGCTGTTCCTTAGTCAGGTACATTAGGGTAAGTGGCTGCCTTAACAACAAATATCTGATAATATTAGGGGGGTAGCAGTCTACATGTAAGTGTGGAATGTCACAATATTCAAGTATGATCCCTGTTGATAAATTAAATTAGCTTTAACGAATAGATTTATCTGAATCTTAACCTCGAAAGTCCAATGTTTGTAGTCATTTATAGCACTGCTTCTAAGTAACAGTGATTTCAAAACATGAGTTGTAGAAGAATCATAATCATTGAGAATTAGTAGTAATAGCGTCATTTTAGTAAGCGACATGTTAGTGGTTATAGATGTCAGTGGGAAATTCCATCAACCCTCCCCCATCCTGCCATTCCATTGTCATCTGTACCTCATGGTCTGGAAGTTTCTTACACTCTGATTTGTCACTGTGAGCTTCATTAACGCGCATGAACGACTGCGGCCTCGCGGCACTCAAGGTGAGTGCTTACACCCAAGGATGCGGGTCGTTTGGCTGGGCGCCGTGTTCTGCACAGCCGGACCGTTCTGAAGGTGCCGCAGGTCGCGCTCCTGGCGTCTCACTGCCGAATCTCTGTCCCCTTGCAGAATATCAGCCAGCTGGAGCTATTCGGAGATATGTCCACTCCCCCTGACGTCACGTCCCCTTCGGTAAGAACCCATTGTGGGACCGCCTCTCTGTCTTGTGCCGATAGATGCACGATTCTAATCATCTTGACTTTCTCTCCTGCACTGGTGAGTAGCAGGGATGGCAACAAGTCACTCCTTGGCAAGTCTGAGTAAAGTATCGAGTCAAAACATTGCAAGTCCGAGTCAAGTATCAAGTCGAAAAATTGCATGTCCGAGTAAAGTATCGAGTCAAAACACTACAAGTCTGAGTCAAAACATTGCAAGTCATGTGCCTTCGAGTCCAAGTCTGGCCACCATTTTTGCTGTCGAGTCAGAAGTTATCAAATTTGTGGAGCTGTGAGTCACATAACTGGAGTCCCTACCTATGGCAGTTTTTTTTATCATTATTGATTAGAACTTGCTGCAGCAAAGACCCGCCACAGTTTTTTGTAGGTTAAGTCCTTCATAGATAGAGATAAGTTGAAAAGAGTCTCCACTCTGTCACAATGGCCTTCACACAGTGGTCTTCACACGGTTTTTACGTCTGTGTATATGTGGGTAGTGATGCATCTTTCTAACGAACTCTCTCTCAGGAGACCTTGCACTCACCCAAATGAAAATGCAAACAGCAGAGAATTAATATGCACTAAAATATATATTTATATATTTCATATATAAAATTGAGGTTATGGTATCCAGAGGGGAGACTATAACCTCAAGTCTTCTCGAGTTATTGGTTCCAAGTCGAATCCAAGTCTGGAGTATTTGCCCTCAAGTTCAACTTGAGTCCAAGTCTTTCCATCAGTTTTGCCAAGTCAAGTCCCAAGTCATTAAATTTGTGACTTGAATCTTGAGTTGCAAGACACTGACTCAAGTCCCCACCTGTGGTGCGTGGGGCCTGTGCTCCCTGTGCAGCAGTGTTATCTTATCCATGATATGCAGCCAAGGATGCATGCAAATATATGCAAGGATATATGCAAATATGCAGGATGCAGAAATATTGGCACCCCTGCAGTTTTTTTCCATAATGTACCAATTCTTTTTCAAACATGCTGACAATGCACAGGTTTTGATGCTTTCAAATCTGTTTCTTTTATTTGCATGGGAACAACATGGAACAAACCTAGCAAACAAGCTGAATCTAATCTTATTTCACACAGAACTCCAAAAAACGGGGAATTCCGCGTCAGTCTTGAGGCACCTGTGACCTCAGCTGTTCTGTGAAATAAATGGGCAGAAATACAGCCAGCATGACTAGGTGTGACACAGCACCCCCCGTCTCCAACTCAGGCCTTCTGCTTCTCTCCCACAGACCCCCGCCTCTCCTGCCAACACCCTGGGCCCAAGCTTGAGCCACCAACACCCCTCCGAGCACTTTGCCCCCTTCAGCCCCGGCTCTGTGCCCTCAGGTATGACCCAAGCAAGGATGCAGTGGGGATTAGCGGTTAGCACCAAGCTTGCACCCCACATACCGCTGGGTAAAACCACTCTGCTGATGTTATGTACTGTATCCATCCATATGGTGCCGTTTCCGGAAGGTTCCGTAGATATCCTATGGCATTATGAACAGCATTGGGAGGCTGAGATCTGCAATACCGACACACAGCAACCTGCAGAACTGAGAAACCCCTGCAGACCAAACCAGATCCATATAATGAATCTCAATATGACCGAGATTATATACACATAGACAATATTAACCGCTTAGGAATCACTGCACTAATACTACAGTCAGAGTCTCAGTTTAGCTTATTATGTGCAAGGATAGTTAATGCTAATATTTAATATCTTTTTTATAATATCCAGGGTGTACCCCTGATGGGGTGCCCTGTGCTGCCATGGCCCTGCGGTATGGATGGATGGATGGATGGATGAACATGTCACTTTTAAATTGCATCTATTAAAGCTAATGGACATAAACACATTAACCCTAATCCGCGTGTGACGGAAGATCAGAAATTATTTGTAGCTGGATGATTCACAGCATGTAGATGATCTATTTAGGGCAATTAAAGAAAAATAAAAGTGAAGCAGGAAGCCGGTGGGTCTGGCCGGCACAAAGACACAGATGTTTCTGGATACCTTGACTGTTAGCTGGACCTTGAAGGCTCCTGAACCGATGCAAGCGCAAATAAAAGGATTAAGAACGCCGGCAGACGCGGTGTGTGACACAGGGCCAAGAGGCAGGCCTGTCAGCTAGGGGTCTGATAAGCCAGCCGTCCGTCCTGCTGCGGGCGAGAACTGAGGGCCTGGGAACAGGAGAACCAGCTTTCACTGCCTGTCTTTCTGTATGATTGAAGCTCTGTTGTAATAATGTAGCAGGTGTCAGGTGTGAAGCGCTGCCCCCAGCCCCCCCACACCGCCCAGTCGGGCCCGACGCATTGTCTGCACCATAGTCATGTTTAATTGAAATCAGACCCCCAACCCTGCCTCTCGTGCCGTATCTGATACTTGGCTGCTGCAGGCTGTGCATTAATACGATTCCACACCCCCCCCCCCCCACCCCAGCACCCTCTCGGCTGAATTACCTTTGAATCGGACGTTTAGACGCCGTGTTTGTTGGGAGTATATTAAGCGCTGCTCCCTGTCAGATTTGTGAGAACTTGAATTAATTCCAAATGCTCCCCCCCCCCCGCAGCCGGTGGAGTTTCCTAACCTGCGGCTGTCTTTATGGGGATTTCATTCCCACGGCGACCCGTGCTGCTCTCAGGGGAATGACACTTGGGCAGCTTGTTGCTCTAATGGGCGTGACTTTCTGCCGATCCCCCCCCCCCCTTAATTCAAGCCCCAGTTCCTTCTGGGGGTTTTTAAATGCTCAGCTGAACTCTTCACACATAGACTAATGGGCTGCTAATCCGTGGAAAACAGGCGGGGGGGCTCTGAGAGCTGAGACGCGGCCCAGCAGGCGGTGCCATGTCAGCGTAAGCCCCCGGGTCCGAAAGTCAGGGCCAAAGGAATCCGTTTGCAGGAAACCGAGCCATGTAAATGCAGCGTGCCAACGGCTCCTTGCTGGATCCTGGGTCTGGATATAGAATTTGCCAACCAATTTCTCACAGCACGATAAAAACATGGCCCTGTGATGTAAATAACAACGTTTGCCCGTGGTTTGCGATATCACTGGGCGCTTTCCCGCACTTGTCCGTGGTTCGCAGTATCAGCACTGTACACTTTCCCGCACTTGTCCATGGCTCATGGTATCAGCACTGTACGCTTTCCTGCACTTGTCCGTGGTTCGCAGTATCAGCACTGGGCACTTTCCTGCACTTGTCCGTGGTTCATGGTATCAGCACTGTACACTTTCCTGCACTTGTCCGTGGTTCATGGTATCAGCACTAGGCGCTTTCCTGCACTTGGCTACTCTCATCCATCATGGCTCTGTTTCTGTCCCCAGGTTACGTCACCATGGGGGCCATCCAGGCGGCCCAGTGGGCACAACCCCCGTTCGGTGCCCAGGCTCCGCTGGCTTTCGGGGTGCAGCCCCCCCTGCCGGTCCCTCAGGTTGTCCCCGGCGTCCAGCCCATGATCTGGGGGCAGCCTAACCTGTTCCCGACCACCCAGCAGCAGTGGGCTGCCATGGCGGCCTCCTTCCCTCCCGCCACCTTTGTGTCTGCGCAGACTATGGGCCCCCTGCCGGCCGCCATGTTCCAGGGCCTGGCACCCATGCCAACACCGACGGTGCCCCCTAGTGAGCGCCCGACTGCCACGAGCCCCCAGCACGCAGACCTCTCCCGGCAGAAGATGAGCAAGGAGATGTTTAAGGACTTTCAGATGGCCAAGCCACCTCCGGCATCAGCCCGCAGGGGTGAGCAGCCCTGCCTGGCAGCCACGTCCGACGCTTTCTCCAGCTACTTCAACCGCGTGGGCATGGCCCAGGAGACGGACGACTGCGACGACTTCGACATATCGCAGCTGAACCTGACACCCGTCACCTCGACGACGCCCTCCACAAACTCACGTGAGCTTTCGCCGTGATCTGAAAACACTTCCTGCACCTGTGGTCAGCTGACAGGAAGTCTGCCCTTATCGCAGGGCTTATCGCAGGGCTTAGCTGCTGTTTCTCTTTGAACCACATGTCCCCCCCTGCTTTCTCATGTCCCTCAGCCCCCACGCCAGCTCCCCGCCAAAGCCCCCCCTCCAAGTCATCAACCTCGCACGGTAGCGACGCCCCCACCGACGACTCATGTGGGGAAGCGGACAGCAGTCCCAGTCGAGGCGGAGACCACCAGGCGGTGAGTGGGGGGCGGGGAATCCCACAAATGTGGGAATTCCAAGTCTATCCCCAGTGGATAAACTTCCCCTTTCTCTAGGGGGGGCTTTTGTTTAAATTGAAGGTTGCCAACCATGTTCATCCATGTATTCCTGAGAATGTGTTTTAATTACCGCTGATTGGCATAACAATTATAAAAAACAGCAATAGCATCATAATAATAAGCACGAGGGATGGCCTACCTCTGTTTCAGACCCAAACTGTCTGATTCTCGGCCTAATTACCCATCACCAGCGGCCCAAGCCCCTCCCACACTTGCTGCTTAATTCCCACCGGGGGGTGGGGGGGGTCAGCTCCCCAGCCGATGCCCACTATTCTCGACAGGGATGATTTCTCTCTCAGTGACTGTTCAAAGGCTGACCGACTAGGGAGCCAGCAGTGCGTTAAATTAGCCTGCTGCGTCACCAGCGGGATCATTAGCGTTATTAATTAGTAGATATATGAACGTTAAGGGACGTTCATAAATCACGGCTCTCCTGCATATGTGACCTAAACTGTGATTTGGTCCGGTTGTGTCCATCTCACACCGATCTGGAAGATGGCTTCTCTCGTCCCTGATTGGCTGCTGGTCTAGGAGGCATGGCCAATACGGTCTCCACCCCTTCTTAAGCAGGACTTCTACCGCAAGGGCTCAAAATTTTGTGTAGAGAAATAATTCAAAGATTAAATGAAAATGAACAGCTAAAGTTGATTTCCTACTTCTCTGGGTCCCCGTGCCAGAATCCTGGGGTTTTAATGCAGTGAGTGAGTCAGCACAGGCTTGGAAGTTTCCAGAACCATTTACTTCTAGCCATGTATCCCCCGCGCTCGCCCAGAGACAGCGTTCCCGGAGTTTAGCTCTCGGCGACTTGTCAGCGGGGCCGCGGAGGGGGCCATTACCGTGCTCAGGCACCATCGCCTTCATTAGACAGACAAAGCGGGAAAACTGTCCGGGAGGAAATGTCAGAGGCACACCGTCAACAGCTTCTGCCCAAATAAGCCCCGAAATTAGTTTTTTTTTTTTCCTTAACGCAACAAAATAAAACAGGCTGGCAATACAGCGAGACAGCAAACAGATGGACGCATTTTGGGGGTAATTTTCCATGCGCTCTTTTAAAGCTGCTCTCTCACTCGCTCTCCTCCTCAGTCCAAGCGTTAAGCGCTGAACCGGAAGGTGGGAGCCGGTTGCATCGATTAACGGGGCCGTGAGTGAGAGTCAGACCCCACCTCCGCACGGCGCCTTCATTCGCATCGCTGACTCTCTCCCCCTCCTCGCTTGCCTCTTTCATTATTCCACTACCACCCCCAGTTTGTGTTCCTTCTCTGGCAATCGCCGTTCAGCAAACCCTTTCTTTCAAAGCGACTTTTGGATATCACCCTGGATCATTTTCTGGTTTGCTGACAGGTTCCACAAGAGGCTAATATCCAGAGTGGCCTACAGATGAAAGTAGGGTTAGACCCTGGAGCAGTTGGGGGTTAAAATGAAATGGCCACGGTGAGATCACTGTGCCGAGTTGGGAATCAAACTGGCAACTCTCCAGTTACAGGCACAGTATCCTAACCCACTGAGCCATAATCTGCACCCCCATTAGAAAGAAATACAAATCTTTTTCCATAACATCTACACCCCCTGTAGTTCAGGTTAAAATAAAGGTTCGCTTTGGATCACTACCACAGGAGCTCCTGCATGCTACCAAAAGTCTTGAGATTTATACAAGCTGTTTCTCTGCTTATATACAGGTGCTGCTCTACTTACGAACTTTCAAACATACGAACGAAGAGGACTGTAAGTCCAAATTGTGTTCACTGGGCTCCCGTTTCCTGACCACAACATAAATTTTTTTTCCTGCGCGCCAATTCCGCTTAGTACGACTTCTGGCCACTGTCCCCGCCACACAGCAGCGTAGCGTGCAAACGCCCAGCATCCTAGTTCTTTGAACATGCGTATACCCTTAAAATGATGATGAATAACGACTTACGAACATTTCAAGTTACGAACGGCCGTTTGGAACGTAACTCATTCGTAAGTAGAGGAGCGTCTGTGTTTTTTATTTGATTCATTAACACGGTCTGCCGATGATCTGTGGCCCCACTTCTGCCATATGACCAGTAAAGCGACATACTGACTGGCGTGACGAGGCACACAGTGCCGGCTTCCGACCAGGGAAGTTGACAGCCTGTAAGAGCTGTGGTGGCGCCAGTGAATCTGTGGCTTCTTTCTGACTGGAGGAAAGGGCAGCCAGCAGCCCTGACCTGTTCTACATCAGCGGCACGAAATTGCTGCACCACGACCACAGGAGATGGGCTGTCCAGGGTTGACCAGGAGAACTCTGGGAAAGACAGATGCACAGCAGGCTTCGAAGGACCAGTAGCACTTTCCGCAAATGAGTCTTCGGACCAGGTGGTGGATCAGGGATGTGAAGGGATCAGTGATGGTGTCAGCACTGCGTTCTTTACGCCGGAGGGCATGACCCGCTCACACATGGTACGGTGCCATCCGCCAGGTTCGGCAGGGACCTCAGTACCACGCCGGTTTATAGATGCTGCAGGCAGTCTGTGGGGAAAAATGACTAGGTTGGCTGGAAAATCATAACTCCTTAATCGCTACGCTCCCTGGGGCTCTGTGTTGTTTAGCTATGAAAGTTATAGCCTCATAGCCAGAAGGTTGTGAGCTCAAGTCCCACAGGGGGCTTTCCTGTTGGACCTTTGGGTTGAAATATCAGCTAGCTGAAGTGAAAGTGCATCATTGACAGGGATTCCCCTCAGGGGCCTGTGCTGTTATACAGAATATCCTCTTCATCCTCTGCTTTCCTCTCATCTCCTCTCTGTGGATTTTGTCCCTCTCGTCAGCTCTGCCCCCCTTTCTCCTCCCTCCAGGCCAGTGACTCACAGTCGCCCCCTGCTGAACCCCCCTGTGATCCCCCCTGCGAGCCGCCCAGTCCACAGGATGGCAGCTAGGTGGGTGTCCATCCTCCTCCTTTGTCTATTTCTTCCTCCCCTTCCTCCAAGAGCCCTCAGCTGAACCCCTTCAATTGACCCCTAGCTGTCTAATGCCGTTTCTCTCACCCTGCACCCCTCCCCCTGCCTGTGTGGTACGTCCCATGAGTACATGTCAGTCGGCGTCTTGCCATTCATTGGCCCCCTTTGCTCTGCCCAGCCTACCACAGGCAGGTGGGTGTTTCCAAGTGACTTGCAGTGGGGATTTATGAATATATTAAGCCAATAGCTGCTGTACCAACTTTATTTTATTGCACTCTTTCACTAAAAAAACCTTTTTTTCTTCCCCCCGACTCCCAATAAATTCCTGTAACTGAATGGCTTTGAGCCAAAATGGAATTCTGAAACAAATCCAATTAGAGAGTTGGATGTAGTGTTCTTGGTATTTAGCCGTTATGTACAGATGAGCGATGGACCTTCAGCCCCCGCCCTTGGATACGTCATGAATACAGATGACACGATGTGTCCGCAATGACCGCGCCCATCCCTCGCGCAGAGATTATAAGGCAACAGAGACTGGAGTGTGGAAATGCTAACGCTATGTGGCTAGCTTTATGTGGCCACGGCCATATGGCTAGCGCAACATGACTATCTGACTAGCACTAAATGGCTAATGCTATATGGCCAAGACTATGTGGCTAGTGCTATGCGACAACGTAGCTAGCACTGTGGCCAAGGCAGTGTGGCTAGTACTATGTAGCCAAGACTATGTGGCTAGCGCTCATGGCTAAATAGCTAGTGATACGTGACCAAGGCTATATGGTTGGCACTCTACGGCTAACGCTAAGTAGCTAGCACCACTTGGCTAACCCCAGTTGTGGTTATTTAAAGAATGTGCCGCAGCTGAAAAAGGGCTGTCCCTTGCTGTCAGGGTCCCGTCATGTTCCTCTGCACGCCTCCCGCTCATCGCTGGCCTTGTCATGTCGCCGACGACGACTGTGGATTACACGCTTAAATAATTACGCGCTCTAGCAGAGCCACTCTATTACAGCTCACGCCATGGAGCATGCCCATCCCTCGGCATGTGTTTTTGAAGCTGCACGTAATTAAAATCGCTCCAATTTTTGAAGGCCTTGGTCGCATATTTCATCGCAGAGGGAGGCTGTGATGGCTTTTCCGCCATTTTATCCTTGGATCCTGAACAGTGCTGTCCCTGCCGTGAGTAGATCTCCACAGACTCTCACTGGCTATCGGGTCTCTTTTGAGTTTGACTTTACCCCTCATGGGGTCAAATGGCACTGGAGGTGCTGGTCGCACCCATATGATGTGTCATGTTGCCCTTGGGAAGGGGATGTAAGGGGAGGGAGACGCAGAGCGCTTCTGGATGTGAGCCAGCTCACGCTCGTGGATGGGGGGGGGTCAGTGTAACACGTACGCCAGAGCGCTTCTGGATGGGTGCCATGAGGACCCCTCCTTATTGGATGCTTGGGAGTGACCCGCGTCACAATGGCGTCACATTTCAACACTTACATTCCTGTCCTGACACCATATGGACCAGTAGGATGGGCTCCTGTCCCCCCTCCCTCCTGTCCCCCCCACAGACTCGGGCTGAAGGTGTGACTCAAATGGTGCTTTTCCACTGCCATCAAGAACCTAGTCGAACCAGAAGAAAATGGTTTTCCATTGTAAATTATGCAAGCTGCACCCTACCTCTACCCACGCTGACAGGGCCCTGCTTACTAGCAGGGCCGAGAGTGTGAAAAAGACCAAGTCAAAATGCAAAGAGCAAGAAAGAACCAGTGATCTGCATCAATATGCATGGATTAGCAGTATCGCACATTGCAATGTATGCATTGCTGGTAACTAGAAACTTGAAGATTTCCAACCACCTGCTTAAAAAATCACTATAGAACAGCTGAATGGAATGGATTCGTAGAGCAAATTTACACAAGCGAATGATAATTCCACTAGTCTTTGATGCTAAAGTAAGATGGTGATTCTCGCAGACGTGTTAGCAGAAATTAGCACATTGTAAATTATGATGTAAACGGCAAAAACAGTAAGTAAGTGTTACTTTGGTTTTACGTCACTGTTGCTCTCCAAACCCAGCAGCGCCTTTACCGAACTGACCCTTCTGCAGTGGAAAACCAAACCGAGCTGGAACCGTGCTGTAACTAGTGTCTCTTCGGGGTACAGCTCAGGTACGGCCTGGTCCCTGTATGCCAGTGGAAAAGCGCCACAAGAGACCCAGGGTGGCATCTCCTTGCTGACCATCAGTGAGAGCGCCCTCTCTCTCTTGGCCACATCTTCCGCTCTTTCTAGATATCCAACATATCCCTTTGGTTGCACGCCCACAGGTAGGAAAAGGTCACCATGCCACATTTCAACTATATATTGCTGCATATATTTAGCAATCAATTCCAGTCTCTGAACCTCTCTTTTGGGTTTTCTAAGCCAGCGCTCATCTCTGTCTCGATACAACACTCCATTTCCGAATGAGGCTTGTCAGGTGTTTTATATTGAGGTCACAATGGCGACGGGCTCTCTGCATTCCACACAAATAAATCCTCACCCCCGTCCTCACATGCCTGCAGGTGGTACACATACATGACTCAGTGTCACCCCCCCCCCCACCCCCCGCTAGACAAATATGTCATGTCATTGTTTTGTGTGAAGCACGCTTCTGCCATCTGCTGGCCATGTTACATGGTGCATAAATTTTTGCTGTGGCGTCAAATCAGTTGCCAGTAGTACATAAAGCATGTCTTGACACTATATATATATATATATATATATATATATATACAGTAATATGTAAATATATATAATATGTAAATGCTCTCAACAGTAGGGTTACAGTCCTGTGCTTGGGTGGCTGTTTCAAAAGCCACCATTCGAGAAAAGCCAATCGAAATTTACCGTGTTCATTCCTTTGAGTATCACATTAAATTCCCACGGCCTCATTACTCCGTCATCCCTCCACAAGAGTGTCGAGTGTCTGTTACTACAAGAGCAGTTTTGCTCTTCCATGTCCTTGAAGGAAGTCACTTTGGTCAAGGGACTAAGCAGTTCCGCTCGTAAAAATTAATTCTAAGTGCTCATGGATACATGGCTGTTGACTTAACACTCATGACCTGCCTAGATGTTACACTAACTTAAGTTTAAAGTGCAGAGCATCTGAATTCCTTACAACAACTACTCTGGCTTCTCTCAGCTACCCTGAGGGGCTTTTTCTGTGACATGTGACTTATTCAGACACCGACTCTCCTCCCTGTTCTAATCCACCCGGGTTATTGGGGGCTTACCTTCTGGAAGGTGGGTGTTAATGAGCCGTTCTCTACCTGCAGGGGAGGAGGTGCCCACGTGCCAATGCTGAGCAAGCGAAGGAGTGAGGAGGAGTCTGCATAAGCCCACCGGGTCCCGCAGTCGCCGGGGAGACTGTGCGTGTGTGTGTGTGTGTGAGAGAGAGAGAGAGGGCACTCGGGCTGGGTCCCACCTCCCTGACCACAGCACCAGCCCCCCAGCACGATCCATTCCTCTGTTTGCCCAAGCTATCTTCTCAGAGGGAGTCCCAGGTCATGAGGGGCCACTGGTTCCCCTCCCTCCCCACCACCACATACTGGCTCCCCCATTCTCTCGTTTCTGTCCATCATGCTGACTCTGTCCCGGCTCCCTAGCGGACCTGAAATCGGGCCGGCCTTGCGGGTGGCACTCCTCCAGCAGGATTTCCCCTGCTCAGGGTCCGACCCCTGGCCTTGGCAGGAGACCACGTGCCCGAAGCCCATCTGGTACCCAGTGCAGGCATTTTCCAGGAGGTTCCAGAAGCACCCGCTTTCCTCGCCTTCCTCTTTATCCTCCATTCTCTCTACCGAGTGCTACCCGTGTGCTATGCAGACGAAGCCGCTCCCTTCGACCCCCGGACTGAAGGCACGAGGGGGAAGCTTTGCCAGAATTCTCCCTGAGCGAGGACCCCCAGCAGGGACGTGGGGAGGTCCCGGACTCTCAGAGGCGTGGACGTTGCCAAACCGATTCACCAACTGACTTGTTTAGTCTCTATAGCTTTTGTACAACACTGATCGAAAAAGATTAATTAAAATGAAATTTTTATTTTCTAAGCCAATCATGCCATCAAGGTCTAGTGTTTTGGGGTGTACGTTGCTTTAAGGACTACGAATGAGGACATTTCTTTGCAAGATTTATTTTGTAAATATTACGTGTTCTTCCCCTAACTTCTGTGCCATAAAACAGACATGATTAAGCGATGGCCGAGGGACCTCACCACCTCTCCCGCCTGCCCCCTCCACAGCCACCAGCTTGCCACTTCGCTTCCCATTTCTGGAATGCTGGCTTAAAAAGGCCACCTTTGCCGCCGACCTCAGTTTACTCCTGGGGGGGCGGGGGCGGGGGGGGGTGGACGGACAAAAACATATGATGGGTGTCAAGGAACGTCGATCGGCGGTGTGATTTATCTGGGCGATGGGATGAGGCCTTCAGGGTAACTTGAGGGAGTTGCAAAGCACAGTCGGATCATGCGACGTCTCTTCAGAAGGCTTGGTAGGGAGGTCTCTCTCTCCAATATTCACTCTTTGCAGGGTGAGGGGGTGTACCATAGGGTTACATATGCTGTCACTTAACCTCTACGGTCAAACGATGTGTCTGCTTTAGTGGGTGACTACAGAGGATTCAAGGATGGTGCTAAATTGTAGCGGGGGGGGGAGGGGGGTTCCCACACACCTCTCTGTGTATCTCTCTGTAAGTCCCTCACCCCCACATGCAGATCGATTAACCAGGGGACATCCTGTCTACCTGATGACAGGTTTATAGTGTCATGGTTGAACTGGGTTTCTCCAGACCTGTCGTTTTCTCCTGATGTCCACCCATCTGAGCCTACTCCTAAAATTATTAGTTTGTTTCATTGCTAATTAGTGTCAGTGTGTCCGACTAATTTGATTATCAATTCCTGTCCTCTTCATTGACACTTCTGTCCTCTGCTGCTTCTCTACAGCCAGAGTCTTAATTTAAAGATCATTTTCCAGCTAAATTACATCAGAAAATGAGGAGACCTCTCTTCAGAGATGTTAACCTTACCTCAGATTATCACTTTGTTAATGTAAACTGACCTTTCTTTATGAAAACATTCTAAAGTGATTTTTAAGGGGGTTTTTTGGATTTATGTATCCCACAATGTAATAACGTCACAAATAAACATTTCCTAAATTAAGCTGTGTGTTGCGATTACATTTTGTCCTAGGATTCTCCTGCCCTGCATTGATCCATCTTCTAGCCCCGTTTCCTGATCAGGGTTTATAGAGCCAGGATGTATCAAAGAAAAGAACCGAACTTTTAACGTTTAAGAATTCTTAAACGGTTAAACAAAAAAATAATCGGTATGACAGAAAGTAGGACTCCAAAAAGCCAGGTCTTGGGAATCCTGATCCGATAGTCAAGGCATGATAGAGACTCGTGTGTCTGTGATTTTGGGTGCAGAGTGTAGAGTTCCTGCTGGGGGGCTCCCCTGGGAATTAGAGCAAGGAAGGACCTCCATCGGTCCGTTACTATCGCGTTCTGCGGAACGATGCTTTTCCGAAGTGCAAACTCTCCAGGTAAACTGCACTGGAGCCGAATGTTCTGTCAGCGATAAAGAAAATAAATAACTGGTTGTGTTTGTCTACTTTAACCTAAGAAGACTGATTTTTCCCACACGTAGCTACGGACACTTCCCACCCCATAGACTGGTCGTGCACCCAAGCGCAGGAGTTCGGGGCAGATGCGGACCGAACCGCAAGTTAATCTGGACCCAACCCCCGCCCGAAGGACATTGAGTCGAAAGGATCAGCGAGTGTTAAGAAGTTCCCGTTTTTTTGTTGTATATTAATGTCTACATCGAAGGTTATTGTTAATCCTTTAAAGTTCATGAAATGCTGTTTTGTTATTGAAATTGTTCCGGATCCTTGATTTTGAACAAAAATCTGACGCGGACCTTTGATCAAAAAGATTTTGAACCCCTGCTTTAAATACTGATCGATTTCTGGGTTGTGCCGTGTTAAGCACACAGTACCTTTGCCCACGCTGGACTCCCCTGCAACCATGAACGTCTTCTTCTTAATCTCAACCCTCTTTCTCTATGTTCCTTGGTGAGTGATTACAGTTTTCAGTCTTTGTTTAACCTTTCGCCCCCAGTGCAACGGGGCGAAAACATTTAAAATGAGATTTATAGCCTTCAGTATATTTTGCCTTGGTTTTTAATTATTCAAAAGAGTTTTTAATCAAATGTACGAAGCCGTGTTTTTAAACTGCGCTAATGGTGCTGTTTGTTCATTGGAAGATCTATGGCATGTTAGTTGTTTTTTTTATTCCGTTCACGTCCGCTTTTAAACGTGGGGAAAACTAGAATAAATTGCAGCATACAGATCACTTAGTTATTAAAATAAGCTTTTAGTTTGTTTTAGGCCGTTGAACTCGTGCGTTGATTATAGTAATTCATATCCACAGATAACCATTTTAATTTTCAAAGATGGAAATTTGGGTGAAATTATTTCAAAACAAAATAAGACATAAAAACAAATGTAATACACTTGTAAAGGCTAAATCCCTTTGCACCATAATGATTATCCCATATGAACTCAATTAACATGATTATTGTTGTTTTGATTATTTAAAAAAAAAAAAAAAGACTGGAATTCACCTTCTGAAAACCTGTTCATTCTGTTGTATGATGCCTCGTAATGTAGACCTAATTACTGTCGCAGGCCTACTCTCCATGAAAATTTCCTGGAAGCTTCAGTGATTCTCGAGATTTTTTGCTGTGTGGTTCTCTAAAAAAAACAAGTAATTTTGGTACATTTTACTGAATACCACGTTCGTATTTAACCGATTTCACATAAAAGTAATTCCCATACAACTCAGAGCCCAGGACTACAGGCCATTGTAGCCTGTGCATAATTCTGGCTTTGTTTTCATTCACCTGTCAAAAATGTGAATCATCACTGACCAGTTCTGAGTTTTCCTGGTGACCCTGAAACTCTGTCTGCTAACCCCAGTCACTCTGCCGGAGTGGAATCGGGAGCAGTGCAGCCGCTCGACTGCGCCCTGTCGCCCTGGTCTCCATGGACGCGATGCGACGTCTGCCAGAAGAAAAGGGTGAGCATGTGAAATGGGCGTGGCATAACGACATCATACCAAACTGACCACACCCCCTCCCTGTCTGTCTCAAGGGCGTAGGAGAGAGTGTGATACTGGGAGAGACAATAGTTTAAATGCAAAGGTCCGTTTATTGGGGACCCCCCCCCCCCCAGTTTGCATGCCCCTTGAAAAATGATTACTTATTGTAAATTATAAATTATACACATATTACTTAGTAGACGTTTTTATTATAAATGACATACAATTGGAGAAGGCCAGGTCAGCTGGTCCCTGGAGTAACTGTGGGTTAAGGGCCTTGCTCAGGGGCTCCTTAAAGAACTCTGACTCCCACTATTGCTTTCCTTCTCCAGTACCGGTACGCGACTCTGGTGCAGCCATCACAGTTTGGAGGAGAGCCTTGCCACTTCCGCGGGCGAGAGGAGGAGCCCTGTGACCCCCCGTCTCAACTGAGCTGCCGGGACAGTCCCTCATGTGAAGGCTTTGTCTGCGTCACCACCGGTACCGTTGCTGCCCGATCCACTCCAGGCCACCGTTCCGCCTGGCAAACCCAGAAATACACCACCCCTCCATGGGCAACCTGAACAAGTTCAGGCAGGGTCATGGAGGAAGTGGTCCTGGAGTGTCGGAATGCCCATGCCTCCAATAAACCACTCTGAGCTGTTTGTCTGATGGACCTACAACATTGGCTGACCTGATTCGGGGGTCTTTAACCTCGCGTCGAAGCTGGACAATCGTTTGTCGATTGAATCCAGGATGTCGGCAAAGTTTTTACCAGTCGGCAATGTTGATCCGGGGGAGTCTGCCGGGCGACTTCTCTTGGAGGACGGCGTTTCGCTTTGGGCTGGAGAAGATGCGTTCGCGCTCTTCTTCATGACTAAGTTGCTGAAGTACCAGTCGATATATTCCTCAAGAGATTCCAAATTCTCTTCGCTGTTCATTCAGATTTTCCGCCAAGTCTCCAGCGTCTGACGTCACCTACAGCATTTCCGGTCCTCCTAATTTTCTAATTTTGCTAACCGCAAATAGTGTAACCTGGTCAGAATGTCTCAGCACACCCAGATAGTGTGTCGCTGTGAGGTGTGTGGGCAAACGTGGCATCTCCTCTCATCAAAAACAACAAACAAACAAAAAAATAGCCAAATATTCATGTTGAATGTGAATATATTAATTTACTTTGCAAGTAATCCTGGGACTTTGAGTTTCCTTTATTTCCTTCATACTTTTTTGTCAGTATGGACATGAAATAGGTCTTAAATTACATCATAACTTAAAAAGTCTTAAATTTAACTTGTTGAAACCTGTGGAACACCATAATTAATGATCCTTAGCAATGACACGGAACCCTAATGACAGGTTGGATTTCACTCTCTGTCTGGTTAAAGCTGGTTTGGGATCAGTGATGTTACTACGAGAAATGAGTTAATCCTAGCGATTGACAGTGTATGGTAATCTGACTCTTATAAAAATCCCAAATAGGATCACAGATTTCATTGTTGTGATGGCAGTGGGGCATGGATTTGGAGCGATCGGTCTGCTGCTGGGTGGCATTCTCCAAGAGCCTCGCCCCGGGAGGTCTGTCTGTATCTAAGGTGGCTTCCATCGGCTTGCAGGGCGCTGCATACCACGCCGGTTACTCTGTAATGGGGACGATGACTGCGGGGACAGGTCGGACGAGCGTGGCTGCAGGAGCGTGATCAGGCCCTGCAGGGAGAAGGTGGAGGAGTACTGGGGGGTCGAAAACCTCGCCAGCGGGTGGGTGGATGCGTCGCTATTCTGGCTACATCATCTGCATCATGATTAGAGTTTCATTATTAATTAAGTCGGTTTTCCAAGTATTCTTCTTCCTATAGGATCAACGTGCTTAGCGGCAGCTTGGAAGGAACAGTCCTTGACAACCGTTACTATGCAGGAAGCTGTTTACCTCATTACATCCAGCACACCAGGTTCCGGAAACCCTACAACCTGCAACATTACACGGTGGAGGTGAGCAAGTTGTTCGCAATGGCCGCCGTGTTTCTGCACAAACCGGGATCCCAGACTGACTGTCAGTCTCTTCTCTTCTTAATTCCAGACAAAGGGCAATTACGATTTCGCTCTGGATGTGTACGATTCTTACTCCCTTTTCGAGGAGCGCAGTATGGAAACCCGCATGTCGAAAACCAGCGTTTCATTTGGGATAAAAGTACCGGGAGTTATGGAGTTGGGCTTTAATTACAGAGATGAGAAATATAAAAATTATGTTAGCATAATACGCAACTACTCTGGCACGGTGAGTCCTCTGCTGACGCATCACATTTACACTGAAAGTATGTAGCTGTAAGCCAGGAATGAGAAGCCTTGTGTGAAACCATATCTATACTGCAGTTTGTTAAATCACGATTCATTTTGACCCGATTGTTCATCGACATTTTGAACCTTTGAATCAATTAATTTATTGCAGCGTCATTTAACCCTGGCAGAGTCAAATGTTTTATTTTACATACTTTTTTTCAATGCTTGCTGATTAAAAATATGCTGTTTATGTAGCCTGTGCTAAGTGCACTGCTGTACAAGAATGCAGTGAAGTGTGTACCTCTGAAATGTTGAAGTAGAAGTTAAGTCTTTTCATTCAATATATTTTTCACATTTGCATTATAAAAACAGAAATGTGCACTTTATACATGCACAAAGAAATTCATGGTTTATACACCTGGGAGCTGAAGTGAGCTTCAGCTGTATTCAAAAGACTCATCCTTGGTAGTTAAAGACTCTTCCTGTTCCTGTTTAATAAATTAGACCTTTTAATTGTTGCATTATTTCAGTGTTGGAGTGTTGGCCATCAGAGTACACTGGTAATATTCTGATGATGTCACTGACCTCCAGGCATGCATAAGGGAGACAGGCGTGTAGGTGCGAGTGCATGTGGAGACTGAGGGTGGGTGGATGGCATGGAGCAGATAAAAGGGGTGAAACTGAGAGCCTGACTGGGCACCTGGTTCAAGGACAGACGGCCGCCGCCAGCAACAGCAGAAACAGCAAATGTTCGACCAGCACGGCAAGACCTAAACCCTTAAATATAAAGGTGCAACAAACTAGGGCAATCAGGCCAGGTCAATTGTCAATTAAGACAACACAGGGAAACACAATAGGCAGGCCTGGCAGGTGCATTGAATCTGTGTGCTGGTATCACGATGAGTATTGTGTCATGGGCGAGTTGGTAATACCCAGCCCTAGCCTTGGGTGACCTGGCTGAATTGGAATTGCTTAGTATCAGCGCTGGTGTTACAGTGGGAGGCTAAAGGTCGATCAGCTACAAAGGAAAACTTCACTGGGAAATTCCGAAAGCCGGCATTTGTGAAGATAATGACTTGAAACTAGGCCTTCGGTTTTGTTTGGGCTGTTACCAAGGCGATAATACTGGTGCCGTCGGTCACTTGTGTACAGGTGTGTTATTCATTCAGTGGAATGGATTAGGTCACTCTGTGTTGGAGCAAGACAGTGCAAGGACCTATAGTCTGTCAGGCTGAGGGATTCTTACCTTGACAGTGTAACTTGGTGAAATTCTCATGATGGCAGATTGTGTAGAAACATTGGCAGATGAGCCAAGCAAAATTATGCGGAGATCAGAGGTGGAGATTTCAGGTCCAGAGAGTACAAATCCAGACCAGGATTTTGTTTCAATTGTTCCATGTCCCCCCTCCCTCCCGTCACAGAAACACAACTACCTGCTGGCTCATTCCCAGCTAGAGGTGGCTCGCTATGCTCTTAAGCCCCAAGACCTGGTCCTGCATCCCGGCTTCCTCCAGCGGCTGAGGGCCCTGCCCTCCGAGTACAGTTATGGCGAGTACAGGCAGATGTTTGAAGACTACGGGACGCATTACATCACGGAGGCCACGCTCGGCGGCGAGTATGAGTACTCCATCATGCTCAATAAGGAGAACATGGAGAAATCGGGTGAGATGGTCAGGTGGAATGATCATGAGATGCTTCTGAACTTATAAAGGCAGAATGGCATGTTTGAGCAGAACCTTACATTCATGTGCAAAGAAGAAAAGAACATGAAACTATTGAGTATTCATGGCTGGAAATATGTTCAGAATAATAAAAAAGTTCTCACCCAGATCAAATGAGTGCAACCTTAACTGGTTGACTACACTGACCATTTCATAGGAGTGACCACATATGCTGCATTCTTCACCTACTGGTCCAACAGTAAGGCCTATGGTGAGACTTATCCAATAGGAATGTCACTTATCTCTCTTCCTATTGGACAGTTTTCACATTTGGCTTAAGTTATCCAATTGGGAATCCCTGGCTAATGGATACTGCCTTTAACTGGTGGTTGTAGCTTGGATACATACAGAAACAGCAAAACCCCTCTCTGGTGACCTCCAGCATTTATATCTCCCAGGATACACCTTGGAGGACACGAGGAAGTGCGTTCAAGCCGGAGTCAAGTTGGGCGCCAAGATCAAAGGCGTGTACGTGTCCATAGGGGGGCAGGGGGGCAGCTGTAAAAGCCTGCTCAACGAACTCGGAGGTAAGAATTCAGCCTCCCCTCACTGGGTTTCTGTGACTCAACTTTTCCGCAGTGACGTTACAGCCTTGTTCACTGTGGGCTCCCTTGCTGATCAGGCGCCAGAGCCCACTGTCCTCCTCGGACTCGCTTGCGTTGCTGATTCTTCATGAATCGTGGCTGTTACTCATGGGCGAATCATCGATTCATCTTTTAAATGAATTCTTCTGAGTGATTGAGCCTAAAACAGGGGTGGTCAGTCTCATCCAGAAAGGACCACAGCGTATGCGGGTTTTCACTGTAACTTCCTAATCAGATTGCTAACTAGAGGACTGATTGTCTGAAGTCCTCTCACCTGGGTTTGAACTGACCTAAAGGTTATCCCAAAAACCTGCATACACCCTTTGCAGATAAGATTGCCCACCCATGGCCTACAGACCATCTCAGCCTTTACAGGCAACTGACTAAGATTTTGAAGCCAGGAAGCGGTTTCCCTTTGTTTCGTCATAAGGCCTGGGCTTTTGTTGGGATACTTTGGTTGTCTGGTCATTGTCACCCATGTTTTTCAGAGGACAAAAAGGAAAGCAAATTGGTGGATGACTTTACGGCTGTGGTAAGGGGGGGAAGTAGTGAGACAATTTCCAGGCTGGTCTACAAGCAGCTGCCGACCCCGGAAATCATGCAGGACTGGGGGGAGTCTGTGTTCCTGAACCCAGACTTCATTCAGACCAAGGTAGCATGAGTCATTCCTGTGTTGATGTCTCCCGTTGTCTCCTGCGGTGTGAATCCCATCAAGCTGCCTTTGGGGTGTGTAGATGCAGCCGCTGTATGAGCTGGTGACCTCCAAGGATTTTGTCAGCGCCCCCACCCTGAAGAAGAACCTGAACCGGGCCTTGGTAGAGTATCTGGCCGAGGTCGCCTCCTGTCGCTGTGCCCCCTGCCTCCACAACGGGGTGGCCGTCCTTAAAGGTACAGCACACCATTTTTCCCATACCTGGCAAATACCTGTATCTATTTCAGTACTGGGTTATAGACATAGGGCCACTGTAAATTTAAGCATTTCAGGGAGCGTATCAGTAAGTTGTCTTGTTGGCGGGTTTTTCATTTTACTCGTCTTCAGGTGTCACGTCCTGCACTTTTGTGGAAGGAGTGTAACTGTCACTAAGTTTCACGCAATTTATCTAAGTGACCATTAAAATTTGATAGGGATGTAACATTCATTGATTCCAATCAATATATAGAATCTTACAGCCACAATATGGTTTAATCATTTAATAAATATTTTATGTTTTTAAAGGACTTTGTACATTTGTTTTTCAACAAATCCCATTGTTAAAATTAAACAAACATGAATTTTAAATCTTTTTGAATTCACATATAAGCTGATTTTCGTAGAATTTATTTCACTGTTTTGAACACATTGAGCACATTTTACTTGATCGAATCGTATCGTATCACTTTAACGTTTCAAATATTGGCAGATATCGAATTGCTGCCTTGCGAAATGAAAACGTAATAAAGCTAATGATTTACACTGTAATATCTTCTGTTTTGGACAGGCACCAGATGTGACTGTGTTTGTCCAGTGGGCTTCAGTGGAAAAGCTTGTGAGATAACCCAAAGGACAGGTGAGCATAAACGACAGCGATTTGGCTCTCAAGCTCACGATTGGTTGGATGACTGTCACTCACTATTCTTACTAGCTCCCTATTGGTTAATTGGCTTGTCATTGAATTGGCTCCATCCACTGTGGGTTTTCAAGTCCCACACCGCCTTTGATAATGGAGTCTCTGCTGTTTCACTCGCACAGAGGTCACTGTGGACGGGACCTGGAGCTGCTGGTCCTCCTGGTCGACCTGCAGCGGTCGGAAGAAGCGGAGGACTCGCCAGTGTGACCACCCCTCCCCTCAGAATGGGGGCATGGCGTGTACAGGGATTAAAGAAGAAACAACAGACTGTGTTTGATCCCCCAAACATCCATCCATTTATCCTGGTCAGGGTAGTGGGGGGGGGGGGGTGGTTCCAAACAAATAAATATCAATACCACAACCAACCATCTTGCTCGGTTTATGTCTTTGATATCATTTTATCCTTTACAGCAGTGTTTCTCAACCCGGTCCCTCAGGGCCCCCCAGACGGACCACATTTTTTCTCCTTCCCAGCTTCCTGTCAGGGACGGAGCAAAAATGTAGACCGGGTGGAGGTCCCTGAGGAGCAAGATGAGAAACACTGCATTACACAACTAGCATACTGCACATTCTAACTGTAGTATCTGAACCCATAATTCCTTGTTCCATAACAAAATGAAACTGGAGAGGATGATAGAAACTAAATGAAAATATTGTCTGAGTATATTACACAATTTTGTCACACTAGGTAAATTTTGTCACATGAGGGTAAACATTTACTGGAAATAGGTTTAATATGAATTACGGACGCGCTAGTATTTGTTTTTCAGTTTATTTGACATTTTCATTGACAGACCAATAAAACGGGTCCCATACCCTAGTCACCTGGCTGATTTACACCTGAGAACAGCAGGTAAGGCAAGTTACAGCCCACATAATAAAAGGCGAGAGAATGAGAGCACAAGACACACCAGGGCACCTGAGAGCTGCTGGGAACAGAGATGAGGCACTTACGATACAGCTAAACCTGTTTTATCCAGTTGGATCAGGAGCCTACTCTGGGAATTGTGTCACAAGGCAATGGGACTTTCTTGAGCTGGATGTAGCCAGAGGAAACCTGTATAAACACGGGGAGGAAAACAGCACCAGGGCTGGGCTAGAACCCACAACCTTGGAGGGCTGAAGTATAGGCAGTACCAGAATGGTATTAGTTCATATACAGAGTTAAGATGCAGCCTGTAGTGACCGATGTGATTCCAGATGTGATGCCAGTGCTGGGGTTAGGGTTTAAGGGCTGGGCTAGATGTTGGAAGTCATCTCAGCAGCCCTGGGTCTGTGTGGACGTTCCCAAACAGGGGCTTCCCTCGTTGAGAGGAGCAGGATTGTTGCACTGGCGACTTCTTGTTCGGGTCGCAGACTGACAACCTGACCATGTCCCCCAGCAGCTCCAGCCTCCATGAGTGGGACCTGGCCAATACAAAAATCCTCAAACATCTCCATAAGTCTCTCACCTCCACCTTAAAAGGCTGTGATATGACTCATGTTAAAGACTCAGCGATCCATTTCAATTCATCCATCCATCTTTCATAACTATTTATCAGAGGTGGAAATCTCAGGTCCAAAAAGTAAAAATCCATCCAATATTTTGTTTCATCCAACCAGTTGGGACAGTGTCATGTGTTGGTTTCGCTCACACAGGACTGGACTTGGTGCTTCAGGTTTGTGTGTCTCCAAATTTCCAGGGATTTTTTTTGTTGATTTTGCATTTAAAGGGACCTTAACACATTTTTTTTGGGTTGCCCAGTTCTGGTCCTGGAGGCCCAGAATCCAACACAGTTTGCAGGTTCCCTTGCTGAAACATATAAAATCAGCTAATTACCAGGTTCAGGCAGCGTATTGAAGCAGGAATAGCTGTAAACTGTGGCCTTCCAGGACCGGAATTGGGCAAACCAGAGCCTTACTGCTGTGATCCCCGCCCCCCATACCCTCCGTGAGGAGGCGGGGCCATACCCGTGCGCTGCGTCTTCTCACAGGCCAAGCCCTCGTAGCCCTGCTTGCAAAGGCACTTGCAGCCCGTGCCCTGGAGTACAGGTAACCCGTTGTTCCTGCAGGGGGCGCACCGACAGGAGTTGAACTGCTGCAGGTACTCCTCCCAGGCCCGCTTCAGGTGGGCCACCTTTCCCTGGAACTGTTGGGCTGCCGTGCTGGAGCGAACCAGCTCATAGATGGGCAGTACCTGCGGACGTCAACAGGAGGTACTACACAAACACCCCCACGCACCGTTTCACTTTGTAGTGCAGTTTGAGGCGGGGTTACCTCAAACTCCATCAGATGCGGGTTGTGCTTCAGAGACTCTCCCCACCTGGTGTACGTCTCCTCATTCTTGACAGCCAGCAACCCCCCCGCAGACGGCACCTTCCCCCCACGAACCAGATTCACCACGTCTTTGATGTAGCTTTCTGACGACTTCTTATCTGCAGCAAACAGGACGGCGGAAAAGTGATCACAACACACGGAAATGACCAGGAGCACCGATCCCAACTAGACACAAATCTTACATAAAATTATCAATATTAAATAATATCCTGATTATGGCTGAATATTAGGAAATTCATTGTTTTGAAATCGGTTGACAGTACATTTCGTAATCAATATCTTTACAGCGTTTAACTAAGTTACCTCTGTTTACCTATTTTATCTCCAAAAACCAAACATTGCATAAAATCCAAATGTCCAGTCTACTCACCTCAGAGTCAAATATTAATTGCATTTTTTTATGTATTAATTTTTGTTTGGTTATAATTCATTCTTGTTTTTCCTTTCAAAAGAAGGGAAAGAGAGTGAGAAGGCGGTTGCTTTTATGGAAGAGCGTCGAGCTGCACCTTGATCAGACGTCTGCTCCTTGTTACACCAAGTTCCTCCTACTGATAATCCCATTTCCATCTTAGATATACCCAGTGAGGCCCCAAAGCAGTTTCCAGCCATCTTCCCGGTGATTCCTGAAGATGGCACAATTAAAAAATAAGCCTGCAAATAGGTAAAATGCTTCGGAGTGAGAGGCCCCGGGTTCGACCATAACCTGCATTGAATTAGACAGAGAGACTGACACTCTTCTGCCAGGGCGTTATAGCACCCCCCAGAGGGATAGGTGTGGCACTGCATCGCAGCGGAGGGCCTAGCTGACATGTATGTTATGCACCTGCTCGAGACATAACTGGCCATAAGTTCAGGAGAAAAATGTGCGGAGAAATGCTTTTCACCTGTGTGATGGTTTGGGGATTATTTAACAAATTATCTTCATACTCGGCATATTGGAGAATGGACTGATTTAGTGTGAGAGACCAGCAGAGGTGGGTAATTCAGGTCCCTAGAGTAAAAAATCCAGACCAGGATTTTGTTTTAACAATCCAGTTCAGTATAAAGAGTCAGAGTCACAAAATACTCAACTGGTTGGTTGAAACAAAATCTTGGTCTGGACATTAACTTTCTGGACCTGAACTGCCCACCTCTGGAGACCAGGATTCCAGCCCTGCCCAAATTCACTCTTTAAAGCAGCGTTTCCCAATTCTCTCCTCAGAGACCCACAGTCGGACCACATTTTTGCTCCCTCCCAGCTCCCAGTAGTAAAAACTTGATTGTCTGTGGGTGCCCAAGGACTGGACTGGGATAAATTGTCGGAAATTTCTTACCGTTTCTTTCCATGACCTTCTTGTCCACCACTATGATGTACTCAAGGACCCCCCCTAGGACTCCCGAGGTGACATAGTGCGTCCCGTGGAGGCTGAGGACGTGAGCGTAGGAACCGAAGTCGTAATCGTCCGGCAGCTCGGCGAGCAAGCGGTGCAGCTCCTCATCTACCATCAGATCGCGGCTCCGCAGCTTAAAGTGGCCCGTTTGCACTCTGGAAACCAGCCTGACAAAGCCCAGGTTCTAGCAGAATGAGAGGCTCTCATACTAACATTACAATTGGTACAATGTCATCGGACACAACTACATTTCATTAAGCGCCACTCAACTGGTTGGCTGAAACAAAATCTTGTTCTGGATTTTGACTTTCCAGACCTGTACTATCCACCCCTGCTCATATATAATATTCACAATGAAGGCTGTAGCCCCGCCTCGTGTCCTGCAGGCTCCAAGCCCCCCAATCCAGGCCCCCCATCAGCAGTTTGGATAAATATATTTCATAAATTCTAATTTAAATATGCAGTCATAATTATATATCAATTTAAAGATATTGGCGAAAGATTATTAATTTGCGGCAGTGAAACAAAGGCTTTTTTGTGGTGTAAATGGCTGGATGAACTTACGGCGTCATTGTACTCCGATATGTTCTTTAAAGCCTCGGACTGCTTGCTTCCAGACAAGCCGACTTCAACCTGATTAATTCCAACAGTAAATCCTAAATTGAAGGACCCTCCCTCCCTCCTGGCCTTCAACAAGCTAACAGCGTCCTCGTAGAACTCATTGGATCCCCCGGATTTGGCATAACCCTGTGGGGAAGGGGCACGGATGGCAATATCCATGGCAGCAAAAAAAACAAACAGAACATATGCAGATATATGGGAACATATGGATATGCATGAAAAAATATGCATATATGTGGGCTTTCACAGATGCATCAGAACACAGTAATTTGCATATTCATTTCTTTGCCTTTGTGTTATAAATACATGTGAAAATAAATTCCAGATTAGCGCTAAAGAGAAATTACCTTACAATACAATATTATTTTTACTTGCACTGGACAGAATAATTTGTTACAATAACTAAGATACAAAACCATATTAGTAACGGCTACATATTTGTCAACAAATGAAACAAAGAGAATGTGGGAGATAATTTGTAAATAAACATTACGAATTCAGTTCATGGGCAAGTCAAAGAGTTACCATGAAGCGATAGGTGAGGAAATTATACGGCTTCCTGAAATACTTCTCGTCATCATTGTAGTACAGGTTTTCGCAGAAAACGTCATATTTCAGGCGTCTCCACTCTCCGTTGTAGACGTACTCACAGAGACCCCCGTAATATTCCGGGTCGACCGCGTTCTGGACAAAGTCGCCGGTTAAAACATTGTAACTGAAACAAAGTGATTATTGATTTTCTTGTGAGTCATGAATGGAAAAAATTTATTAAAAAACTATAATTAGCTAAATTATTGTCACTTTAGACTATACAAACTGATGCGGCTGAATAGACAAAGGTCTCCGCCGATCCCAAACCAGGCAGACATTTTACCCCCCGAATATTTTATTTGGCTTCATTTGCCCCCCCCACTCCCATAAATACACCTTTGTATTTTAATTATTACATGACCCCTCCCTAATACAAAACTCTGTCCTATGTCCTAATAATCAATTCTTTCATTAAATAATAATTGTGAATAGTTGTGTTCAGTGGTGGGAAGTTCTTGTTTCATCCAAGATTTTGGCTGTGAGATGAGGGTGTGGGGGGGCTGTGCATGCTTACCCACGGGCACTGACCTCAGAGCCCGGGATGGGGGACAGATCAGTGCACATGTTCTCAGTGAGGTCCTCTGCATCACAGCCGTCCTCGTCCGAGCCAAACGTGCAGTCATTCTCGCCATTACAGCGCAACTCCTTATTCACACACCGTCCTGAGGGCACAAGCAGCCTTTCTGAGGTCCTTGCCGGTCACTGAGCACACAGGACATAGTTGTGAGCGCAGACTTCACAGATGGTGACAACTTCACAGAAGCACACCAGTTAGACATCCATCCAGGTATCTTCCGTAACCGCTTATCATCCACCACAGAGTCACAGCAAGACTGAAGCCCAACCAGGGGGCACAGGGAACCAAGTAGGGGACATCAAGGACAAGATTTCAGGCTATCACAGGGCATAAACCCAGACACCGTCACACAATACAGGTGATTTTGACCAGTGTTTCCCAACCCAGTCCTTCGGGACCCACAGACGGTCCACGTTTTTGCTCCCAGCTCCTGTCTGCAGCTCCGAGGACCAGATTGGGAAACACTGATTAGTCTAATCAATTTCGTTAGACTAAGTTTTTCAGCTGTAAAACGATAGCACAGTACAAGAAGTACCCTGGTCCCACACAGGGAGACCAGGTATACTCCACACATACTGAGCGTGTAAGGGGTGTGTCACTGGGTTTCCTCTAGATACTCAGGTTTCCCCCACAGTCCAAAAACATGCAGTCGAACTACCTAATTCACATGTAAAACCATCGCCACAGGCGGACTTGGGCTTGCATGGTACATTTGTGGAACATGCTCTTTGATCCCACTGGCTGACGAGGCACTTGGTCCCATGGAACTGTGATGCTTGCTCCAGATACCTGAAGCGAGACTATAAAGGAGTTTGAACATCTTGCCTTCAAATCTCCATCCCCGTGTGCAGCAGTTAACACTAACGCCTTGTCCACCCGAACACGGGTAATTTTTTTTAAAAAAAACGTAGCTTTTTCTGTGCGTTTTGGCGTTTCCACAAGCAAACGGTGTTTTACGTCACTGAAAACGGAGCTTTTGTAAAAACCCCGTCCAGGGAAAAGCTTTTCAAAAAGTCCGTTTTCAGCGTAGACAGAGACAACAGAGTTTTAGGTTTGTAACGTCAGATTATGCGCCGTTGTTCATTTTGTTTGACGTTAGAGCATGCACCGTTATTACCCCATGCATTTATTCTGGCAGAACTGGTAATAAGGGTTCTGATTGACCAACATGGCTTTACGGTTACAGTTATATCGCCACCTGGTGGTTTGGCATGCTCTTGACAGGGCGTTTTAGCCTTTTCACGTGGAAAGAGATTTAAAAAAATATATACCCGTGTATGTGTGCACAAGGCCTAACTCTATACTTTAATATTTGAGTGTAGCATTTTTTTTGTTGAGTCAACAAATATTGTACATAGGCTTACAAGAATTGTTGATCTACAGCTTTGACGACCATGTTCTCTGTGAACTATTTTAAAGACTCCCAAGTAATCAGTTATTTATGGCAATTTCTGTGATATCGCAGATATTTTACATTCGGTAATACATGTAAGGTTTAGTACCGTAATGTTGCTGCATGATGAGCAAGGCGTCCACTGCGACCACGGCTTTATCTTACAATCAATTGGAGCCGGAGTATCGGTACCCCTGGTCAGCCGTGAGGAGGCCTTTTCAGCACTTAGAGAAAAAGCGGACACGTGGAACACAAATACATATATACACATCTACCTAAACAATTTTAAACGCTAAAAATTAAGACGCGGAAAAAGTTAGTACCTGCTTCCAGTCGTGAGCACCGCAAATATCATGAAATCGTTCACAAATAGCGTTGAGAGGTAAACTCCCAGCAAAGAGTAATTCAGTACGCTCATCCTGTTAGTTGACTGTGCATAAGCACAAGCTACAGTCAATAGGCCACAAGTCATGTAAATGATTAAATCAAAGTAAACTGTCCACGAGGGAGCTGACCGTCATTTTTTCGTAATGCAATCAAATTTCTCCTCAATCACAAGCTCAGAATGACAATCAGCTTTACTTTAAAATGATATAATAGCGGCAAACTAGCGGCGATCTATGAACTGAATAAATATGATTAATATTCTTATGTCCCTAGTGCACTTGCACTGGATAAGGGGCTGGATTATTAACAGATGGGTCATTCTTAAATAACAAAGGCGCACGGTGACTTAGTACGCAGCACCCCACACACCTCCAGGGTTTCTGGGCGAATTTCACCCCCTGCTCAGTATGTACGGAGAGCTTGCATGTTCTCTCTGTGTCCCGTGGGTAATCCGAAGACTTGCAGTTAGTTTAATAGGCATCTCCAAACTGCTTGTAATGTATGGGTGTGTATGTGCCCTGTAACCATAACCAGGATCAACAGTTAAAGACAGATAGAAGTATAGTCGAGAGCTAAAGTTTATCAAATTATGCGTATTGACAGGCAGGGTGATATATGTCTGTAAATTAATTTGTGCTTTTCAATTTTCAGAAGCACGTACTGTTTATTGTTACAATGTTTAATGAATGCTGGAAATGATCATAGCGCGGATATATTAAACCCTCCTGCCCGTGTAACAGATGATTTATACACAAAAGAGACTAATATGCTTTCTGTCAGGATAAAGGGCTGTGAAAATTAAATTAAATCGTCAAGCAAGCAAATTGTAGACAGCTGAAAAATGTTCTTGTCTTTTTTTCTTTCCTTCTTTTTTTTTTTTTTACAAATATCGTGTAAAGAATTTCTGTCCCATAAAATACGAGTGTGCAATGGACCCCCCCGATTCTAATTTAACATGACCGCGAGCTTGAGGATTTATTCTCCTTATTAAGGTTCATTCGCCTATATAACTGATTTTCATTATAGGGATCGGATTTTTTTTCTTCCTGTGCAGTAACAAGTAATTCGCGAGCTACAGCCCCCCAAGAAAAAAACGGCACCCACCAAGGACATCTTTTTAATTTTACTTTAATATTGTTTTTTTTTTTTAAATAAAGACGTTCATCCTACATCGAATCAACTGTGTGTCAACGAGGGGTGTGGTTACGGATTGCCTGCTGACCCCCCCGATCGATAACTTTTACCGGAGGGCGTGAAAATCTTGGACTTGCTTGTCAAATTTGCTCTGGCGCTGATACCGGTGACCCTGCTGGAGATTCTGATGCGGCTGAATAGACAAAGGTCTCCGCCGATCCCACACTAGCTTGTTAAACTTTAGCCTGGTTGGGGCGCGTAAGACGGCCAAAGCGCCTGCTGGTTAAGCGCTCCGCCGGACAGGTGATTTCCGTAGGGATTCACACCTGCCCCACTTCCTCCTCATTTGTCTTTAATGTGCTGAAGGGAGTTTTGGGGATAACGCCATGTTTAAACTCGCATGCAACCCATTTAAAACAAAAATTAAACAGAACCGTCATTAAGTGTGTAAGTGTACTGGTTATTTTCGATAATGAAGAGAATGGAACAGGTAAGTTCATTTTGTTTGTTAGATTCTTTCCAGTTTAGTTTGTCGAATATTTCTTTCACAGTTTGTTACTTTTAAATATTTCTTTCCGCTGGTTCCGTTTGTCAGTTTTAATGGCAGATTTAATCTTATAAACGCCCTGCTTTGTCATTTTTAAGTTTGCCTTAGTGATTGTTAAACCAATAACCGCAATGCGCCGAAACCGTGGGATTATCGATGGCTACTGATGTAGTTGAATAATGTTTTTATTTTTCATACCATACAATGACCAAAATTAAGTTTTTCTTAAAGATTTAGTATTATTATTTCTAAAGTCTTTACACTTTTTACGTGTATCTGTGAATCTCATCAGCGCTTATATGCAGGGCTGTAGACAAGGTTTGAATAATATTGAGATCCGGGACCTGAGCGTGGGCCTCGTCAATCATATTATTGATATCGTCCCCTTCATATGATGTTTTTATTTATAAATATTATTTTTTTTTATTAATTAGTTATGTGAAACATCAGCCAGATTTTTATCCAGGGAAATATTTAGCTTCAAATTTTGGTTCTCAAAATAACGTGGAGGTCCTGGCCTTAGTGACCTCATAGTTGGCTACGGCCCTACCTATATGAAACCAAGCCTTTTTATTTTCTTAATCCTTTATAGGAGAACATTACTGACTTCAAAGCTATCAGAGCCAAGTTTCAAGAAGAGATCACCTTAAACCAGTACAGGAGAAAACCGATGGTCCCTGATAAGCCCAGACAGATTCCTCTGCCCCCCGGAGCTTGCCCATCTCACCTGAGCACCATCGCTGTGGAGATTGAGAGCAAGTCGTCAGTCCTGCCTAGAGCAAAGAAACATGGCAAGCGTCCAGTCTCCTACCCACTGCCCCTTCCTCCCTGTACACCTTCCCTCTTCAGTGGCAAGATGGCAGAGAAAGAACAAAGTACAAGGCAGACATCGAAGGACAAGCGATTGTCTCTAGGGCTTCCTGTACCAGGAAAAGAGCAGAAGGTCATCTTGGGTCTGCCTTTGAGCAGCTGCCTGCCACCTAGCCAGCCTGGGAAGATGAGGTCCCCAGAAAATGACGTTAAATCAACATCTCCAAAAACCAGTGGGATCTCCCTCGATACCAGCTCTCGATCAAAGTCTCCCAGTAACAGTCCGGAAATGACATCCGGTTCTCCATCTCAGAAAGGCAGAGGCTGCATCTATTCCCGGAGCACATCTGCGCCTAGTGTTTGTAGCAATTTCGAAGATGCTTCAGTTATTCACTCTACCCTCTCCAGCACAGAAAGTGCTCAGGATGTTAACGGGGGATCCCCAGAAACCAGCAGCCCTCCTTGGCTCTCCTTGAAGGCATCCCCCAAACTGTCTCTCATGGGCTGCGAGGACCAGAAGGCAGAAGCTCCTCCTCTGAAACCCAAAAGTGTTTCTGCATTAGCTGCCAAGCTCAATATAGCCTCACACTGTAAGTTCATCCCAGAATTTTGTAATTGTTTAATTTTGGTAAATTTTGTTAGGCAGACAATGAAAGTATCCGGTCTTCTGAGCTACCTAATCGGACAGTGATGGACTAAGTGTTTGCAAGAATGTAATAACTTGTGTGAAGCAGAAACTTATATTCCGTCATTTAAAAAAAATAAATAAATAAAAAATTATTTTTAATCACGAGTTTAGTACTTGGTGCCATGTGTTGTGATGGGTTCCCCTCCAGGGAAGGTGCCGCATTTACACAAGGAGGGTGCAGATTGCAAGACAAACTGTTTGCAACTGGGGCATCATGCTGAGACTGGTCCAGCTAAGAGACCTCTTCCTGAGTTAGATTCCCTGGATCCCCCGCCGGAAAAACCACCCAGACCCCATTTAGTGGACCTCAGCCACTGCTGGGCCTTATTTGGAAAGGATCAACAGGAAATTGGTAACTACTGCCTTGGCTGATTTTTTAATTTATTTATTTTTTTTATTTATTGTATTTTTGTTTTGGTAAAGTCAAAAAACATTGACTTGACCATTTGATCATTTAAGACTTAAGATTGCATTCTAAAGTTATTTGAACTAAATTGGATGTACAGTTTTCCTGTTGCAATGAAACGTGTTCTTTTGTGCATTTTTTTTTGTGTGTTTCAGGTGTTGGGGTACTTGAATCTATTGATTTTGAAGGCCCAGCTCCTGAATATCCAGTGCCTCTTAAGCCTCAAGATCTGGTGTGTCCAGAACTTGCAGGAACTTTCAATGTGGCTTTTAATGCCATAGAGCCCCAGGCCTTTGGTTCTGGGGACCAGAGTCTTCATGCCACAGACCTTGAGCCTAGAGAGTCAAAGTCAGCGGTTCTAGAGGTGCTGGGGTTGTGGACCAAGGGATCTGCACCTGCTTTGGATCCTCCAGACCAGGCTCCTCCAGCTCAGAATTCTGCTTGTGTCGCAGAACTGCAGCACAGAGACGCAAAGCCATTAACCGGGTGAAGTGGTGTCATGTTACTCAGATTAATCGCAATGACTCAACTTTGACAAGTGCATCTTCTCAGTTGCATTTTTTTGTGACAAAGCACAGGTACTGTTGCTTCTCCCCTGTGTAACTGTGGAATCTTACTTTTAAGACTTGGCTCTGAAAGACACAGTGAAAATGCAGACAACGTCTATGAAGACGTTGAGATCACAAGCAAGCTTCGCCGCGGGCAGAATACTTGGCGACGCAAAGTCATTCCAAAAAGTAAGAGTTCTGTGATGGATGTCGCTATTACTCCTGCACGGCGGAGTAGGATGAGAGATCTGTATCATGCTGTGACAGCTGCAACTTATTTGACATTTTTTGTTATATTTGGTCCTCTCTAGATCCGTACGCTGATACAGAAGTGATGGTAAGTGTGTGTGTGTGTTTAATGAGACTGGCTAAAGGTGGCATTTGAAGAGTTGCAGTTCTCCCTTATGAAAATTTTATTTGGTGACTGAAAAAAATATTGAGCGGGAGATCGACAGGCGGATCGGTGCGGCGTCAGCAGTGATGCGGACGCTGCATCGGTCTGTCATGGTGAAGAAGGAGCTGAGCCAAAAGGCA